>CM055128.1:332753186-333108186 GCA_029206835.1 Rana muscosa
GAAGAACACTTTGACTTTTCTGTTAATTGACAGCTGTGGAGCCGCTCGGAGGTTGGTAAAGATGCATGTCACCCGGCACACAGGACACGAGCTGGGACTTACTGCACAGGGGAGATCTATCAATCACCTCCTGTCCTCCTAGAGGGGAGATCCTGTCCATTGCCTCCTGTCCTCCTAGAGGGGAGATCCTGTCCATTGCCTCCTGTCCTCCTAGAGGGGAGATCCTGTCCATTGCCTCCTGTCCTCCTAGAGGGGACATCCTGTCCATTGCCTCCTGTCCTCCTAGAGGGGACATCCTGTCCATTGCCTCCTGTCCTCCTAGAGGGGACATCCTGTCCATTGCCTCCTGTCCTCCTAGAGGGGACATCCTGTCCATTGCCTCCTGTCCTCCTAGAGGGGACATCCTGTCCATTGCCTCCTGTCCTCCTAGAGGGGACATCCTGTCCATTGCCTCCTGTCCTCCTAGAGGGGAGATCCTGTCCATTGCCTCCTGTCCTCCTAGAGGGGAGATCCTGTCCATTGCCTCCTGTCCTCCTAGAGGGGACATCCTGTCCATTGCCTCCTGTCCTCCTAGAGGGGACATCCTGTCCATTGCCTCCTGTCCTCCTAGAGGGGACATCCTGTCCATTGCCTCCTGTCCTCCTAGAGGGGACATCCTGTCCATTGCCTCCTGTCCTCCTAGAGGGGACATCCTGTCCATTGCCTCCTGTCCTCCTAGAGGGGACATCCTGTCCATTGCCTCCTGTCCTCCTAGAGGGGACATCCTGTCCATTGCCTCCTGTCCTCCTAGAGGGGACATCCTGTCCATTGCCTCCTGTCCTCCTAGAGGGGACATCCTGTCCATTGCCTCCTGTCCTCCTAGAGGGGACATCCTGTCCATTGCCTCCTGTCCTCCTAGAGGGGACATCCTGTCCATTGCCTCCTGTCCTCCTAGAGGGGACATCCTGTCCATTGCCTCCTGTCCTCCTAGAGGGGACATCCTGTCCATTGCCTCCTGTCCTCCTAGAGGGGACATCCTGTCCATTGCCTCCTGTCTTCCTAGAGGGGACATCCTGTCCATTGCCTCCTGTCCTCCTAGAGGGGACATCCTGTCCATTGCCTCCTGTCCTCCTAGAGGGGACATCCTGTCCATTGCCTCCTGTCCTCCTAGAGGGGACATCCTGTCCATTGCCTCCTGTCCTCCTAGAGGGGACATCCTGTCCATTGCCTCCTGTCCTCCTAGAGGGGACATCCTGTCCATTGCCTCCTGTCCTCCTAGAGGGGACATCCTGTCCATTGCCTCCTGTCCTCCTAGAGGGGACATCCTGTCCATTGCCTCCTGTCCTCCTAGAGGGGACATCCTGTCCATTGCCTCCTGTCATCCAAAGGGTAGTCTAGAAGAGATCCTAATGTTCTGGTGAATGATCAGTGAACTCCCCAGCCAGAAATCTTCATACTACATCAGTGGGAGGAAAGCGGAACCACTGCTGAGTATTAAAGGGGTGGAGTCTTGGAAATGTGGGCAGCCTATCCTGTGTGTGAGGGGGGGGGTCCTATTAAAGGGCAGAGACGTTGATATATCTCCCCTGGTAAGCCAGCTGCATGATTTGTATAGACTTCTCCTGTAGTCAGACCTGTACAGATCACTGCTGTGTATATCATACATTGCCTGTACTGGGGAGATGAGTGGTGTCTGCCCCCTGGGGGGTATCTGTACAGCAGTGTTTCTCAACTCCAGTCCTCAAGGCGCCCCAACAGGTCATGTTTTCAGGATTTCCCTCAGATGAAACAGCTGTGGTTAATTACTAAGGCAGTGAAACTGATCAAATCACACATGTAAAATAATGGAAATCCTGAAAACCTGACCTGTTGGGGCGCCTTGAGGACTGGAGTTGAGAAACACTGCTGTACAGGTCTGCCTACTGGTGGTGAGTTGGGGTAATGGCAGTCATTGTATAGAGGTGATTGGCTCATTCAGTAACTGATTAGTGGCTCTGTACAGTTTGCATGTTTTTCACTTGCAGCTCTGTGAACAATCTTCTAAAATCGGCCTTTTTCTTCTCCCCATAGCACTGCCCTAGCACAGGCTGAGGCTGAGTCAGTGTTACCCTTTTCAGTCTGAGGCAAGTGGCATTTATTTTACCTGGGGGCCTTCACAGCTTTAGCTGTTGGATATATATGTCCCCAAACTTGCAGCAAGTTTGGTGAAGGCCCCTAATATTGTCTTATATAGGGATACGACTAGTGACCTGTGTATAGATTTGCTGCAATGGGCGGTCTTATGGAACATGCAGTAGCCCATGTACCCCGGGTGTCAGTGCATGGGGTGTACTTCCGTCAGTCACTGCTATGAGCTGCTGCACTTTCCATATTCTCCTCCACATCATCAGATATATACAGCTGAATTACCTTTTTATAATTAGTTTTCCTGCCAAAGGTTCTGATTTTTAGTTCGCTGTTCTGTCATACTGCACAGCCAGAACCATGCTGCCAGCTCTACATCTCCAGGCTGCTCATCAGATATCACCAGTTGTCCAAGATAAGCCGGGGACTGATCTGGCTGTGCAGTGTGGCAGGTACATGAACAAGGGATCCTTTGGAAGGTCAAACGGAACAAACATTTTGGGCATTTTGCCTGCAGTGTAATGGGCTTGTAGGGTTGACGGCCCAAACACAAGTTCATGTTGGGGATGTTGATATACTGGTGTGGCCCGTCGGTCCTAATCCTCAGGTTCTCGGACCATCTACTCCATGATGAATCTTCAGATCACACTATGTAGTAGTATTGAACTCTCTTCAGCACCACAGGAACAATCAATGTGTAACATGTCTTATTGAAGCATGCCTATGTGTCCGTTATTTGCCCATTCAATAAAGTTTTCTCTGACCGGGATAACCTTAGTGATCACTTTGTGTTCATAAAATGTTTTATCATTACTCCTCAATGGAAGGGATTGGCCACTCTTTGGTCTGCAGCAAGGCTGCCGTCTGTGCTAATTTTATTTGTCACCAACTTTCTGACCGACTCATCTTGTCTCCCACACCCCTAATCTACCAACCCGTCCTGTCTTCCTCCCCCTCTTTACTCTACCGTCCTGTCTTTCCCCTATCTGCCCTACTAATCTATCTTGTCTGCCCTACTGACCCGCCTCGTCTTCTCCCGTCTCTGTGCCCTACTGACCCGCCTCGTCATCTCCCGTCTCTGTGCCCTACTGACCCGCCTCGTCATCTCCCGTCTCTGTGCCCTACTGACCCGCCTCGTCTTCTCCCGTCTCTGTGCCCTACTGACCCGCCTCGTCTTCTCCCGTCTCTGTGCCCTACTGACCCGCCTCGTCTTCTCCCGTCTCTGTGCCCTACTGACCCGCCTCGTCTTCTCCCGTCTCTGTGCCCTACTGACCCGCCTCGTCTTCTCCCGTCTCTGTGCCCTACTGACCCGCCTCGTCTTCTCCCGTCTCTGTGCCCTACTGACCCGCCTCGTCTTCTCCCGTCTCTGTGCCCTACTGACCCGCCTCGTCTTCTCCCGTCTCTGTGCCCTACTGACCCGCCTCGTCTTCTCCCGTCTCTGTGCCCTACTGACCCGCCTCGTCTTCTCCCGTCTCTGTGCCCTACTGACCCGCCTCGTCTTCTCCCGTCTCTGTGCCCTACTGACCCGCCTCGTCTTCTCCCGTCTCTGTGCCCTACTGACCCGCCTCGTCTTCTCCCGTCTCTGTGCCCTACTGAACCCGCCTCGTCTTCTCCCGTCTCTGTGCCCTACTGAACCCGCCTCGTCTTCTCCCGTCTCTGTGCCCTACTGACCCGCCTCGTCTTCTCCCGTCTCTGTGCCCTACTGACCCGCCTCGTCTTCTCCCGTCTCTGTGCCCTACTGACCCGCCTCGTCTTCTCCCGTCTCTGTGCCCTACTGACCCGCCTCGTCTTCTCCCGTCTCTGTGCCCTACTGACCCGCCTCGTCTTCTCCCGTCTCTGTGCCCTACTGACCCGCCTCGTCTTCTCCCGTCTCTGTGCCCTACTGACCCGCCTCGTCTTCTCCCGTCTCTGTGCCCTACTGAGCCGTCTCTTTACCTCTCTGTGCCCTACTGAGCCGTCTCTTTCCCTCTTTGTGCCCTACTGAGCCGTCTCTTTCCCTCTTTGTGCCCTACTGAGCCGTCTCTTTCCCTCTCTGTGCCCTACTGAGCCGTCTCTTTCCCTCTCTGTGCCCTACTGAGCCGTCTCTTTCCCTCTCTGTGCCCTACTGAGCCGTCTCTTTCCCTCTCTGTGCCCTACTGAGCCGTCTCTTTCCCTCTCTGTGCCCTACTGAGCCGTCTCTTTCCCTCTCTGTGCCCTACTGAGCCGTCTCTTTCCCTCTCTGTGCCCTACTGAGCCGTCTCTTTCCCTCTCTGTGCCCTACTGAGCCGTCTCTTTCCCTCTCTGTGCCCTACTGAGCCGTCTCTTTCCCTCTCTGTGCCCTACTGAGCCGTCTCTTTCCCTCTCTGTGCCCTACTGAGCCGTCTCTTTCCCTCTCTGTGCCCTACTGAGCCGTCTCTTTCCCTCTCTGTGACCTACTGAGCCGTCTCTCCTTTCTCTCCCTCTCTGTGCCCTACTGAGCCGTCTCTCCTTTCTCTCCCTCTCTGTGCCCTACTGAGCCGTCTCTCCTTTCTCTCCCTCTCTGTGCCCTACTGAGCCGTCTCTTCTTTCCCTCTCTGTGCCCTACTGAGACGTCTCTTCTTTCCCTCTCTGTGCCCTACTGAGCCGTCTCTCCTTTCTCTCCCTCTCTGTGCCCTACTGAGCCGTCTCTCCTTTCTCTCCCTCTGTGCCCTACTGAGCCGTCTCTCCTTCCTCTCCCTCTCTGTGCCCTACTGAGCCGTCTCTCCTTTCTCTCCCTCTCTGTGCCCTACTGAGCCGTCTCTCCTTTCTCTCCCTCTCTGTGCCCTACTGAGCCGTCTCTTCTTTCTCTCCCTCTTTGTGCCCTACTGAGCCGTCTCTTCTTTCTCTCCCTCTCTGTGCCCTACTGAGCCGTCGCTCCTTTCTCTCCCTCTCTGTGCCCTACTGAGCCGTCGCTCCTTTCTCTCCCTCTCTGTGCCCTACTGAGCCGTCGCTCCTTTCTCTCCCTCTCTGTGCCCTACTGAGCCGTCGCTCCTTTCTCTCCCTCTGTGCCCTACTGAGCCGTCTCTCCTTCCTCTCCCTCTCTGTGCCCTACTGAGCCGTCTCTTCTTTCTCTCCCTCTTTGTGCCCTACTGAGCCGTCTCTTCTTTCTCTCCCTCTTTGTGCCCTACTGAGCCGTCGCTCCTTTCTCTCCCTCTCTGTGCCCTACTGAGCCGTCGCTCCTTTCTCTCCCTCTCTGTGCCCTACTGAGCCGTCTCTCCTTTCTCTCCCTCTGTGCCCTACTGAGCCGTCTCTCCTTCCTCTCCCTCTCTGTGCCCTACTGAGCCGTCTCTTCTTTCTCTCCCTCTTTGTGCCCTACTGAGCCGTCTCTTCTTTCTCTCCCTCTTTGTGCCCTACTGAGCCGTCTCTTCTTTCTCTCCCTCTTTGTGCCCTACTGAGCCGTCGCTCCTTTCTCTCCCTCTCTGTGCCCTACTGAGCCGTCGCTCCTTTCTCTCCCTCTCTGTGCCCTACTGAGCCGTCGCTCCTTTCTCTCCCTCTCTGTGCCCTACTGAGCCGTCGCTCCTTTCTCTCCCTCTCTGTGCCCTACTGAGCCGTCGCTCCTTTCTCTCCCTCTCTGTGCCCTACTGAGCCGTCGCTCCTTTCTCTCCCTCTCTGTGCCCTACTGAGCCGTCGCTCCTTTCTCTCCCTCTCTGTGCCCTACTGAGCCGTCGCTCCTTTCTCTCCCTCTCTGTGCCCTACTGAGCCGTCGCTCCTTTCTCTCCCTCTCTGTGCCCTACTGAGCCGTCTCTCCTTTCTCTCCCTCTGTGCCCTACTGAGCCGTCTCTCCTTCCTCTCCCTCTCTGTGCCCTACTGAGCCGTCTCTCCTTTCTCTCCCTCTCTGTGCCCTACTGAGCCGTCTCTCCTTTCTCTCCCTCTGTGCCCTACTGAGCCGTCTCTTCTTTCTCTCCCTCTCTGTGCCCTACTGAGCCGTCTCTTCTTTCTCTCCCTCTCTGTGCCCTACTGAGCCGTCGCTCCTTTCTCTCCCTCTCTGTGCCCTACTGAGCCGTCGCTCCTTTCTCTCCCTCTCTGTGCCCTACTGAGCCGTCGCTCCTTTCTCTCCCTCTCTGTGCCCTACTGAGCCGTCTCTCCTTCCTCTCCCTCTCTGTGCCCTACTGAGCCGTCTCTTCTTTCTCTCCCTCTTTGTGCCCTACTGAGCCGTCTCTTTCTCTCCCTCTTTGTGCCCTACTGAGCCGTCGCTCCTTTCTCTCCCTCTCTGTGCCCTACTGAGCCGTCGCTCCTTTCTCTCCCTCTCTGTGCCCTACTGAGCCGTCTCTCCTTTCTCTCCCTCTGTGCCCTACTGAGCCGTCTCTCCTTCCTCTCCCTCTTTGTGCCCTACTGAGCCGTCTCTTCTTTCTCTCCCTCTTTGTGCCCTACTGAGCCGTCTCTTCTTTCTCTCCCTCTTTGTGCCCTACTGAGCCGTCTCTTCTTTCTCTCCCTCTTTGTGCCCTACTGAGCCGTCGCTCCTTTCTCTCCCTCTCTGTGCCCTACTGAGCCGTCGCTCCTTTCTCTCCCTCTCTGTGCCCTACTGAGCCGTCGCTCCTTTCTCTCCCTCTCTGTGCCCTACTGAGCCGTCGCTCCTTTCTCTCCCTCTCTGTGCCCTACTGAGCCGTCTCTCCTTTCTCTCCCTCTGTGCCCTACTGAGCCGTCTCTCCTTCCTCTCCCTCTCTGTGCCCTACTGAGCCGTCTCTCCTTTCTCTCCCTCTCTGTGCCCTACTGAGACGTCTCTTCTTTCCCTCTCTGTGCCCTACTGAGCCGTCGCTCCTTTCTCTCCCTCTCTGTGCCCTACTGAGCCGTCGCTCCTTTCTCTCCCTCTCTGTGCCCTACTGAGCCGTCGCTCCTTTCTCTCCCTCTCTGTGCCCTACTGAGCCGTCGCTCCTTTCTCTCCCTCTCTGTGCCCTACTGAGCCGTCGCTCCTTTCTCTCCCTCTCTGTGCCCTACTGAGCCGTCGCTCCTTTCTCTCCCTCTCTGTGCCCTACTGAGCCGTCGCTCCTTTCTCTCCCTCTCTGTGCCCTACTGAGCCGTCGCTCCTTTCTCTCCCTCTCTGTGCCCTACTGAGCCGTCGCTCCTTTCTCTCCCTCTCTGTGCCCTACTGAGCCGTCGCTCCTTTCTCTCCCTCTCTGTGCCCTACTGAGCCGTCGCTCCTTTCTCTCCCTCTCTGTGCCCTACTGAGCCGTCGCTCCTTTCTCTCCCTCTCTGTGCCCTACTGAGCCGTCGCTCCTTTCTCTCCCTCTCTGTGCCCTACTGAGCCGTCGCTCCTTTCTCTCCCTCTCTGTGCCCTACTGAGCCGTCGCTCCTTTCTCTCCCTCTCTGTGCCCTACTGAGCCGTCGCTCCTTTCTCTCCCTCTCTGTGCCCTACTGAGCCGTCGCTCCTTTCTCTCCCTCTCTGTGCCCTACTGAGCCGTCGCTCCTTTCTCTCCCTCTCTGTGCCCTACTGAGCCGTCGCTCCTTTCTCTCCCTCTCTGTGCCCTACTGAGCCGTCGCTCCTTTCTCTCCCTCTCTGTGCCCTACTGAGCCGTCGCTCCTTTCTCTCCCTCTCTGTGCCCTACTGAGCCGTCGCTCCTTTCTCTCCCTCTCTGTGCCCTACTGAGCCGTCTCTCCTTCCTCTCCCTCTCTGTGCCCTACTGAGACGTCTCTTCTTTCCCTCTCTGTGCCCTACTGAGACGTCTCTTCTTTCCCTCTCTGTGCCCTACTGAGCCGTCGCTCCTTTCTCTCCCTCTCTGTGCCCTACTGAGCCGTCGCTCCTTTCTCTCCCTCTCTGTGCCCTACTGAGCCGTCTCTCCTTCCTCTCCCTCTCTGTGCCCTACTGAGACGTCTCTTCTTTCCCTCTCTGTGCCCTACTGAGCCGTCGCTCCTTTCTCTCCCTCTCTGTGCCCTACTGAGCCGTCGCTCCTTTCTCTCCCTCTCTGTGCCCTACTGAGCCGTCGCTCCTTTCTCTCCCTCTCTGTGCCCTACTGAGCCGTCGCTCCTGTCTCTCCCTCTCTGTGCCCTACTGAGCCGTCGCTCCTGTCTCTCCCTCTCTGTGCCCTACTGAGCCGTCGCTCCTGTCTCTCCCTCTCTGTGCCCTACTGAGCCGTCGCTCCTGTCTCTCCCTCTCTGTGCCCTACTGAGCCGTCGCTCCTGTCTCTCCCTCTCTGTGCCCTACTGAGCCGTCGCTCCTGTCTCTCCCTCTCTGTGCCCTACTGAGCCGTCTCTCCTTTCTCTCCCTCTCTGTGCCCTACTGAGCCGTCTCTTCTTTCCCTCTCTGTGCCCTACTGAGACGTCTCTTCTCTCTTTCCTTCTCTGTGCCCTACTGAGCCGTCGCTCCTTTCTCTCCCTCTCTGTGCCCTACTGAGCCGTCGCTCCTTTCTCTCCCTCTCTGTGCCCTACTGAGCCGTCTCTCCTTTCTCTCCCTCTCTGTGCCCTACTGAGCCGTCTCTCCTTTCTCTCCCTCTCTGTGCCCTACTGAGCCGTCGCTCCTTTCTCTCCCTCTCTGTGCCCTACTGAGCCGTCGCTCCTTTCTCTCCCTCTCTGTGCCCTACTGAGCCGTCGCTCCTTTCTCTCCCTCTCTGTGCCCTACTGAGCCGTCGCTCCTTTCTCTCCCTCTCTGTGCCCTACTGAGCCGTCGCTCCTTTCTCTCCCTCTCTGTGCCCTACTGAGCCGTCGCTCCTTTCTCTCCCTCTCTGTGCCCTACTGAGCCGTCGCTCCTTTCTCTCCCTCTCTGTGCCCTACTGAGCCGTCGCTCCTGTCTCTCCCTCTCTGTGCCCTACTGAGCCGTCGCTCCTGTCTCTCCCTCTCTGTGCCCTACTGAGCCGTCGCTCCTGTCTCTCCCTCTCTGTGCCCTACTGAGCCGTCGCTCCTGTCTCTCCCTCTCTGTGCCCTACTGAGCCGTCGCTCCTGTCTCTCCCTCTCTGTGCCCTACTGAGCCGTCGCTCCTGTCTCTCCCTCTCTGTGCCCTACTGAGCCGTCGCTCCTGTCTCTCCCTCTCTGTGCCCTACTGAGCCGTCGCTCCTGTCTCTCCCTCTCTGTGCCCTACTGAGCCGTCGCTCCTGTCTCTCCCTCTCTGTGCCCTACTGAGCCGTCGCTCCTGTCTCTCCCTCTCTGTGCCCTACTGAGCCGTCGCTCCTGTCTCTCCCTCTCTGTGCCCTACTGAGCCGTCGCTCCTGTCTCTCCCTCTCTGTGCCCTACTGAGCCGTCTCTCCTTTCTCTCCCTCTCTGTGCCCTACTGAGCCGTCTCTTCTTTCCCTCTCTGTGCCCTACTGAGACGTCTCTTCTCTCTTTCCTTCTCTGTGCCCTACTGAGCCGTCGCTCCTTTCTCTCCCTCTCTGTGCCCTACTGAGCCGTCGCTCCTTTCTCTCCCTCTCTGTGCCCTACTGAGCCGTCTCTCCTTTCTCTCCCTCTCTGTGCCCTACTGAGCCGTCTCTCCTTTCTCTCCCTCTCTGTGCCCTACTGAGCCGTCGCTCCTTTCTCTCCCTCTCTGTGCCCTACTGAGCCGTCGCTCCTTTCTCTCCCTCTCTGTGCCCTACTGAGCCGTCGCTCCTTTCTCTCCCTCTCTGTGCCCTACTGAGCCGTCGCTCCTTTCTCTCCCTCTCTGTGCCCTACTGAGCCGTCGCTCCTTTCTCTCCCTCTCTGTGCCCTACTGAGCCGTCGCTCCTTTCTCGCCCTCTCTGTGCCCTACTGAGCCGTCGCTCCTTTCTCTCCCTCTCTGTGCCCTACTGAGCCGTCGCTCCTTTCTCTCCCTCTCTGTGCCCTACTGAGCCGTCGCTCCTGTCTCTCCCTCTCTGTGCCCTACTGAGCCGTCGCTCCTGTCTCTCCCTCTCTGTGCCCTACTGAGCCGTCGCTCCTGTCTCTCCCTCTCTGTGCCCTACTGAGCCGTCGCTCCTGTCTCTCCCTCTCTGTGCCCTACTGAGCCGTCTCTTCTCTCTTTCCTTCTCTGTGCCCTACTGAGCCGTCTCTTCTCTCTTTCCTTCTCTGTGCCCTACTGAGCCGTCTCTTCTCTCTTTCCTTCTCTGTGCCCTACTGAGCCGTCTCTTCTCTCTTTCCTTCTCTGTGCCCTACTGAGCCGTCTCTTCTCTCTTTCCTTCTCTGTGCCCTACTGAGCTGTCTCTCCTTTTTTTTTTTCTCCCCACCTCTGCCCTACTGTCTGCAGAGTGTTATCTGGTGTGTACTTAGTGTAGTGTGTACAACAAGCTTCTGTTGGGCTTCTAGTAAGTTTCTGGAAATGCTGAGACTTTGGGGACTGCACCTAGAAGTTCCTATACACAACTGCAGCACTGAGGTGTCTGCTTTATTCAAGTTCTGGGCCCTTGTTAGACTGGGTGCTCTGACATGTCTAGGTAATCAGAACTGTCCAGTCTATCCTGCCACACATTAATATTCTAGGACCTTGGGACACCAAGTTCTGGGGAGTCTTCCTGATGAGGACAGACAGTAATACATGTATTGGTTGGACATTGTCAGGATTTCATTGCTGCTTTCTGTCCTGGTGATGCCGGCACCCTTGTGCTGGTATCACTGGAGCAGGAGGTGAGGGGGGGGGGCGCAGCAATCTCCCCAATGAAGACACAGCAGCCCAGAAAAACAAGTCCTATAAGATTGTTGGTTGGCCCCTTTATACCAACTGCTTGTAGGCATTAGGCTGTCAGCAAGGTCCAGGTAGTGAGCCATCTCCTATATTTCGTGTAAAAGATCCCCAGAGCAGATGCTGGAAGCTTTGTATGAGCTTGCTGTACACATTGCGTATACAAGCTGTTGTACCGGCCTTTGTGTATGTCCGCCTCTGCAGTCACATTTCTGAAAACCCCCACTATGTTGTGTGTCCCCTTCACATCGTATACCCCTTTAGAGGTTTCCTTGGAGAAGGGATCATGGCAGACCACAAATGTTCTTTAACAATTCTAGGTCCCTCTGCCCTAAGTAGTTCCTAATTGGGCATCAGGACAGAATTGTTTCCTCATTCACGTGCAATAAATAAATTTTAACCCTTTTGGGTAGTGTTTAAATCTAGTTTACAGCTGAAGAGATCTGCCAGCACAGTACAGAGGGGGGTTTATAATAGGAAAAAGCGCTCCAGTCCCCTTTAAAGCTGGATTCAGGAATGGATTTTATTGCATAGTAGTAGTTCAGCTTGGTCCTGCAGGAGACCCTGGTGGAAGCCGGAATGCCGCTTCTACATTTATCGCTGCCATCTTGCATTGTTCTCTATGAATACTTGGTGTTGTGCAGACTGTGAGATCACTGCATTGTTTGCACTACAGTGATCCTCCCCTTCATCAGGGATCCCACAGATATGGTGTGTTTTATTATATATATATATATATATATATAATGTCCAGGCTGAACTAATGTAACTGCAAAAAATACATACCTGGAGTTATCTACACAAAAAAAATTTAAGTTTCACTGTGTGTGGCCTGGTCTGGCCAATCCAGTGAACAAGCAAACCTAGTGCTCATAGGCACAGCATAACCCCTCAGGATATTTAGAACTGACCGGGTGAGCATTTAAAAATCCTGTTTATTGGAAAATGATCTATACAGTAGAAAATTTAAAATCAATTTCAGTACAAAAGTGCAGGCAGGTCTATAAATGCCCTCTAGTATGAAGGGCTATTGCCTGTAGCTGTTGAAGATGACGCCTGACAGGTTTCAGACTCCTAGGTCCTTCTTCATAGGCTGAATGTCATCTAAAGCATACATACTCTATAAAGTGAACAATTTCATCATTGATCAACCTTTGCATGGGATTGAACACCCATACAAATACAAAAATAGGCATAGGAGACTTGTACTCGTGTGGATGAGCCGATCACCATTGAATACAAAGGGGGAGCTGACAGAGATGGAATTGGCCTGCGCTGTTGCTAATTCACGATGAAGTGGTGGCAGATGCTGAGATGGCAGAACACCAACATCGGGAGTGATTACTCCAATCAGTGGGAGTTCCTGCAGTCACATTGGGCTCATCCAGCCCTTGCTCTTTGATGTTGGTGTCCTGCTATCTCGGCGTCTGCCACCACTTTTCCATCATGAATTAGCAACAGCACAGGCCAATTCCATCTCTGCCAGCTCCCCCTTTGTAGTCAATGGTGATCGGCTCATGTACGCGAGTACAAGTCTCCTATGCCTATTTTTGTATTTGTATCGGTGTTCAATCCCATGCTAAAGGTTGATCAACAATGAAATTGTACTATGTTCACTTTATAGGGTATGTATGCTTTAGATGACGTTCAGCCTATGAAGAAGGACCTTGGAGTCTGAAATAGCCCTTCATACTAGAGGGCATTTATAGAGCTGCCTGCATTTTTGTACTGAAATTGATTTTAATTTTCTACTGTATAGATTATCATTTTCTAATAAACCTTTTTAAATGCTCACCTGGTTAGTTCTAAAAATCCTGTGAGGGTATGCTGTGCCTAATGAGCACTAGGTTTGTTTTCCTGGAGTTATCAGACTAGAGCATCTAAAATCATAATTGGCGATGTCTCCATATGTGATGGGCACACATAACTAGTGTAGAGAAGGTGATACCCTAATCTGGCTGCAGAAGTGGAAATGCATCTACAGCTTCGCTGGAAATGCCAAAATCTGGCCACCGTAGAGGTAGAACTGCTTCAGCATCGGATACTTCCTTCTCTGCTGTCTGGTCCCATGGTATGTACTATTATATACCAGCCCCTATATCACACAATACTGACACAGCTTGCTGGTGGAAACTTGGCAGATGACAAGGCTTCAGTTACTGGGAATATTTGATGCTGGAAATGTTCGACTATTAGTCTTCAAGAAATAAGTCACCTCCTCCCCTCCTCCCCTTCTTCCCCCCCCCCCAACCACAGGTAAGTATTTGTGCAGAAGACTGCATTTTGTGTAGATTGTTGGCCCATTCATGAAAGTTATCGAATGGTTTGTTTTTAGATGTCTTCTTTCACTACAGATGACCCAGAAAATACATCTCCACCCTGGAGGTACCCAAGTCTGAGCACTCACCTGCTTGCTATATGTAGATGTGGTCCAGCTAGTCTATTGCAGTTCTGTAGTAGATCAGCTGAGATGGTGTATGAAGGGGAGACACAGAATACCACCACCAATGGAAACCAATACTCACCGCAAGGACTCCAAAGCCAAGCGGGTCCCTCTGACCACCCTGAAAACCCTCAGCTCACATTCCCGCATCCTTGATGCCTAATGAGGACTGATAGTGGCCCTGTGAGATTGCTGGTTGTATTGACGGGTATACTAGACCTGTAGACTGCTCCTTGCAGCATTCTCCAGCCCTCTCACAGCTGCTCTCTCTGGAAGACTGTCACTTTACAGGAGGTCATGGAAATAGCATGCATGAAATGTTGACATACCTTCATGGGAAGAATATGGTGAAGAAATGGTCTGGTGACAAGGTCTTTTTTGTGTGTTTTTAAAGCTGAATTCCAGGAATTCTGTCACTTTGTAAGGTGAAGGAACACTGAGCTAATTTCATGAAGCTGCATGACCACCCTGGGGTTATTTACATTTGAGGGGTTTGCTTTGCTCGCTGTCTCTGGTATGTAAGAGAGAAGCACACTGCAAATATACTGTCCACCAGTGTCATCTGTCCCATACCAGGCTCCACCCGTCGTGTCATGTTTACATTTTTTAACATGGTATCGTTGCCTGCCTTTCCCTTTTGCCCATTCACAGAAGTCTTTGTATTATGTGAACACATTCACAAAATACAAAGGCTTCTGTGAATAGGCCAGGAATGGGCATAACAGCTGCAGCGCTCAGAAGTATCAGTTATCGCTCTTCCTGGAATACTATAAAGCTCCCAGATAGAGCGAAGCCCCCCAAGGGTGTCATGCACCCTGCTGGTCTTAACTCGGTGTGCCTTCACCCCCCTGGATTTTAGCTTTAAGCCAACATAATTTTGTTTGGTCAACATGAGTGTTAAAGCAGAACTAAACCAAGCTATTTAATGTTTTCTGAAGTGTAAGTGAAGGATTTTGTGTTAAAGGGCAAGTTCACCTTTACAGAAAAATCTGTAAGGTGAACTTACACTGGACCCCGCCCACCCTTTCTGCTGACCTGGAGCCCGGCAATCACATGCTAGGAGACCTCGTATAGGCTCCTCATCAGGAGGTATGTATAGGAGCATTCTAATTGGTCGGTGCCGACCAGTCAGAACCCGCGTCTCCTAGCAGGCGATTTCCGGACTCCAGGTTAGCGGCACTGTGTTCGCTGGGGATTTGCTGTAAAAGTGAACTTACACTTTAATGAAGATTTCTTAATGCATACCAATGCTTTCTATACATGTGCAGTGTGTGCTCCAGTCCAGGCATGCCTCCTGTGGTGATCTCTGATTGTCCTCAGTGTGTCCATCCTCAACCAAACTTTGAAGCCCTGAAATAGTCACATGGAGGCCAAGATGGTGCCGTCCTTGGAGAGAGTTTAGTTCTGCTTTAAGTCCTCTATAGAATGAAAGACACAGCACAGGATCGGCGAGGGCCCAGTATGGTAAAGTGATCGGAGTACCAGAACTTGGGTTGTCTCTTCCTCCAGGCTGGGATATTCCATTAATCTAGAAGTGTCCCAAACATTGTCAAGTCCAAACGGTGGGTAAAAATAGGAAACTGCAACGCATGAGACTGCTCAAAACATTTCCCCTGGAACTTGCGCTTGGATATAGAGCTGTGTGTGGTCCTAACTCGCAACTATGAACCACCACCAAACCTGGGGGTTAGGACATAGACATCCTTCCCATTACAGAAGTTACTGGGAACCACACAGTGTATTTATAATGACCCGTTTTATTGAGAATTTAAACAAAAATATCAAACCGGATATATTTTCCCTAGGGTTTTGGTACTTTTGTTTTTCTCCTTTCTTAAGGGAAAGGACATCCATGTCCCCCCCCCCCAGCGAAATGGTGGTTCATTGTCACAGGTCCTATGTTTGATAGAAGTGGTTTGTAGAACTGTCCTGACCTTAGATGAGTGTGGTGATCAGAAAGCAGTGACTGTTATAGGTGGGGGGTATGTGATGGTCAGAATGCAGCGTCAGTTTTAGGTGGGGTATATGTCGGTGACAGATATGGATGGACACAACTCGGTTAACACTTTTGTTTCTGTTAATTCAGCCCGTTACTGGTAGAGAAGAATTGAGCTCAGCACTGCCAGTACAGGTTAGTTTTCATCTGTAAGTACCGTTTGTATTCCTTATTTCTAATTCACAATCTGCACTGTGAAGGAAGAGGGCTTCATGTGATGGGATGACTACAGTCATGTGCACAGTGAAGGAAGCCGTTCGGTCCTTAGACTGCTACCCCTGCTGTGTAGGTGATGTCTGCATAGATGTGTATACATCTAATGTACTCGGGACTGGCACTTCATGTGTAGATGGATAAACTGTCAGTGTGGACACTGCTGTGCTAACATGTGCATGTTCCTTGTGCTTCTTAATGTCTATCCAATTGTGTGCTGTGTGCCCATATATGAAGACGGGTACCATGATGGCAGGCAGTCAGAATAGTGACAAATGGTTGGTTCATATGGGTTGATATACCTCACACCAATCCTGTGTGCATGACACCCCAATAGGACTCCACACCTTACTGGTATACAGCCCACAGAACATCTCCCAGATATTTACATTTAGGTATGTGACATCCCAATGAGACGCCTCCATACATTACTGGTACACAGCCCACAAAACATATCCCAGACATGTGACATCCCAATGAGACTCCTCCACACATTACTGGTACACAGCCCACAGGACATCTCCCAGACATGTGACATCCCAATGAGACTCCTCCACACATTACTGGTACACAGTCCACAGGAAATCTCCCAGACATGTGACATCCCAATGAGACTCCTCCACACATTACTGGTACACAGGACATCTCCCAGACATGTGACATCCCAATGAGACTCCTCCACACATTACTGGTACACAGCCCACAGGACATCTCCCAGACAGGTATAATACCCTTACACTAGCGAAGGTGACACTTTTTATAGCGTATGTTCCAGCCAATCCCGGGATCTCAATATAGGCTACCCTGTGATCTGGTTGCTGGTTGGCGGAGGACAGGGGCCTGGGTGGAACCTTTTTCCAACTCCTGGCTAATGAAAACCAGAAGAGCATGATTGTGATGCCGAAGGCAAACCAGTTTAATTTCTCCATTCAGTTCCTATACTGGTATACCAGTACAGATGGGGACCAATCGCTTTCATTCATGATCACCTTCTCTGAGCCCTTCAATGTAATTATACACAATATTTCCCTTTATGACTCCATTCTGTAATTGGACCACATGGAGTCTGTTTTTTGCAGGCACAGCCCATATCAACCAATCTGATGAATAATGAGTGTAGGATGGTAGTTGTGTATACCACTTGTGCCTCTCTTTACCTGTAATTCAGTACAGCTTCTCCAGAGACTCGTGTGCTGCGATCAGCTGGTCTTCCCTTCAGGTCTTCTCTCTTCTGTGTAAGTAACCTTATACCTTCACCTGGGACTCATTGGTTGGTAAGTACCTCCAGACACATGGTTATCAATGTCTATCTGGAACACACATCGGTCCCAAGAGCTGAATTTTTGGTAACTCTGGTTCCATTCACACTGGCATGTCGCCACGCTGCCAATCCCAGCAGGAAGAATCTGATTCCTTTGGCTGGGACTGACAGCTGGGTGTGGCCACCAATCACATACACTGCAGTGACAAGCTGGTGGCTGCAGCTATTCATGTCAGTTTGCACACCCAACGATTGCCTGCAGGAGTCAGACAAATTCAGTGTGCCGCTGGCTCAGTGACCAGTCACAAATGGCTGCAGACACTGACAGCCTGTCATTGCAGTGTATGGACCTGGCGGCCGTAGCAGTCAATCCCAACCATAGAAATTGGTTGAGTTTTTTTTATGGCTAACATTGACCAAACTTGAGTAAAAGATGTATTTGGTTGCTATGTGTTTAATGCGTCATGTACATTATCATTACTGTAACTGCTTCAAGTAAGCACCTGTTTTGAGGTTATCTAGTTTTATATTCTGTGTATGTGTGTATAATATAAAACAAGTCTTCAGCTTTTTAAATGCCAAGAATAGAAGTAATTGGGGTGCGCCGCCCCCTAATTGCTTACCACATAGTAATATCATACTAGAAGAGCCAGGTGGGCCCTCCAAATGCTGCAGATGGATGAGAAGGGTAGTTTCTAAACCAGGGGTCTCAAACTGGTGGCCCTCCAGCTGTTCTGAAACTACAAGTCCCATGAGGCATTGCAAGGCTGACAGTTACAAGCATGACTCCCACAGGCAGAGGCATGATGGGACTTGTAGTTTTGCAACATCTGGGGGGTGCCAGTTTGAGACCCCTGTTCTAAACTCTTGTCTACAGAATTGTGACTATCCACTTTTTTTTTTAAAGGTCACCTACCACTCACTAAAATTTTAGTTTTGAGGATCTTTAAGGTCTGATGTAAAAGTGGGGAGGGGGGCAGCTGCAGCTAAAGCTATATACCAACTCTACACCTACCGTGTTGAGGGAAGTAGATAATTTTCTCTATCTTTCAATAAAGGGGTCGAAGGGCGGGCGGGCGCATTCAGAAATGTTCTCTGTCTGTTTTGCTCTGTAATTTGAATCTATAATTGCATGGAATGGAGTCTGTGGAGTTGCTAGTGGATGGTCTGATGTATTTCTGGATGGCTTGGATTAGAAGACATGAAGTGTATTAGGCCTTGTATTGGTAAGCGCAGTGATCTTCCATAATCCAGCCTGTAGCAGTGCTAATAGCGGTCTGCTATGTTATGAAAGTTAGATGAATACAATGGTGGGGTCTGTATTATAGATGAGCGATGAATTTCATGGATTGGCAACAATTATTTTTTCTTTTCAATAAAGATATATTTTTATTTATTTTTTTTCTATGATTTTGAGTCTTGATTTGTGTCCATTTATTCATGTGAGGGGTGATTACCTTTTGGGAAAGATCGTTTCCTGTTCTGTGCCTTCCTGTAATCAATTTCATAATAATGCTCCAATTTGAAGAGTGACACGCTGAACACGGACCCTAATACGTACGAGGTCTGGGACATGCTGAACACAGATGTGATGAATCTGACATCCAAATGAGTGCAGAAAGCAAAGATGACCGATCAGCCCCATTGGCCACAAACCAATTTGTACACGGGACATGCTGAGCACAGGCACTAATACATACGAGACACGCTGAACATGCATATGTACAAGGCTTGGGACATGCTGAACACGGGCTCTAATGCATGCATACAAGGCTTGGGACATGCTGGACACGAATGCATACAAGGCTTGGGACACGCTGAACGCGGGCACTAATGCACACGAGATCCGGGACACGCTGAACGCGGGCACTAATGCACACGAGATCCGGGACACGCTGAACGCGGGCACTAATGCACACGAGATCCGGGACACGCTGAACGCGGGCACTAATGCACACGAGATCCAGGACACGCTGAACGCGGGCACTAATGCACACGAGATCCGGGACACGCTGAACGCGGGCACTAATGCACACGAGATCCGGGACACGCTGAACGCGGGCACTAATGCACACGAGATCCGGGACACGCTGAACGCGGGCACTAATGCACACGAGATCCGGGACACGCTGAACACGGGCACTAATGCACACGAGATCCGGGACACACTGAACACGGGCACTAATGCACACGAGATCCGGGACACGCTGAACACGGGCACTAATGCACACGAGATCCGGGACACGCTGAACACGGGCACTAATGCACACGAGATCCGGGACACGCTGAACACGGGCACTAATGCACACGAGATCCGGGACACGCTGAACACGGATGTGATGAATCTGACATCCACATGAGTGCAGAAAGCAAAGATGACCGATCAGCCCCATTGGCCACAAACCAATTTGTAACCAGCAGGTTCTCCCTCAGACACGGGTGCTAGGGTCGCAAACCAAGTTAGGATTTTTTTTAAATACAGTGCTTGTATTGGGAAGTGCTCTTTAACTGCGTTACTCACAATCCAAGGTTCTACTGTACCCAGTGTTTCCCCCTCACCTACAGTGGGGAGAACAAGTATTTGATACACGGCCGATTTTTCAGGTTTTCCTACTTGCAAAGCATGTAGAGGTCTGTAATTTTTATCATAGGTTCTCTTCAACTGCGAGAGACGGAATTTGAAACAAAAATCCAGAAAATCACTTTGTATGATTTTTAAGTAATACATTTTTTATTTTATTGCATGATATAAATATTTGATACATCAGAAAAGCAGAACTTAATATTTGGTACAGAAACCTTTGTTTGCAATTACAGAGATCATACATTTCCTGTAGTTGGTGACAAGGTTTGCACAACGCTGCCGCAGGGTTTTTGGCCCCTCCTCCATACAGAGCTTCTCCAGATCCTTCAGGTTTCGGGGCTGTCGCTGGGCAATACAGACTTTCAGCTCCTTCCAAAGCTTTTCTATTGGGTTCAGGGCTGGAGACTGGTTAGGCCACCCCAGGCCCTTGAGTTGCTTCTTATGGAGCCACTCCTTAGATGCCCTGGCTGTGTGTTTCGGGTCGTTGTCATGCTTGAAGACCCAGCCACGACCCATCTTCAATGCTCTTACTGAGGGAAGGAGATGGTTGGCCAAGATCTCCTGATACATGGCCCCATCCATCCTCCCCTCAATACAGTGTAGTCGCCCTGTCCCCTTTGTAGAAAAGCATCCCCAAAGAATGTTTCCACCTCCATGCTTCACGGTTGGGATGGTGTTCTTGGGGTTGTACTCATCATTCTTCCTCCAAACACGGCGAGTGGAGTTGAGACCAAAAAGCTCTATTTTTGTCTTATCAGACCACATGACCTTCTCCCATTCCTCCTCTGGATCATCCAAATGGTCATTGGCAAACTTCAGATGGGCCTGGACATGTGCTGGCTCGAGTGGGGGGGACAATGCGCGCACTGCAGGATTTTAATCGATGATGGCGTAGTGCATGGATATGCACTTAGCGGACCTCCAGCTGTTGCAAAACTACAAGTCCCATCAAGCCTCTGCCTCTGGGTGTCATGCTTGCTGCTGTCAGAGTCTCGCTATGCCTCATGGGACTTGTAGTTTGGCAACAGCTGGAGGTCCGCTAATTGCATATCCCTGGCGTAGTGTGTTACTAATGGTTTTCTTTGAGACTGTTCCCAGCTCTCTTCAGGTCATTGACCAGGTCCTGCCGTGTAGTTCTGGGCTGATCCCTCACCTTCCTCATGATCATTGATGCCCCACGAGGTGAGATCCTGCATGGAGCCCCAGACTGAGGGAGAGTGACCGTCATCTTGAACTTCTTCCATTTTCTAATAATTGCGCCAATAGTTGTTGCCTTTTCACCAAGCTGCTTGCCTATTGTCCTGTAGCCCATCCCAGCCTTGTGCAGGTCTACAATTTTATTCCTGATGTCCTTACACAGCTCTCTGGTCTTGGCCATTGTGGAGGTTGGAGTCTGTCTGATGGAGTGTGTGGGCAGGTGTCTTTTTTATACAGGTAACAAGTTCAGACAGGTTCCAGGTAATACAGGTAATGAGTGAAGAACAGAAGGGCTTCTTACAAAAAAAATAACAGGTCTGTGAGAGCCGGAATTCTTACTGGTTGGTAGGGGATCAAATACTTATGTCCTGCAATAAAATGCAAATTAATTATTTAAAAATCATACAATGTGATTTTCTGGATTTTTGTTTTAGATTCCGTCTCTCGCAGTTGAAGAGTAGCTATGATAAAAATTACAGACCTCTACATGCTTTGTAAGTAGAAAAACCTGAAAAATCATCAGTGTATCAAATACTTCTTCTCCCCACTGTATATACTTACCTGAGCCCTCATTTCACCCAGTGCTGTGCCCGCTGGCAGCTCTGCTCTCCCTCCCTTCCTGGTGTCACAGGCTTTGCTGAGGCAGAAGAAACCATTCACTCCGGCTGCTGTCAATCAAAGCCAGTGATTTTGGGGGGCCAAGCCACTGTGTAGATGCAGGCGATGGGGCTTGAGAGTGAACCCATATGAGTGACCCCATAGTAGGCAGCTTAGGGCACTTATAGAAAATGAGGCGCGCTGCTGGGGTACCCCAGAAGAGGAGGTTTAGGGCTGATCTGTGAAACCTGTTTTTTTTTTTTTAACCACTTCCTGCCCGCTGTATAGGAAAATGATGGTGGGCGGGATGCGCTTGTGGGACGATGTCATATGACGGTGCCCCAAAACGTCAGCTCCCACACAACCATTGCGGCTGCACTGTGTTCCCAGGACACAGTGCGACCCCCCGATCTTGGTAAAGAGCCGATGACACAGCTCTTTACCCATGTGATCGGCTGTATCCAATCACAGCCAGTCACATGTAAATAGGGAAGTGCCGTTTATCAGTTCTCTTTACTTCACACTGACAGATTGTGTGGCAAGGAGAGCTGATCAGCGGGATTTCCTCGCAGGGGAGATCTGTACAGGTAGTTACGGCACTGATTACAGTACAACCCCATCAGTGACCCCAATTAGTGATGCCAGTCAGTGCTGCTTCATCAGTGCCATCTATTAGTGCCCATCAGTGAAGGCGAAAAATTACTTATTTACAAAATTTACTGACAGAAACCAAGAAACTTTTTTTTTTTTATTCAAAATTTTTTTTATAAAAAATAAATAAAACCCCAGCAGTCATTAAATACCACAAAAAAAGGCTCTATTTGTGGGGGGAAAGAAATGATAAAAATGTTATATGGGTACAGTGTTATATGACCGAGTAATTGTCATTCAAAGTGTGTCAGCGCTGAAAGCTGAAAATTGGCCTGGGCAGGAAGGGGGGTAAAAGTGCCCGGTAGGCAAGGGGTTAAATAACAATTTTGAATTTACAATCATTTCACATCTAACTAATATCCTGTCGCACTCCTTTCTTGTGTGTAACGTGCTGACACCCTTTTTCTGGTTCCAGGGGTTCTTCATGATAACTTCTGTCTCTTCACATTTTGAAGGGTCGTGTGGCTCTCCTTACACAGCCGCGTCATTCATTCAAAGATTTGTGAATGAATAAACGACACATCCAATCTGTGATAATCCCAGCATGCCACCTTTAGATAAATGGGACACTTTAAAGTGTTTGTAAAGGCTGACGGGTTTTCTATGCATGAAGGAAAAAACAAAACCTGTGTGCAGCAGCTCCCCCAATACTCACCTGAGCCCCATCTTCTTCCAGCAATGTGCATGAGAGCCTCAGCTCTCTGGTGACTCTCCCTCCTCATTGGTTAAGGCAGCAGTAGGAGCCATTGGCTCCTGCTGCCAATCACAGCTAATGAGGCTCTGTGTGTTACCACTGCACCCTCCTATCACTGGGTCTTGTAGTGAGTGCACTGGACTATATTTATAAATACAGTGGAACCTTGGATTATGAGCATAATCCGTTCCAGGAGAATGCTTGTAATCCAAAGCACTCGCATATCAAAGTGAGTTTCCCCATAGAAGTCAATGGAAACTAAAATAATTTGTTCCGCATTGACTTCAATGGCATGCAATACTGCATGTGGTCAGAGGTGGGGGGCGCCGGAGAGCCTCTGAAACACTCGGAAAGGCCCGGGGACAGCTCGGCTAAACTCGGGAACGGAGTATTTCCGATCGGCTCTGGCGCCCCCCACCTCAGGCCAAATGCGGTACTGCACACCGCTGTGGCTTGAATCCTGCTCGTTTTGTGAGACAACACTCGCAAACAGTCAGGATTTAAAAAAATACAGTGCTTGTATTGCGAAATGCCGTTAAGCTGGTTACTCGCAATCCGAGGTTCCACTGTAGACTACATGTCCCATAGCTGGCAAACGTGTAGATATCACTGGAACACAAAGTGATCACCGTACAAAGTCCATTGACATTTCCTCCAGCTCTCTAAAAAGGAAAGTCCATACCTCAGTATGGACATGGCCCAAACAAGGTAAAAGTCTAATCAAACCTGCAATTCTACTTTGACGCTTATCTCTAAATGGTGTAGGGTTAGAGCTTCTCTCCTCATGTCAGCATAAGATAGGACCTAACAAGCGATAAAAATGAGGAAAGTGTACATGTAGGGTCAGATGATTGCATTCACAGAACTCCAGCTGGTAGCCCTTCAGATCACCTCCAATTCTGGATTCTGATAGAGGGAAAGGCCTTCGGCACCATATGAAGTCTGAGTAGACTTTGAATCCACAAACCGATGATTTGTCCCTCCCTTGTCTCTGACATGAAGGGGTTGTATTGCGCACAGAAATTTCCTGTACGAGAATGGTAAATTGATACGACTTTCACCATGTTATGGGAACTAAAGTCCTTGTTGGAGACTGCTAGTAATTTTGGTAAAGTAGATTCCCAGAAGATGTGGAAGGGAATCCAGTGATGGCCAAAGGACCACCTTGTATACATAGACAGTTCTTAGATGGGAAGGCTCGTAATTCTCAGGATTGCTTTGCTGATTTCATGCCCATCAAAAATACTATTTTGATAGAGAACTTGTGTCCAGAGGATGAAAGTGAGAGAAGAGGCCGTGATACCAACAAGTCTCATGCCGGCCATAGTTCACTATGTAAAATCCTGCGCCTTGGGTCACAGTATTATTATTGTACATCGAATCTATTGGAGTTTATGGGAAGCTGCCAACACCCACCTCTGATAGCCACCCTATTCTACGTGGATGCCCAATTGTTTTATATATATATATATATATATATATATATAAAAGGATAAAAGGCACATATAAAAAACGTAAGAGTAATCCAAGTAAGGAATACACGGGGAAACAAAAAAGGTTTGTGAATGAAGGTAAAAGTGAGGCAATTCTGAATAAGAAAGAGGCAAGGTATTTACTGCCAGAGGGGACCTGTAACCCATGTCGTTTATTATGTGACGAAAATCCCAAAAATAGAGAACAAACACCCGGAAGACCTATAATTAGTTGGGTGAAAACTTAGATATGGCAAGAAAAAAAAAAAAGAGCACAGTACGCTAGGAATGGCACCACATTCTATTCCAGAAATTGCATCAACGTGGAAGAGACATATGGACTTTACAGTCCCAACCATAATCCCCGATAAAGATGAGAAGTGGATTGCCTGGATTACTAATCTGAAGGAAGGGATCACAGGGACCTATGATAGGTTCATAGTGATCTCCAACCAGGACATAGCCCCTATCGTTACAGCCTTTGTTCATACCTGGCTAAAGCATTTGCACATTATTGTAGAGAGAACATTGTATATACAGATATAATAGGAGGGGGGGGGGGGTGACACTTACCAGGAGAGGCAGCCATCTTGTGAAATTACGTTGGCTGGGAATCGAACCCAAGTCAGCTGCTTGGAAGGCAGCTATGCTCACCACTGCACCACCAACGTGAGGAGTGTTGGAGGAAACCGGAGTACCCGAAGGAAACCCACGCAAGCACAGGGAGAACATGAATACTCCACGCAGATAGTGTCCTGGTTAGGATGTGAGCCAAGGACCCCAGTGCTGCAAGGCTAACCACTAAGCCTCTGTGTTGCCCATATGCGGCCTCTATTTTCTGAGGCCCGCCCCCGCTGAGTGGGGTAAATCAGTGATGTCCACTCAAAGTGCTTAGGAGGTGAGGCAGCCATCTTGGGCGCACTGAATGGAGCCATTTAACCTACCAGCATGTCTTTGGGCTGTAGGAGGAAACCCACACAAGCACAGGGAGAACATGCAGACAGTGTCCTGGTCAGGATATGAACCAAACACCCCAGTGCTGCAAGGCAGAAGTGCTAACCACTAAGCCTCTGCCTTAAAGCAGAACTTCACCTATAAAGGAAAGTTCCGCTTTTCCACCTCTTCCTCCTTCGGCTTTAAATTTCCTAAAGGACCTGGAGATACAGGACCAATATTGTAGAGTTATGAATCTTTCATATTCTGTCCTGTAGGGGGAGTTTGCATGAACTGTTCTCATTCAACAAACACCGGAAGACCTATAATTAGTTGGGTGAATACTTCGATATAGCAAGAAAAAAAAAAAGAGCAGAGTTCACTAGGAATGGCACCACATCCTATTCCAGGAATTGCATCAACATGGAAGAGATATATGGACTTTACAGTCCCAACCATAACCCCCGATGAAGAAGAGAAGTGGATTGCCGGGATTACTAATGTGAAGTACAGTTGTGGCTTTCAGCCCGGCTCTGTCATTGTTATCGGTGGGGCACGTTTCTGGCGTGCCTTCCCAGGACGGTGGACTTGTCTTTGGTCTATACACTTCTTTGGATCCCATATATGATGTGAAGGACCATTCAAAGGGATTGCCTCAAATTTTCCACCACCACTACTGTGCTGTTCAGGACATTCCCTCATCGAACGAATTTCCCACACATGGATGATCAGAGTTTTTCTATGGTCTCCTGATGAAGAAATCAAACGCATTAAGACCGCTGCACTTCTTCCTGTATTTCTGGATTTTTTATATCATTATATTTATAGTTTTATGACATATATGTTCCTTTGGGCCAGGCCATGTTTTATAAAGTGTGACAAACCCAGGACTATGTCCACCGTCAATGCTTCCTCTGTCCAGAACCAGCACCATTCAAGACTCTTTAACCCCCCCCCCGTCACCAGACAACACCAGTTTTGGAGTGGCAAACAACAAACTAATTTATTATCACACATACACAACAGATAAAATAACTCAGAGACACTTCCCCCCACCCTTGGAAAACAGGGCGGGTTAAACTGTCCAATGACAATGGACACCCATGTCAGGTGTGTTCAAACTTCTCAGTAAACAGTCTTATCAGCAGGGGGGGGGCTGCTGGAGGAATCCCCCTCCCTCTTTCCTCACAACAAACACACTTGCACATCCCATAATAGTTGAGGCAGACAGCCATAATAGAATACAGCCACACCCCAAACCATCACAGCAAATGGTACACAACAGCATGAGATACAATGTATACAGCATTGAGTCTGACTAGCACAGATCATAGTGGGGTTCTCATTCACCCTGCGCCCCTATTAGAGACACAATGTGATCTACACATAAGAGGGTCGGGGAAGCTGGACACTGAGTTTCCGGAGCTCTCCCAGGTAAGCTGAGTTCCACAAACCCCCCACCCAAAGTGGCCCCTGTCACATAAACATTTTAACAATGTGATATAATAAAACCTTTGTGCTTCCAAGCATTTGTTCACGTCTCTTCTTTTTCTGGGGTTAGGGTTGGCACCGTAGAGTCCATATATCTGTTGTAAATACTTAGATATACGTTTACAGCCAGTAGCTGAAAAAGGTTGGTCATACTTAAAGTGATTGTAAACGATCACCTCGTAAAACAACCCATTTAGTTTAAAATAGAAACATTTTTTGTATAGATATAACAAAAATGATAAATCATTTTTTTCCCTTTTTGATAAGTGATCACATTCCACTGTCCTCAGCTGTGTAAGAGCTGGGGGAGGAGAAACAGCAGTACACTGAGCTTCCCAGTGAATGGCTGTGCGAGGGGGAGGTTGTCAGGATAGCTAGAGAACTGACCAAGCTGTGCTTTCCTTAGTGTGGTCAGTTTTTAATAGAAAAACAGAGGGACTGTCAGGATCACCAGGAGTTTCACATAATAGAAGCAATTACAAAGAGAACAGGAGACTTCTCCATACCAGTACATGGTACAGCAGCCACATATCAGGAATGTGAAGTGTTGGTGTAACATGCTATAAGGCTGGGTTCACACTGCAGTACATAGCGGCTCACAGCAGGGGGTCCTGTGCGTCCCCGAATTGTGGGCTAAATTCAGACCTGAAATGGATCTGAAAAAGCACAGGACTCTGAAATTCTCATCGGAGATGTGTGAACCGGCTCCATAGAGAGCTCCATAGAGAGCCGGTCACAGTCTCCTGACATGCGAATTGGATGTGGGAAAAACTTTCATCCAATTCATAGTAGTGTGAGCCCAGCCTTAAAGATAGTAGGGAACTTCTAGGGATGCTAAAAAGCATCTCATTTAGCAAAAAATAGTATTTTGGTTACAATAGATGTAAACTACCTCTATACTAATATCATACGGGAAGATGGGTTAAGAGCAATTAAACAGGCTTGATGTGAGAGTTCAGGACTTAATAGGGCCATGATGAAGTTTATAATGGAAGGGTCAGGGCCCAGACTGAGTATATTTTGGAAGGGTCTGGGCCCAGACTGAGTATATTTTGGAAGGGTCAGGGCCCAAACTGAGTATTTTTGGAAGGGTCAGGGCCCAGACTGAGTGTATTTTAGAAGGGTCAGGGCCCAGACTGAGTATATTTTGGAAGGGTCAGGGCCCAAACTGAGTATATTTTTGGAAGGGTCAGGGCCCAGACTGAGTATATTTTTCAAGGGTCGGGGGCCCAGTCTGAGTATATTTGGAAGGGACAGAGCCCAGACTGAGTATATTTGGAAGGGTCGGGGGCCCAGACTGAGCATATTTGGAAGGGTCGGGGGCCCAGACTGAGTATATTTGGAAGGGTCGGGGGCCCAGACTGAGTATATTTGGAAGGGACAGGGCCCAGACTGAGTATATTTGGAAGGGTCAGGGGCCCAGACTGAGTATATTTGGAAGGGACAGGGCCCAGACTGAGTATATTTGGAAGGGTCAGGGCCCAGACTATGTATATTTTGGAAGAGTCAGGGCTCAGACTGAGTATATTTGGAAGGGTCAGGGCTCAGACTGAGTATATTTGGAAGGGTCAGGGCCCAGACTGAGTATATTTTGGAAGGGTCAGGGCCCAGACTGAGTATATTTTGGAAGGGTCAGGGCCCAGACAGAGTATGTTTTGGAAGGGTCAGGGCCCAGACTGAGTATATTTTGGAAGGGTCAGGGCCCAGACTGAGTATATTTTGGAAGGGTCAGGGTCCAGACTGAGTATATTTTGGAAGGGTCAGGGCCCAGACAGAGTATGTTTTGGAAGGGTCTGGGCCCAGACTGAGTATATTTTGGAAGGGTCTGGGCCCAGACTGAGTATATTTTGGAAGGGTCTGGGCCCAGACTGAGTATATTTTGGAAGGGTCTGGGCCCAGACTGAGTATATTTTGGAAGGGTCGGGGCCCAGACTGAGTATATTTTGGAAGGGTCGGGGCCCAGACTATGTATATTTTGGAAGGGTCAGGGCCCAGACTGAGTATATTTTGGAAGTGTCGGGCGCAGACTGAGTATATTTTGGAAGGGTCAGGGCCCAGACTGAGTATGTTTTGGAAGGGTCTGGGCCCAGACTGAGTATGTTTTGGAAGGGTCTGGGCCCAGATTGAGTATATTTTGGAAGGGTCTGGGCCCAGACTGAGTATATTTTGGAAGGGTCTGGGCCCAGGCTGAGTATATTTTGGAAGGGTCGGGGGCCCAGACTGAGTATATTTTGGAAGGGTCAGGGCCCAGACTGAGTATATTTTGGAAGGGTCAGGGCCCAGACTGAGTATATTTTGGAAGGGTCAGGACCCAGACTGAGTATATTTTGGAAGGGTCAGGACCCAGACTGAGTATATTTTGGAAGGGTCAGGGGCCCAGACTGATTGTATTTTGGAAGGGTCGGGGCCCAGATGGAGTATATTTTGGAAGGTTTGCATACTTTTAAAAATGATTGTAAAAATGATTTCTGGCTTGATAGTTAATTTTTTTGTGGGAAAGGCATAGCAATAATAGTGAAGTATGCTCCCAGTGTGGCCAACATCTTCATGATTACATGGGGAGATGATATGTTGATATTCGGCCACAGATAAAGTTCTATCGGAGGTTAATAGATGACTTTATGCTGGTATGGGAAGGTTCAGAGGAATTGTTAAGATTATTCATGGAGGGAATTTATAAATACCATTATGGCATTACATATACTGGTGGGTGGAGTAAAGATGGGATTAATTACCTGGATCTGGTGATTCTTATTAGAGGGACCAAAACTTTCTCTAAGGACCTAGACAGTTATATACCCACACATAGTTGTCACCACCCGAAAAGGGAATAGGGAATATACCAAAAGGTTCATTTTTGCAAATTAGATCTTTTGAGTGACTATGAAGAGCAGGCAGATATATTGGTTTAAACCAGAGGAGGTTTTCAAACTGCGGCCCTGGGGTCGGATGTGGGCCTTTGCTTGCCTCTATCCGGCCCTTGCAGTACTTTTCCATCCACAACTGACACTAATGGAGCGCTGTTCCTCCCATTGACACCAGTGGTGGAGCACTATTCCTCCCACCGATACCAATGATGGGGAGGAATAGGAGGGTCGGTGGTGGGGAGGAGCCCCCAGGAGTGTTGGTGGGGTGAAGGAGCCCTCAGGAGCGTCAGAGAGGGGAAGGAGCCCCCAGGAGCGTTGGTGGTGGGAAGGAGCCCCCAGGAGCGTCGGAGAGGGGAATGAGCCCCCAGGAGCATCAGTGGAGGGAAGGAGCCCCCAGGAGCATCGGTGGAGGGAAGGAGCCCCCAGGAGTGTCGGAGAGGGGAAGGAGCCCCCAGGAGTGTTGGTGGGGAAAAGGAGCCCCCAAAAGCGTCGGAAGGGGGGAAGCAGCCCCCAGGAGTGTCAGTGGAGTAAAGGAGCCCCCAAGAGCATTGGCGGGGGAAAGGGGCTCCCAGGAGTGTTAGCCGGGAAAAGGAGACACCAGGAGCCTCGGTAGGGGGAAGGAGCCCCCAGGACCGTTGGCGGGGAGGAGCTCCAAGGAGCAATGGTGGGGGCAGGAGCCCCTAGGAGCATCGGCGGGGACCCAAGTAGTAAAGGATCAGGGCTGCTCTGTGCAAACCCATTACACAACTCTTGACTAGGCCATAGCCAGGCAGGGATCACATTAAAACCCTGTGGTAGGTTCATAGTGATCTCTGACCAGGACATAGCCAGGCAGCAATCACATGGCCCCTATAGTAGATTCATAGTGATCTCCGAACAGGACATAGCCAGAAAGGGATCACATGGACCCTATGGTTACAGCATTTGTTCAAACCTGGATAAATCTTTTGCACAGTACTATAGAGAGAACATTGTATATACAGATATAATGGGAAAGGGGGGGGGGTGACACTTACCAGGGGAGATAGCCATCTTGTGAGATTACGTTGGCCGGGAATCGAACCAGAGTCAACTGCTATAAAAGCAGCTATGCTTACCACTGCACCACCAACGTGAGGAGTGTGGGAGGAAACCGGAGTACCCGGAGGAAACCCACGCAAGCACAGGGAGAACATGCGAACTCCATGCAGATAATGTCCTGGTCAGGAATCGAACCATGGACCCCAGTGCTGCAAGGCTAACCACTAAGCCTCTGTGTTGCCCATATGCGGCCTGTTTTCTGAGGCCCGCCCCCGCTGAGCGGGGTAAATCAGTGATGTCCACTCAAAGCGCTTAGGAGGTGAAGCAGCCATCTTGGGCGCACCCAATGGAGCCATTTACCCTACCAGCATGTCTTTGGGCTGTAGGAGGAAACCCACACAAGCACAGGGAGAACATGCAGACTCCATGCAGACAGTCTCCTGGTCAGGATATGAACCAAACACCCCAGTGCTGCAAGGCAGAAGTGCTAACCACTAAGCCTCTGTGCTGCCCGATCTTAAAGCAGAACTTCACCTATAAAGGGAAGTTGCGCTTTTCCTCCTGTCCTTTGTGTGGAGTGGGACAAATACATGCCCTCTGCTCGGTATAGTGTCTCTATGGATAAGCTCTGTCTTATGTAAGAGAACATGAGCTAGCCATGAGTGTGAACTGAAATGTAGACAGACAGGGACAGGACAACTCACATGAATGTGGAAGCCTGGCTCTTCATAGATGGTAGAGAGTCTATTCCCACTATGGTGGATTGGGCAACAAGGATGCCCTGATGGTCCATCATCATTGTCTATGATTGTCTGTGGAGCTGCTACCAGCTCCACCTACTGTGCCCAGGTCTGCTGGCCGGCCTCTGCTGTTTTTATGGGCGTCTGAATGGTGACCATTTGAATGGGACACCAGCGCTAATTCTTTGATGCTCACCAAAAGGTATTTCCACGTTTGCAGCCATATTTTGATGACACCTACTTTATATCTGTTACATGTTCTCATTCACAGAGTAAAACTTAATAAAAATTATAACGTTTGCTGCTCACCTTTAAGGAAGGAATCGCGTGGGAAAAATTACAAAAAACATGACCCCCACAAATCTGATACCAGAACCCCAACCGAGCATGCAGCCTGGCAGGCTAGGAAAGGGGGGGATGAGCGTGCACCCCCCTCCACTGAGCCATACTAGACCACATGCCCCCAACATGGAAAGTGGTCCTTGCAAAGGGGGACCCCCCTTACAAGACACCTCCCCATGTCGAGGGCATGTGGCTTGGTATGGGTGAGGAGAAGAGGGCGGTGCATGCTCACCCCCCTCCCCCCCTTTCCTGGCCTGCCTGGATGCATGCTCAGTAAGGGTCTGGATTTTGGGTGGCCATGTTTATTTTTATTTATTTTTTCATTTTTTTCCGAGGGGTTCCTCCTTTAATGGTGAGCAGAATATTTTACAGTCTTCTTAAAGCTATGCTATGTGAATGGGAACACGTAACAAATATAAAGTAGGTGTAAAAAATGTGGCTGAAAAATTGGAAATACCTTTTAGGTGAGCTCAGTAGATGAATCGTTGAAGCAGAGACCTGTCTTGGTACAGCCTTACCTGGTTGCTGAAGTGGCAGCCGCCACCAGTGTAGGGTTCTGTGTTGTTACAGTCATATCGGGCCCCTGGGGGGACTGATTAGAAGGCTCTCCAGTTAATAACCTCTTTTGGTACAGCTGTACTTTTAGGAACATCCATTCGTCTTATTTTTGCAGGTTTGGACAAGACATGCTGGTGGCGTCTCCGTGTGAACGTCACATGCTGGTGGCGTCTCCGTGTGAACGTCACATGCTGGTCCCTGGGAGGGTTCCTCAGACATTTTGTTGAGTCTTCTTCTAGGAACAGCCAATCGTCTTGTTTGTCCATTTACATTGATAGTTGGTGATTCAGAAGCTCCAAAAATGGAGGACTGATGGGAGGACCCTCCGGTTACAGGAGTGGCAGCTGCCACCAGTGTAGGGACCTGTGTTGGTACAGCCATACCTTGTTCCCTAGGAGGTTTCCTTAGACATTTTGTTGAGTCTTCTTCTAGGAACAAACAATCGTCTTGTTTGTCCATTTACATTGATAGTTGGTGATTCAGTAGCTCCAAAATCGAAAATGGAGGGCTGATGGGAAGACCCTCTGGTTACTGGAGTGGCAGCCGCCACCAGTGTAGGGACCTGTGTTGGTAAAGCCATACCTGGTCCCTGGGAGGGTTCCTCAGACTTTTTTTGTTGAGTCTTCTTCTAGGAACAGCCAATTGTCTTGTTAGTCCAACTACATTGATGGTTGGTGATTCAGACATAGAGGGCTGATGTGAAGACCCTCCGGTTACTTCAGTGGCTGCCGCCACCAGTGTAGAAACCCATGTTACAGCCAAATCAGGCCCCTGGGAGAACTGATTAGAAGACCCTCCGGTTTCTGCAGTGGCCGCTGCCACCAGTATGGGGACCTCTGTTGGTACAGCTGTACCTGGTCCCTGGGAGGGCTGATGGGATGACCCTCCTGTTGCTGGAGTGGCATCTGACACCACTGTGTAGACCTGTATTGGTACATCCGTACCTTGGTTCCTTGGAGTCTCCGTGAGAACGTCACATGCTGGTGGCGTCTCCGTGTGAACGTCACATGCTGGTGGCGTCTCCGTGTGAACGTCACATGCTGGTGGCGTCTCCGTGTGAACGTCACATGCTGGTGGCATCTCCGTGTGAACGTCACATGCTGGTGGCATCTCCGTGTGAACGTCACATGCTGGTTGCGTCTCCGTGTGAACGTCACATGCTGGTGGCGTCTCCGTGTGAACGTCACATGCTGGTGGCGTCTCCGTGTGAACGTCACATGCTGGTGGCATCTCAGTGTGAACGTCACATGCTGGTGGAGTCTCCGTGTGAACGTCACATGCTGGTACAGTCTCAATGTAGCTTTCATATTCTGTCTCGCTCACTGGGGCAGTCCTGCCTTGTGAGCTGTCTCTGCAGTAAATACTGTGTACATCTGCAATAAAAAAGAAGAAGCAGATTTAGCACCTTCACCTACATTATATATATTTTTTTATACAAAATCAAATTATAGACAGAAAAGTTCCAAATTCCAGTGTCAGGGACAATAAATAAACCTGACATGACAGGGACATAGGGATGACTAATGGTGGCATTCATATAAAAGATCTGGTTGCCTGGCAGTTATACCGACCCACTAAAATGAATGGAGTCAGAAAGGGGACTGATTCTTCACTTCCGGGTGCGGGGGAGTAATCTGCAGTGCTTCTGTTTCTTATTATTAAACACCCGACCTCTTTTATTGTAATCCCTCGAATTGTTGTGATGGATTGATATAGAAGAGGTCGGGACCGGGAACTGATGCATTGCAGATTACTCCGCCGCACCCCAAAGTGAAGAAATAGTCCCCTGCACGTTTTGGATCGATTATCATGCGATTCTGTCATGTGACAATGGTGACAAGATCTTGCCATGTTTGGGATGTCATTAAGAATAATGTAATGCAAATTCTTGCTGCCAGTTTTCCCATGATTTGGAATCACAGGCAGAATCACAGCACTTCTGCCGGCCATACCAAATCGGCAAGTGTGGGCGGAGTGTCAGGCAGCATTCCATGCAAATGATGAAATAGATACTGTCTGTGGGAGCTGCTTTACAGCACAGCCCTGCAGGAACCTACTGGGGCCTCATTTGGCATAAAGGGTCTATTTAATGCCTTTGGGGTGCAGATGGAGTGATCTTCTGCACTGCAGTTCCCAATAATTTATGTTCTGGCCTCTTCTATATCAACCAATCAGGGACAGGCCTGGACTGTAATTGTTGGGGAGTGCAGCACCACCTGCACCCTAAAGACATTACAATTTTTTTTTATGTTGGCTACAATGTCCATGTTGGCAATTTCTGGCAGTTGGTTGGCACTGAGGTGATCAGCCCAGCCTGTAATGAGGGGAATGCAAAGCTTGTTCAAAAAAGAAAAAGTCAGTTAGGAGCCGACAGGTGGAGAGAGAGGAGGGGGGGAGGGGGGCTCCCTGTATACAGCGCCAAGAATTACTGTTTGCTTCTCTTGGTTTAAAAATCAGCAGATTTCTGTTTACAGGACAAAAAACATCAATGTCCATGGCAATCCCTATACATGTGTACATATGGGGGGGGACCCCTCATCAATGTACATGGCAATCCCTATACATGTGTACATATGGGGGGGACCCCTCATCAATGTCCATGGAAATCCCTATACATGTGTACATATGGGGGGGGGCCCTCATCAATGTCCATGGCAATCTCTATACATGTGAACATATGGGGGGGACCCTCATCAATGTCCATGGCAATCTCTATACATGTGTACATATGGGGGGCCCCTTATCAATGTCCATGGAAATCCCTATACATGTGTACATATGGGGGGGCCCTCATCAATGTCCATGGAAATCCCTATACATGTGTACATATGGGGGGGACCCCTCATCAATGTCCATGGCAATCTCTATACATGTGTACATATGGGGGGGCCCCTCATCAATGTCCATGGAAATCCCTATACATGTGTACATATGGGGGGGCCCCTCATCAATGTCCATGGCAATCTCTATACATGTGTACATATGGGGGGGCCCCCTCATCAATGTCCATGGAAATCCCTATACATGTGTACATATGGGGGGCCCTCATCAATGTCCATGGCAATCTCTATACATGTGTACATATGGAAGGGCCCCTCATCAATTTCCAATGAAATCCCTATACATGTGTACATTTGGGGGGGCCCTCATCAATGTCCATGGAAATCCCTATACATGTGTACATATGGGGGGGCCTCATCAATGTCCATGGCAATCCCTATACATGTGTATATATGGGGGGCCCCTCATCAATGTCCATTGAAATCCCTATACATGTGTACATATGGGGGGGACCCCTCATCAATGTCCATGGAAATCCCTATACATGTGTACATTTGGGGGGGCCCTCATCAATGTCCATGGAAATCCCTATACATGTGTACATATGGGGGGGACCCCTCATCAGTGTCCATGGAAATCCCTATACATGTGTACATATGGGGGGGACCCCTCATCAATGTCCATGGAAATCCCTATACATGTGTACATATGGGGGGGACCCCTCATCAATGTCCATGGAAATCCCTATACATGTGTACATATGGGGGGGACCCCTGATCAATGTCCATGGAAATCCCTATACATGTGTACATATGGGGGGGACCCCTGATCAATGTCCATGGCAATCCCTATACATGTGTACATATGGGGGGCCCCTCATCAATGTCCATGGAAATCCCTATACATGTGTACATATGAGGGGCGGTGTTTTATGAGTCCTGGCCCCGGAGTCCGTACATGGCTCCATCATATGCTGCTATCTGCAGCTCTCTCTGTGTCTCCTCCCCATCCCTGTGTCTCCTCCCCCTCCCTGCCTGTCATCTCTCACTATCCCTGATCTGTATATCATCCCCTCTGTCACATAAAAAGCTGCATCCTTGTGCCTGTGCTTTATAATCTCCCTGTATTACAATGTATCCATCTTGGCCTCTGTTTAATCTCCAGCTGTCATAATGCTGCCCATGTGATCCATTATGACAGTTGGGTTGAGAGCACAACCAATGTGACAGTTATCACTCCCAGCATGCCGGGAATAGAAATGTTTTTTGAAACTGTTAAATCGATGGGTTTCCTTCCGCTTTATACCGGTAGAAACCGTTTCTTTATAAATAACACACAGGCACGAGGATGCAGCTTTGTATCTGACAGAGGGGATGATATAAAGATCAGATCACGGCTTAACAATCACTTTAATATCTTCTTCTGGAATAATTTTGAGGTGAAGGTGATTCGATTGATGAGTGAAGGTGACTTATCCAGAGTACATTTTGTATCTATCACTATCCATAGTACTTACCAATCTCGGTGTCGGTATCCCGGTGATGTCCTTTGGCTTTACAGCCGGAACCGAAACATCCAACAACGGCTCTGAAACAGCCGCGTACAAACGCCCGGCTCCTCTTCATTTTGGGGGGCTGTTTGGTTGGGGTATCTGCAGGCTGGTCACTGATACCTCCTTCCATAACTGCCCTTCCTTTGCTGGCTTTCTCTTTGGTGTTTTTCAGAGAAAAAAGCTTTTTACATTAAAATTGTCTCATTATTAAGAATAAAGAAACACACTTTAAATGTACAAGAATAGAAATCGCAATGAAATCGAATCAAATCGCAAGAAAAATCTCAGGAGAGATCAGAAACACGTCTTCACTGGTCAGTGAACACTCAGCCGCCTTCCCTCCCTGCACCTGTTTACATAGGCTCAGCCGATAACATCACAGGTCATGTGACCTTTTTTTTTTATTTAAATCTCATGATGACAGCAAAAAAAAATAACTGACGATTTTTCTTAAAGGGGCCACGTCCTTATTTGTGAGCTTTGTGAATTCAGACTGTAGGCTCAGTATACGGATATAATAGGGATACGGCTCCTTTAAGAAGATGTTATTGTGAATGAGATTTAACCCTTACAGTCCCACAGCTGAAATAAAGATCTCTATTCTTATGATAAATCCTCCTGTGTCATCAATGGGCATTGCTGGGCTTTTGTTGCCATGGTTACCAAAGCTTCTTATACATGGTGGTGGGGGAGGTGGCTGGAGGCCCGGAGGAGGGGACAGCCACAGCATTACTAATCATATATAATAGAGGACTATGATGGGGAAATTTGATGGGGGCAGTTTTGATGGTGCAGTTTCGATGGGGCAGTTTTTGATGGGGTAATAGGATAGGGGCAATTTTGAAGGTGCAGTTTTTGATGTGGCAGTTTTTGATGGGGGCAATTTTTTATTGGGCAATAGGATGTGGGCAGTTTTTGATGGGGCAGTATTTGATGGGGCAGTTATTAATGGGGCAATTTTTAATAGGGCAATTTTTGATGGGGGCAGTTTGATGGAGGCAATTTGATGTGGAAGTTTTTGATGGGGCAATAGGATGTGAGCAGGTTGGGGCAATTTGATGGGGCAATTTTTAATGGTGAAATTTTTGATGGGGCAATAGGATGTGGGCAGTTTTTGATGGGGGCAATTATGATGGGGCAGTTTGATAGGTGCAATTTGATGGGGCAGTTTTTGATGGGGCAATTTTTAATGGGGGACTTTTTGGTGGGGCAGTTTTGATGGTGCAGTTTGATGGGGCAGCTTTTGATGGGGGCCGTTTTTATGGGGCAATAGGATAGGGGCAGTTTTTGATGGTGCAGTTTTGATGGGGGCAATTTTGATGGGGCATTAGGATGGGGCAGTTTTTGATAGGGCAATAGGATAGGGCAGTTTTGATGGGGCAATTTTGATGGTGCAGTTTTGATGGGGGCAGTTTTTGATGGAGGTAATTTGATGGGGCAGTTTTTGATGGGGCAATAGGATGTGGGCAGGTTTTGATGGGGCAATTATGATCGGGCAGTTTTGATAGGTGCAATTTGATGGTGCAGTTTTTGATGGGGCAATTTTTAATCGTGACATTTTTGATGGGTCAATAGGATGTGGGCAGTTTTTGTTGGGCAATTTTTGATGGGGCAATTTTTGATGGTGCAGTTTTTATGGGGACAGTTTTTGATGGGGCAGTTTTTATGGGGGCAATTTGATGGGGCAGATTTTGATGGGGCCAGTTTTTAATGGGGCATTAGGATGGGGCAGTTTTTGATGGTGCAGTTTTGATGGAGCATTAGGATGGGGCAGTTTTTAATGGGACAGTTTTTGATAGGGCAATAGTATGTGGCAGTTTTATTGGAGGCAGTTTTGATGGGGCAATAGAATGGTGCAGTTTTAATGGGGGCAGTTTTTGATGGAGGTAATTTGATGGGGCAGTTTTTGATGGGGCAATTTGATGTGGAAGTTTTTGATGGGGGCAGTTTTTGATGGGGCAATAGGATGTGGGCAGGATTTGATGGGGCAATTATGATGGCACAGTTTTGATAGGTGCAACTTGATGGGGCAGTTTTTAATGGGGCAATTTTTGATGGGGCAGGTTGATGGTGCAGTTTTTATGGGGGCAGTTTTTGATTGGGCAATGTTTAATGGGGACATTTTTGATGGGGCAATAGGATGTGGGCAGTTTTTATGGGGGCAATTTGATGGGGCAGTTTTTGATGGGGCCGTTTTTATGGGGGCAATTTGATGGGGCCAGTTTTTAATGGGGCAATAGGATGGGGCAGTTTTTGATTGTGCTGTTTTGATGGGTCAACTTTGATGGGGGCAGTTTTGATTTGGCATTAGGATGGGTCAGTTTTTAATGGGACAGTTTTTAATAAGACAGTTTTGATGGGGCAGTTTTTGATGGGACAATTTGATGAGGCAGATTTGATGGGGCAATAGGATGGGGCAATTTTTATGGGGGCAATTTGATGGGGCAGTTTTGATGGGGCAATAGGATGGAGGCAATTTTGATAGGGGCAATAGAATGGGGGAGTTTTGATGGGACAGTTTTTGATGGGTCAATAAGAGGGCAATTTTGATGGGGGAAAATTTGATGGTGGCAATATGATGGTGCAGATTTGATGGGGCAGATTTGTGTGGGACAATTTTGATGCGGAAATTTTGATGGTGGCAGTATGATGGGGCAGTTTTGATGGGGCGATATGATGGGGAAATTTTGATGGGGGTAATATAATGGGGCAATTTTGATGGGGGCAATATGATGGGGCAGTATGATGGTGGCAGCTTCTGGAAAAGGTAATTACCTTTTAAACAATGCTAATTGTAAATGATATGCCTCTTTCTGTGTATATATATATATATAAAACAAGAGATTTTCTCTCTCTATATATATATATATATTGTGAGGGGGTTAGCTCGGCAGCGGGTGTGTGTGACCCCCGAGATGGGCTCCCCACACAAAAACAGGCCCAGCAAACGGAGGTTGTGGTTTTCAAAATCAAAAAGGTGCGGTTTATTTTCTATTTACAGTGACAAAACACAGCAAAGCAAAAGAAACATAAACAAAATAAATCCTGGTCAACTTGACCTCTGACTAAACATACAGGTTTCCTAACTAACAACTGGGATCAGCCTAGTGCTGTCCTAGTCCCTAAGTCCCTGGTTTTAAATGTCCAAGCAAATAGCCACACAGGCTTTGTCTCACCGCACAGGGGTTCACTCTCCCTAGACAGTCCACACAGGTCTGGGTCCAGGCATGAGCTAACATCTAATGAAGCTGGGAGTTCTTATAGAGGCCTAAATGAGCTGACAAGCTTCAGCTGGTCTCATCAACTCCCTGTCTGCACGACGCCCCACACTCTCCCTAGAGGTATGAGTCATCCATGAGCCCACTAGCCTCAGCTGGGCTTATACAACTCTCCACCTAGTTGTATAAGTCGGCGTAAAGCCTGAATCTGGGCGAAATATATCTACCCCCCTGGATGCAACCAGGTGACTTTACCTTCCTGCTGTCACATACCCCCCCTCTTGTTTTAACCTCGGGGTTGGAACACCAGCAATCAGGCATTCATGTACTCGAGACAAAGCATCCACATTCCCCATTTGAACGCCAGGGCGATGCTTTACTGTGAAGTTGAATTCCTGGAGGGCCAGGAACCACCTATTCACTCTTCTATTTGTTTCCTTGTTTTGAGCCATCCACTTTAACGGAGCGTGATCCGTAACCATGTCAAAGTGCCTACCTAGCAGGTAGTACCGAAGGGAATCTAGAGCCCACTTCACCGCTAAACACTCCTTTTCAACGGTGGCGTAATTTACCTCATGGGACTTCAACTTCCTGCTGAGGTAAATGACTGGGTGCTCTTCCCCGTTCCAGACCTGGGACAATACTGCTCCTAACCCCACATCTGACGCATCACTTTGTACGACAAAGTCTTTAGAGAAGTCGGGTGAGTACAACACTGGCTGGCTACATAAGGCTTGTTTCAAGAATTGGAATGCTGCCTCAGCGTCGGGGGTCCATTTAATCATGACCGACCCTTTCCCCTTCGTCAGGTTGGTTAGGGGCACAGCCTTAGAAGCAAAGTGGGGAATGAATCGCCGATAATACCCAGCGATTCCCAGAAAGGCTCGTACCTGCTTCTTGCTGTTGGGACGTGGCCAACTCTGGATGGCCTCGACTTTGTTGAGTTGGGGTTTTATTACTCCCCTCCCAATGGTGTACCCAAGATATTTGGCCTCCTCCTGCCCAATGGTACACTTCTTGGGGTTAGCCGTAAACCCCGCTTCCCGAACAGAGTCCAGGACTGCTTGCACTTTTGGCAGATGTGAGGCCCAATCTGTGCTATGGACAATTACGTCATCCAGGTAAGCCGCAGCATACTTCCGATGGGGCCTCAGCATCTGGTCCATTTTCCGCTGGAATGTGGCCGGCGCATTCTGTAACCCGAACGGCATTCTTTTATATTGGAACGCCCCGTCTGGGGTTACAAATGCGGTTTTCTCTTTGGCCGACTTGGCCAGGGGGATTTGCCAATACCCTTTTGTGAGGTCAAGAGTCGTCATGTATCGGGCTGTTCCCAGCCGGTCGATCAACTCATCTATACGTGGCATGGGGTAGGTGTCAAATTTTGTAACTTTGTTCAACTGACGAAAATCGTTACAAAATCGCCAGCTCCCATCCGGTTTAGGCACCAACACAATGGGACTAGACCAATCACTTTGGGACTCCTCTATCACCCCTAAGTTCAGCATTTTCTGTACTTCCTCCCGTATTGCCTCCCGTCGGGCCTCTGGGATCCGATAGGGTTTTAACTTCACCCTTTCACCGGGCGGGGTAATGATGTCATGCTCTACCCCAGATGTTTGTCCCGGCAGCTCAGAGAATACCTCCTTGTTGCGAAGCACAAACTCCTTAACCTCCTGTTGTTGGGGTTGTGACAAGGTGGCTGCTATTCCAACCTCAGGAATCACGCAACCAGTTTGAGCTGGTGACCAAGTGTCTGCGACTAGGGACTCTCTATCCCTCCAGGCTTTCAACAGATTAACGTGATAGATCTGTTCGGGCTTTCGCCTTCCTGGTTGTCTGACCTTGTAATTCACTTCGCTCACTTTTTCCATTATCTCGTAGGGGCCTTGCCATTTGGCAAGGAATTTACTTTCAACCGTAGGGACAAGTACCAGTATCCTATCCCCCGGGAAAAGGTACGGGTCTTGGCTCCACGGTTGTACACTCTCTTCTGTGCTAACTGCGCTTGGGCCAAATGTTCCTTCACGATGGGCATTACCTGTGCAATTCGGTCTTGCATCAGGGCGACATGCTCAATCACACTCCTGTGGGGAGAACTCTCACTTTCCCAAGTTTCCTTGGCAATATCCAACAGCCCTCTTGGGTGTCTCCCATACAGTAACTCAAAGGGGGAGAATCCCGTAGAGGATTGGGGCACCTCCCTAATAGCAAACATCAGATAAGGAAGTAGACAGTCCCAATCCTTTCCATCTCTATCCACCACTTTCTTCAACATTTGTTTTAGGGTTTTGTTGAATCTTTCAACCAGCCCATCGGTTTGGGGGTGATACACAGATGTACGTAATTGCGTCACTTTGAACAATTTACACAGCTCCTTCATAACCCGGGACATAAAGGGTGTACCTTGGTCCGTAAGCAGTTCTTTACAAATACCCACCCGGCTAAACACAAGAGATAGCTCTTTGGCTATGGTTTTGGCCGAGGTATTTCGGAGAGGGATCGCTTCTGGATAACGGGTGGCATAGTCCATTATAACTAATATGTACTGGTGCCCCCTAGCGGACTTGATTATAGGACCTACCAAATCCATGGCGATCCTCTCAAACGGGACCTCAATGATGGGTAGAGGGACCAGCGGGCTACGGAAATGTGGCATCGGGGCCGACCTCTGACACACAGGGCAGGAGGAACAATAATTTTCTATGTCCTTCATCACCCCCGGCCAATAGAATCTCTGTAATACCCTCTCTCGGGTTTTCTCTGTCCCCAGATGACCTCCAAGAATGTGCCCATGGGCCAACTCCAACACCAACTTCCTGTAAGGTTTGGGCACCACAAGCTGCTCAACGGTTTCTTCTGCCCTTTTTGCCACCCGATACAGTAGGTCCTTCTCTACGCTGAAGTATGGGTAAGTGCAGGTATTATCTGGGTTCACTAACTCGCCATCTATTTTCACTACGTTTTCCCGTGCCTTTATTAGGGCGGGGTCTTTCAACTGTTCTGTGGCAAAGTTTTCCCTGTGAACCTCAAGATCAGAAAACTCCACCGACGGTAGGTTTTCGTCTGAGGAGGTGGGCTCCTCTCCAGTTTCTTGAGTCTCCCCTGCCAATACTGATAAGGGAAATCCCGGAGAGTCCTCACCACTCTCAGGGGAGTTCTGGCTATCACATTCCTGGTACATAGGGGCACCAGTGGGGGGCTCAGGATCATCCCACAGTTCCCAGAACTTCGGAAAATCCCTTCCCACAATGGCGTCATGCGGTAACTGAGATACTAAGCCCACTGGATGAGAGAGGGTACCTTTGGGGGTCTCGAAACACACTGTAGTCACTGGATACTCTCGGGTGTCCCCATGCACACAAATAACAGCTACCTTGCTATTCCCAGAGACCTCTGTTTTAACTAACTCAGCCTTTATCAGGGTCACAAGGCTACCTGAATCCAGCAATACCACAACATTTCTACCATTAACACACATTTTGCATAAATGTTTCTCAGTTCCTCGAATGGCAGTGCATGCGACTGTCGCACACAGCGACTGACGTCTGCCCGTCAGAAAGTCACACTGCATGGGTTCCTCCACAACCGGGCAATTGGCTGCAATATGTCCCGCTTGCTGGCAGCGGTAGCAAACGATCCTTTTTGCCGCCTCTTGAGCCGCTGATTTCCCAGGCTGTTCTCGCCAAACTTGGGGTAGAGCTCCCACCCTCTCATTCTCTCCACCCTCACCCCTTGGAATCCTCTTATCCGCCCCTGGGGATGGTCTGGTCTTAGGGTGGAAAGTCCGAGTGTCTCTGGAAGAGGCCGTCAGGTTCTCTGTAGCCAAGTATTTCTCCACACGATCCACAAGACCATCGGCCGTCTCTGGGTCTCCATGGCTTACCCACTTTTGGATGGCAGTAGGAAGAGCTCTCAAAAACCGATCCATTACAACACGTTCCACAATCTTTGGTGCGGACAAAGTCTCTGGCTGTAGCCACTTTCTGCTCAGGTGAATGAGATCATACATTTGAGACCTGGGGGGTTTTCCAAGCTGGAAAGTCCAGTTATGCACACGCTGAGCCCGGACAGCCTGGGTGACACCCAGCCTTGCCAATATTTCAGCTTTTAGCATCACATAGTCTTTTGCTTGGTTAGGCTCTAGGTCATAGTAAGCTTTCTGCGATTCACCAGTTAACAGAGGAGCCACCAGTCCAGCCCACTGCTCCTCAGGCCACTTTTCTCTTTCAGCGGTCCTTTCAAATGTGGTCAAAAATACCTCTGGATCATAGTTACATAGTTACATAGTTACATAGTTAGTCAGGTTGAAAAAAGACAAAGTCCATCCAGTTCAACCATAAAAAAAATAACTAAAATAAAATAAAAAAAAATATCGTGCACTCCCATATACCCAATTCTATACCCAGAGTTGATCCAGAGGAAGGCAAAAAACCCCAGCAGAGCATGATCCAATTTGCTACAGCAGGGGAAAAAATTCCTTCCTGATCCCCCGAGAGGCAATCGGATTTACCCTGGATCAACTTTACCAAGAACTGTTAGTACTCAGTTATATTATGTACATTTAGGAAAGTATCCAGGCCTTTCTTAAAGCAATCTACTGAGCTGGCCAGAACCACCTCTGCAGGGAGTCTGTTCCACATTTTCACAGCTCTTACTGTGAAGAAACCTTTCCGCATTTGGAGATGAAATCTTTTTTCTTCTAGACGTAAAGGGTGCCCCCTTGTTCTCTGTGTTGACCGTAAAGTGAATAACTCATCACCAAGTTCACTATATGGACCCCTTATATATTTGTACATGTTAATCATATCCCCCCTTATTCTCCTCTTCTCAAGAGTGAATAAATTCAGTTCCTCTAATCTTTCTTCATAGCTGAGCTCCTCCATGCCTCTTATCAGTTTGGTTGCCCTTCTCTGCACTTTCTCCAGTTCCCCGATATGCTTTTTGAGAACTGGTGCCCAAAACTGAACTGCGTATTCCAGATGAGGCCTTACTAATGATTTGTACAGGGGCAAAATGATATCTCTCTCTCTGGAGTCCATACCTCTCTTAATACAAGAAAGGACTTTGCTCGCCTTGGAAACCACAGCTTGGCATTGCATGCCATTATTGAGCTTATGATCTACCAAAACCCCCAGATCCTTCTCCACTACGGATCCCCCCAGTTGTATTCCCCCTAATATGTATGATGCATTCATATTCTTAGCCCCCAAGTGCATAACTTTACATTTATCAACATTAAACCTCATCTGCCACATAGTCGCCCAATTAGACAGAGCATCGAGGTCGGCTTGTAAATTGGAGACATCCTGTAAGGACGTTATTCCACTGCATAGCTTGGTGTCATCTGCAAAGACAGAAATGTTACTTTTGATCTCAGACCCAATATCATTTATAAAGATATTAAAAAGTAAGGGTCCCAGCACTGAACCTTGGGGTACACCACTGATAACCTTGGACCATTCAGAGTAAGAATCATTAACCACGACTCTCTGAATTCTGTCTTTTAGCCAGTTTTCTATCCATTTACAAACTGATATTTCCAATCCTGTAGACTTTACCTTACACATGAGCCGTGTGTGGGGAACTGTATCAAACGCTTTTGCAAAATCCAAGTATACCACGTCCACCGCCACCCCTCTGTCCAAGTATACCACGTCCACCGCCACCCCTCTGTCCAAGTATACCACGTCCACAGCCACACCTCTGTCCAAGGTTTTACTTACCTCTTCATAAAAAGAAATCAGGTTTGTCTGACAACTTCTGTCTTTCATGAATCCATGCTGTCTGTTGCTTAAATAGTTTTTTTCCAGCAAGAACTCATCTATGTGGTCTTTTATTAATCTCTCCAGTATCTTCCCAACTATGGAAGTTAAACTAACAGGTCTATAGTTACTTGGTAAACACTTAATTCCCTTTTTAAATATAGGCACCACATTGGCCCTGCGCCAATCCAGTGGTACTATTCCTGTCATTAATGAGTCCCTAAAAATTAAATACAATGGCTTTGAAATTACAGAGCTCAATTCTTTTAGGATCCGTGGGTGTATGCCATCTGGTCCAGGTGCTTTATCCGCCTTTATTCCATCTAAATATTTCTGGACCATATCACTTTTGAGCCATTGTGGATTTGGGGCTGTGTCACTACCACCCCCATTTTGGACATGAGCTCGCCCATGCTCCATTGTATACACAGAGCTGAAGAAAGTATTTAATAAATTAGCCTTCTCTTTGTCCCCAGTCACCCACTCTAGATTATTTTGTAAAGGGCCTACATGCTCAGACTTGACCTTTTTACTATTAATATATTTGAAGAATTTTTTGGGGTTTGTCCTACTATCTTTTGCAATCTGTCGTTCGTTTTGAATTTTTGCATCCTTGATTTCCTTTTTACATATCCTGTTATATTCTTTGTAACATTTAAATGACACTAGTGTTCCTTCATTTTTATATTTTTTAAAAGCGCTTTTCTTATTGTTTATAGCTTTTTTAACTTTAACTGTGAGCCACATAGGTTTTATTTTTAGCCTTTTAAACTTATTGCCCATGGGAATATACTTTGCAGTGAGTTCACAAACAGTCTTTTTGAAGAATTCCCATTTCTGTTCTGTGCCCATTGATGCCAATATTCTCTCCCAGTCTAAGTCCTGGAGAGCAGCCCTCATCCTTGGAAAATTTGCTTTATTGAAATTAAGTGTTTTTATCCTTCCTGCATGTATTTCTTGCTTACAGCTAACATCAAATGAAATCATGTTATGGTCACTGCTACCCAGGTGTTCCTTTATCTGAACATTAGTAATATGCTCTGCATGGTTTGAGATTACCAGGTCCAACAGAGCATCATTCCTAGTTGGGGCCTCAATAAACTGGACCATAAAATTGTCCTGCAATAAGCTTATAAATTTTTGCCCTTTAACTGTCCCAGCAGTGCCATTACTCCAGTCAATTTCTGGGTAGTTAAAATCCCCCATTATTATCACCGTCCCAGCCCTTGCAGCCCTTTCCATCTGTGCAAGGAGCTGAGTCTCCACCTCCTCATTAACATTGGGTGGTCTATAACAAACTCCAATGATTAACTTTGAACTACGCACATCTGTATGCAGTTCCACCCATAATGCTTCAGACTCATCACACTCTCCATCAACCAGGTCCTCTTTCACACTCGCTTTGAGATCACTTCTCACATAGAGACAGACCCCGCCACCTTTCCTTTTTGCCCTGTCTCTCCGAAAGAGTGCATAGCCAGGAATATTAATAATCCAGTCATGTGAGGATTGAAGCCACGTTTCAGCAATACCGATTACGTCATAGCTCTCCTCATGCACCAGAGCTTCCAACTCACCTATTTTGCTTGGCAGACTTCTGGCATTGGTGAACAAACACTTTAATGTATTACATTTTTCTCTGGTATTTTTCATATAATTTTTAGTAGTACAAATGGCACTATAGTTTCCAATGGCTGTTTGCAACATGGGAACTTTCTTGTCACCTGCCATAACCCTCCCCCCATCTATCCCCATTCCACTCTCCATTAATGTCTGACCACTAACTGACCTGTGTGCCCGATGTAATTCTAGTTCACCCTCCCCCCTCAAACCTAGTTTAAATACTCCTCCAGCCTTCCCATAAACCTCTCCCCCAGCACAGCAGACCCCCTTCCATTCAAGTGCAAACCGTCTTTAGCATATAGGTTGCACCCCAATGAAAAGTCAGCCCAGTGCTCTAGAAACCCAAATCCCTCCTCCCTACACCAGGTCTTTAGCCATGCATTCAGCTCTCTAATCTCCCCCTGCCTTTCCTGTGTTGCGCATGGCACAGGCAATATTTCAGAGAATATCACCTTGGAGGTCCTTGCCTTCATCTTGCAGCCTAGTTCTTTAAATTGATTCGTAAGGAGCCTCCACCTTCCATGTATACTGTCATTGGTTCCAACGTGGACCAAGACAGCTGGGTCATGCCCAGCCACTCCCAGTAATTTATCCACCCGGTCCACCACATGCCGAACCCTGGCACCAGGGAGACAGCAAACCATTCGGTTGAGGCGATCCTGGCGACAAATTATTCTATCAGTCCTTCTGATTATAGAATCCCCTATAACCACCAACTGTCTTGGCCTACCTGCACTCCCCTCACCACCTCTACTAGATGGGTTGCTGTCCCGGCTGTTAGGGGTAGCAGTGACATCTAGGGCTGCCACCTCTGTGTTTGCCACCTCCACATCTTCACCCAACGTGGAAAATTTGTTTTGATGCACAAATACAGGACTGGCCTTCCTTTTCTGCAAGCCCCTTCCACTCCCTCTAACTACATTAACCCATCTTCCTATCTGATAATCCTGACTTGCCACTCCACCCTCCACATCAGCCCTACTGACCACCTGCTCAGCGAGCAGAGGACCCCTTTCAAGGTTGTCCTTTCCGCCCAGTGTTGCAACTTGCTCTTCCAGATCTCTAATGTGAGCTTCCAGAAGGGCAACCTGCTCACATCTGTCACAGCGGTATCCATCCTGGAGCTGTTGCACCAATTTTGCATACATGTGGCACACTGTGCACTGAGCAAAACCTTCAACCCTGCTAGCACTCATTTCCCAGTTGCAATATAATTACTTGTAGGAAGTTTATATTGTTACTCACAGTTTAGAAGACTCCTGTCTTAACTCCTGTTTTAAACTCCTGGTTTTTAACTCTCCACTGTAGTTCAAAATTCCACTGATGTTCACAAAATCCACATGCAAGCCACCATCAGCAGGGAGCCAGCTCCTAAGGGAGTTTGTACAGACACTTATATACTCACCTGTGAACAATTAACCACTCCCCTTAATTAGCAGAAAGAAAAAAAGCTGTTTAAAAAGTGTCAGAGAAAGGAGTGGGGGGGGGGGGAAAGTATTTTTAAAACTGATAAACGTATCAAATAAAGGACAAAAAAAAAAAGAAATAAATCAACACTTGCAAGCAGAAGCAGTTAAAAGCAAAAGTCCTGGTTTTTAACTCTCCACTGTAGTTCAAAATTCCACTGATGTTCACAAAATCCACATGCAAGCCACCATCAGCAGGGAGCCAGCTCCTAAGGGAGTTTGTACAGACACTTATATACTCACCTGTGAACAATTAACCACTCCCCTTAATTAGCAGAAAGAAAAAAAGCTGTTTAAAAAGTGTCAGAGAAAGGAGTGGGGGGGGGGGGGGGAAGTATTTTTAAAACTGATAAACGTATCAAATAAAGGACAAAAAAAAAAAGAAATAAATCAACACTTGCAAGCAGAAGCAGTTAAAAGCAAAAGTCCTGGTTTTTAACTCTCCACTGTAGTTCAAAATTCCACTGATGTTCACAAAATCCACATGCAAGCCACCATCAGCAGGGAGCCAGCCATCACCATCATCCTCTCCAGTCATTTTTGTCAATAAACGACTCACCCCAAAGGACGCGGTATTAGTGGGACGGCTTTCCTCACTGGTCTGCGGACGTTGCTGCATTACTGCTTCCATCTGTTGTTGTAGTCTCTGCTCTTGCTTCTGCAACAGGTCTATGAAGCGGGCCTCAGATTGCTGCTGGGCTTGTTGCTGAGCCTCCAGACTCTGTTGCAAAGTTGCGTTTGTCTGCTGCTGGGCTGCAAGGCTCTGTTGTTGAGCTGCAAGGCTCTGTTGTTGAGCTGCAAGGCTCTTTTGCAAACCTGCATTTGTCTGCTGTTGATTGGCATTTGCTAGAGCCAGCTGCTTCAGTATCTCCTCCATGCTGGCTTAAAAAAAACTGCCCGCATTCTCCACCAACTGTGAGGGGGTTAGCTCGGCAGCGGGTGTGTGTGACCCCCGAGATGGGCTCCCCACACAAAAACAGGCCCAGCAAACGGAGGTTGTGGTTTTCAAAATCAAAAAGGTGCGGTTTATTTTCTATTTACAGTGACAAAACACAGCAAAGCAAAAGAAACATAAACAAAATAAATCCTGGTCAACTTGACCTCTGACTAAACATACAGGTTTCCTAACTAACAACTGGGATCAGCCTAGTGCTGTCCTAGTCCCTAAGTCCCTGGTTTTAAATGTCCAAGCAAATAGCCACACAGGCTTTGTCTCACCGCACAGGGGTTCACTCTCCCTAGACAGTCCACACAGGTCTGGGTCCAGGCATGAGCTAACATCTAATGAAGCTGGGAGTTCTTATAGAGGCCTAAATGAGCTGACAAGCTTCAGCTGGTCTCATCAACTCCCTGTCTGCACGACGCCCCACACTCTCCCTAGAGGTATGAGTCATCCATGAGCCCACTAGCCTCAGCTGGGCTTATACAACTCTCCACCTAGTTGTATAAGTCGGCGTAAAGCCTGAATCTGGGCGAAATATATCTACCCCCCTGGATGCAACCAGGTGACTTTACCTTCCTGCTGTCACAATATATATATATATATATATCGTGGCAGAGCGAGGCTCTGTCCCAATGAAAATGGGGTTAAAGTGGACACAGAGGCTGCATATCGGCAGAGCTACAGAGCGTAAATTTAAAAACGGAGAACTGCTCTGGCAGTTTTCTCGGATTTTGCTATTTCTACATGGGGCTCTGTGGCTTGGAGATCCTTCAGAGTCTTGGGTGGGATGGGATCTCCAATCCTGTGTCCGGGTCTTGTGGACAGCCAGCATGGTGTGTGCCCAGGTGCACACAACCAATATAATGAGGGGCGGGGGAGAGCAGAGAGTGGAGGATGGTGGAGAGGGAGCCGCTGGTTACCGCTGTGTGAAGACAGACCTGGGTCTGGAGAGCGGTCGGGCCTGTGGGAGGCTGTGGCCCATGTAAAGGGAACTGGGAAAGGCTGGCCATCCTTGGGAGTCGGGGAGACTGAGGAAGCCGGTGAGTCCAGGGGACTGGAATAAATCATGAAATCTGTTGAGAGCAAGCAGAGGAAGTGCTAACAAGACAGCCAGGTGGCTCGGTATGTTTTTCCTTATTTTTTTGGACTGCTAAATGAAGTTAAACCCCTGCGTGGGAATCCTGAATGGACCTTTTGATTTTGTTTTTTCACTTAATAAACGTGGGTTACCAGGCCCTTAACTACCATAAGCCCGTCTGATGTGGACTCACTGCACAAGAATTCATCTATCCAGCTAAACACCCCAATATCACAATATATATCTAATCTCTGCACAGAAACAAGATCTATCATTTACAATTCACATCTTTTAAAAACAAATGACCTTTTTCAGGAGCTTTTTCTATTTCTAGATTTATAATCTTTGTAAATGTAGATAAACTTCCTGTTTCCTGGCGGGGAAAGGAGAGATTTCCATAGCTAAGGGGTGGCAACTTCCTGTGACACTGCTGTTGCTATGGAAACCCGACCTACAACCTATTACACTGCTGGTGCTGCTCTGAGCATGTGTGAGATCTGGAGGTGCATGCTGGGTAACCAGCCTGCATGGAATACAGGAAGAGATACATTCTGGCTTCAGATGCCCACACATGAGATGGCCGCGGCCTGCTGGGACTTACAAAAGTAAGAAATCAAAGGTGCAAAAATACAAAAAACTGACCTTCGCTTACAGCAAACCTTTCCTAGAATACATTAGTGAGGATTATTGGGGGATTTTTATCTACAAAGTAGAAATTTCGGCCGGAACGCTTTAAGAGGACCTGTCATGCTTGTTTTCTATTATGAGGGATGTTTACATTCCTTGTAATAGGAATAAAAGTGACACCATTTTTTTAAAAGAACAGCGTAAAAATAAAAGGTAAAATAAATAAGAAAAAAAAAAGTTTTTTTAAACGCACCCATCCCGCGCCGAGCTCGCGTTTAGAAGCGAACGCATACGTGAGCAGCGCCCACATCTGAGAACAGTGTTCAAACCACACATCTGAGGTATCGCCGCGATTGTTAGAGTGAGAGCAATAATTCTAGTCCTAGACCTTCTCTGTAACCCAAAACATGCCACCTGTAGAATTTTTTTAGACGACGCCTATGGAGATTTTTAAGAGTAAAAGTTTGTCGCCATTCCACGAGCGGACGCAACTTTAAAGCGTGACATGTTGGGTATCAATTTACTCGGCGTAACATTATCTTTCACAATATAAAAAAAAATGGGCTAACTTTACTGTTGTCTTATTTTTTAATTCTCACTTCCTGTTTTGTCTATGGGACAGGAAGTGAAGGGAAATCCCCCCAATGGGGACACAGATGGCAAATAAAACATGACAGGGGTTATAGTCCCCCTTACTCTATTGTAAATGAAAATAAATGTTTGTCTTTATTTCTCTTTTATCTGGTATGTGGGGGATGGTGGGGACTCGATATAAAAGAGGGTGCAGCACATTACACATGGGGCTATGGGGGGGGGGTGGGGGAGGGGTGAGCGCTCAGTCACTGGGGGAGATTTTTGCTGATTTCTTCTTCTCTCCCAGCATTCTATAGTTTGTGAAATGATGGAGGTCCCAGTAACTCCTCTGACATACACCTGGATGGCAAACACCCAACAAGCACAGCGCCCCCATTGATTTCAGTGCGCTGCCCCACAAGGGTGACAAAGTAGCTCACGACGCGTTCCGCTTTGTTTTATTTCCACGCATTTTGTCACATTCCTTGTATTGGGGTCTCACGTTTGGGGGTACATTTACAATAAATATTTTTGCGTGTTCCGGGATTGCGTGAAATTGTGCGAATTTCTGTGCGCATTACTAAGATTGGGAGAGAGGGGGAGGGGTGCATTTTCTTAGAGGGGGGGCTCCTCACAATTTCGGGTTTATGGGGGATCTCACTGTTGCTATGGAGATAAAGGGTCTCGCTGTGTCATTGGTGTCTCCACAAGCCCAGAGGACCCCCCCGGCCACCAACAAACCTGTCCAGGGGATTGGCAGGAAACCTGCAGGTATCGGGGGAGGGGAGGAGTCTGTAGAGCTAATCTAACAGGTAGGCCATGTTATAATGATCAGTCATCTATTTCCATCACACCAGTCCCCGCCCCCGAGGAGCTTACAATCTAAGCTCCCTAACTCCCATTCATACACATACTAGGGCCAATGTACCTCCCAGCATGTCTTTGTAGTGTGGGAGGAAACCCACGCAGGCGCAGGGAGAAGATGCAAACTCCAGGCAGGGGGCGCTGTGGTTGGGAATTGGTGCTGCCAGGCAGAAGAGCTCAGCACTTCATTCCTCTAACTTGTGGTGGGACTGCAGCCTCTTGTTGTATGTTTCTGTACAATGTAAGAGCTCCTATGCTGCACTGCATGTGGATGAAGCTGGACCCGGAGGAAGATCTTAGTCTGCCAAAGACAAGCAAGTTCCTCATTGGACCATTTTATATTATTAAAAAGCCAAAAGAGAGAAATGAGAGTGAAAAGAGAAGAGTTTGTATAGAGAGGGAAGATGGTGGGGGGGGGGGATGTGCTTGGAGGGTATTAATGGATAGAAATCTGCTGATGGAGTTGGTGCCGGTCTTCTGGGGCACTGGAATGTTGATGCCTATAGATTGTGGGAGGAGCTTATTAATAAAAGCGCGTTGTACGATGACCTCGTCATTTCCTTGTTGGGTGATTGGTGGAAATCCATGGAGGGGAGGAGAATATATCTATTGGATGAAGAAACACAGATTTGGTGATAGAATAACGTGTGATTGGCCCAGAGGTCCTCAGGGTTCTGGGGGAGGGGCATTAGCACCATCAGTGGCAGGGGGGGGCACTTTTTGTATTGAATTTTAAGGATCACTTCTATAAAAGCGCGGGGGATGGGATGACCTTTCATAAATACAAGAACACGGAATTTTGTGGATGAACATTTTCCCGTTTTCCCCCAATCTGGATATTGATCTGATGATGTGATGCGCGGTGTTTGTATCTCGTGTTTTATCTTCACGTCTTTCACAAATGTGGAGATTTAGGATTTGGACCCCTTTCACACTGAGGCGCTTTTCAGGCGTTTTAGCGCTAGAAATATCGCCTGTAAAGCGCCTGAAAACTGCCTCCCATTCACTGCAATGTGTTCTTTCACACCGGGGCGCTGCGCATTCGGGAGGTTAGAAAAAGTCCTACAAGCAGCATCTGTGAGGGGGGCACTATTAATAGATCTCCCAAAACGCCCCGCCCCTATTAAATGAATGGACAGCGCTTCCAAAGCGACCTAAAAGTGCTGCAAAACGGGTCTTATTTGTTTTTTTTTTTCAAGATCCCGTTGTCACGAGACCTTAAAAAAACGTCCTGCTAGCGTCCAAAAAGCACCGGAAAAACTACGGGCACTTTAGCGCTGTTTTAGCGTCTCTTCGGTGTGAAAGGGGTCTTATCGTATGGTGGGGAATGATATGGAAATGACACAACGAGATATTGTTGGTAATATCGATCAGCAGTTAGTAGTGAGGAGGATCGGCGTCAACTTTATTTTACTTTTTTTATTCATATTGTGACAGCAGGAAGGTAAAGTCACCTGGTTGCATCCAGGGGGGTAGATATATTTCGCCCAGATTCAGGCTTTACGCCGATTTATACAACTAGGTGGAGAGTTGTATAAGCCCAGCTGAGACTAGTGGGCTCATGGATGACTCATACCTCTAGGGAGAGTGTGGGGCGTCGTGCAGACAGGGAGTTGATGAGTCCAGCTGAACCTTGTCAGCTCATTTAGGCCTCTATAAGAAAGCCCAGCTTCATTAGATGTTGGCTCATGCCTGGAAGCAGACCTGTGTGGACTGTCTAGGGAGAGTGAACCCCTGTGCGGTGAGACAAAGCCTGTGTGGCTATATTTTGCTTGGACATTTAAAACCAGGGACTAGGACAGCACTAGGCTGATCCCAGTCGTTAGTTAGGAAACCTGTAAGTTTAGTCAGAGGTCAAGTTGACCAGGATTTATTTTGTGTTTGTTTTTTTTGCCTTGCTGTGTTTTTGTCACTGTAAATAGAAAATAAACCGCACCTTTTTGATTTTGAAAACCACAACCTCCGTCTGCTGGGCCTGTTTTTGGGTGGGGAGCCCATCCCGGGGGTCACACATACCCGCTGCCGAGCTAGCCCCCTCACAATATATTTATGTCGTCTATTTTACAGCTCAGGTTTGTAAACAAGTAAACAGAATGGTTGCTATGACAACAGTGTTGTTTACCTTTCTAGCTGATATCTCATGTAGAGGCCCCCTTATGTTTCCTTCTGAATGTAAACAAGCTTTTGTCATAGCAACCGGTTTGTTTACTTGTTTACACATCTGAGCAGGGCCAGATTAACATAGGGTCTATTGAAGCTGCAGCTATAGGCCCCTTTCTCAAGATAGAACGATTAAAAAAAAACAGAAGGGAAACACTGCGCTAGATGATAAATTAATGATAAATTTCACTGTGATAGTGAATAAAGAAAAAGCCGCCAGTACCAAAAAATTTAGATACAAAACTCAAAAAAACGTGGATAATGAGGTACAGCGCTAACTATTAAACGGTGATAAACCTAATTAAGTGCAAATTAATAAAATGCTAATTAATAAAAAATCAATGAACAAAAAAATGAATATGAATGCTGTTGGATAATAACAATTAAAACACTGACTACAAAATGTGTATATACAGGTCCTTCTCAAAAAATTAGCATATTGTGATAAAGTTCATTATTTTCTGTAATGTACTGATAAACATTAGACTTTCATATATTTTAGATTCATTACACACAACTGAAGTAGTTCAAGGCTTTTCTTGTTTTAATATTGATGATTTTGGCATACAGCTCATGACAACCCAAAATTCCTATCTCAAAAAATTAGCATATCATGAAAAGGTTCTCTAAACGAGCTATTAACCTAATCATCTGAATCAACTAATTAACTCTAAACACCTGCAAAAGATTCCTGAGGCTTTTAAAAACTCCCAGCCTGGTTCATTACTCAAAACCGCAATCATGGGTAAGACTGCCGACCTGACTGCTGTCCAGAAGGCCATCATTGACACCCTCAAGCAAGAGGGTAAGACACAGAAAGAAATTTCTGAACGAATAGGCTGTTCCCAGAGTGCTGTATCAAGGCACCTCAGTGGGAAGTCTGTGGGAAGGAAAAAGTGTGGCAGAAAACGCTGCACAACGAGAAGAGGTGACCGGACCCTGAAGAAGATTGTGGAGAAGGACCGATTCCAGACATTGGAGGACCTGCGGAAGCAGTGGACTGAGTCTGGAGTAGAAACATCCAGAGCCACCGTGAACAGGCGTGTGCAGGAAATGGGCTACAGGTGCCGCATTCCCCAGGTCAAGCCACTTTTGAACCAGAAACAGCGGCAGAAGCGCCTGACCTGGGCTACAGAGAAGCAGCACTGGACTGTTGCTCAGTGGTCCAAAGTACTTTTTTCGGATGAAAGCAAATTTTGCATGTCATTCGGAAATCAAGGTGCCAGAGTCTGGAGGAAGACTGGGGAGAGGGAAATGCCAAAATGCCTGAAGTCCAGTGTCAAGTACCCACAGTCAGTGATGGTCTGGGGTGCCATGTCAGCTGCTGGTGTGGGTCCACTGTGTTTTATCAAGGGCAGGGTCAATGCAGCTAGCTATCAGGAGATTTTGGAGCACTTCATGCTTCCATCTACTGAAAAGCTTTATGGAGATGAAGATTTCATTTTTCAGCACGACCTGGCACCTGCTCACAGTGCCAAAACCACTGGTAAATGGTTTACTGACCATGGTATTACTGTGCTCAATTGGCCTGCCAACTCTCCTGACCTGAACCCCATAGAGAATCTGTGGGATATTGGGAAGAGAAAGTTGAGAGACGCAAGACCCAACACTCTGGATGAGCTTAAGGCCGCTATCGAAGCATCCTGGGCCTCCATAACACCTCAGCAGTGCCACAGGCTGGTTGCCTCCATGCCACGCCGCATTGAAGCAGTCATTTCTGCAAAAGGATTCCCGACCAAGTATTGAGTGCATAACTGAACATAATTATTTCAAGGTTGACTTTTTTTGTATTAAAAACACTTTTCTTTTATTGGTCGGATGAAATATGCAAATTTTTTGAGATAGGATTTTTGGGTTGTCATGAGCTGTATGCCAAAATCAATATTAAAACAAGAAAAGGCTTGAACTACTTCAGTTGTGTGTAATGAATCTAAAATATATGAAAGTCTAATGTTTATCAGTACATTACAGAAAATAATGAACTTTATCACAATATGCTAATTTTTTGAGAAGGACCTGTAAATCCCACCATCACATATAGCTTGAAATATGTCTAATGTGTGACAACACAATAAACAATTGTATATGAAAGTTGTGACAAGAAAAATAAGTGAAAAAAAAGAGTCCCAATACAGCACAGTAGGATAATGAAAAATTGAGCTGTCGGATAAATCCTGGAAATAGGTGATCAGTCCTTATAGGATCATTCCATAGTAGTGCAAGAAAGGAAAACTTGTGACAAGAAAGTCTTCATCCACCACTGAGGCACCCAAGAAAGGTATTGTAGTCTCCTTACCCTGTCTAAATGACCGCTATCACGGCGGTCAATCCGGTCACAGGGGTTTAAGGTCTCCCTATAGACCCACTGGTGGTGACTGGGTAACGGAGGTATACGGTATCTAATGTCTCAGGAAGATACAAACAAAGGAAGTTCCATAGCGTAATACTGTATACAAATGATTTAATTTGCCAAAAAGTATTGCACTTACAGAGAGGATGATAAAAATGCATGGTTAATGATCACATAGGAGCGCGGCGTCTCCTCGAGGCTTCTGCTGCCTGTTTTGCTCCGTGTCTAGTGTATCTCCGTATGGAGAGGCGTGATGAGGTCAAATCTGCAAGCCACACCTACGCGTTTCATCATCAACGGACGTCGTCTGGGATTGGCAGCCAATCTCTGTAAGTGCAACACTTTTTGGCAAATTAAATCATTTGTATACAGTATTACGCTATGGAACTTCCTTTGTTTGTATCTTCCTGAGACATTAGATACCGTATACCTCCGTTACCCAGTCACCACCAGTGGGTCTATAGGGAGACCTTAAACCCCTGTGACCGGATTGACCGCCGTGATAGCGGTCATTTAGACAGGGTAAGGAGACTACAATACCTTTCTTGGGTGCCTCAGTGGTGGATGAAGACTTTCTTGTCACAAGTTTTCCTTTCTTGCACTACTATGGAATGATCCTATAAGGACTGATCACCTATTTCCAGGATTTATCCGACAGTTCAATTTTTCAATATCCTACTGTGCTTTATTGAGACTCACTTTAATACACTTTTATACCATCCATACTCCTCCCCTATGCCTCTTACCCACAAAAATAGTTCTTTAAAATTATACTGAATATCCTCAATGTTTCCAGCTCTAGAATGGGCACACTTTTATTAGTTAAACTAAAGGAAATCTCAGTCCTCATATTTGTTCTGCCCCATTATTAGTACTCATTTAATTTTGTGATTTCTACTGTGATGTATAGAGGAACATAGGGAATCTCAGCTACTCTAAATATACCACCATTTTTTTTTTTGAAATGTTGGCAACTATGCACTTAGGCACTGCCCAAGGGACACTGGGTCAGTAGGGGGCCCCATGAGAGGCTCCTGGGATCCTGTGATATTAAATCGGTATTAAACTTCGCTAACATTACTACTTTTTAGAGGCCCTGAGGTAGGTTATGCCACAACGTACAAGTATGCACAGCATGTTAGCACATTAGGGTACACTTACCTGTCAGACTGAGCCCTCCCGTGCTGCGATCAATCCGGTGGGGCCCGGATGCTTCCATCTTCACCCGGTCTTCCTTCTGGGTTCTGTGCCTTTGGTCACTTGCCTCATGTCATTCCCACGCATGCTCATGCACATACTCTCTCTCTCATCCCCCCCTTGTCTCTCATCCTCCCTCCCCCTAACAGTCTCTCATCCCATTTCTCTCTCTCTCTCTCTCTCTCTCTGTCTTTAATTTAATTTGTTATAACAAATTTTTTTTGCATTTTTAGTTATTTATAAAAGGCCCCACCAAAATCCTCAGCACCAGGCCCATGATGTTCTTAATCTGGCCCTGCATCTGAGCTTTAACTCAGACAGTGGGGATGTGTTTTTTTACAGCTCAGGTTTGTAAACAAGTAAACAGAATGGTCGCTATGACAACAGTGTTGTTTACCTTTCCATCCGATAACTCAGGTAGAGGCCCCTTATGTTTCCTTCTAAATCTAAACAAGCTTGTTGTCGTAGAACCGGTTTGTTTACTTGTTTACACATCTAAGCTGTAACACCGACAGCGGGGGATGTGTTTTTTTACACCTCAGGGTTGTAAACAAGTAAACAGAATGGTTGCTATGACAACAAGGTTGTTTACCTTTCTAGCTGATATCTCAGGTAGAGCTATTAGATCGTAAGCTCTTGTGGGCAGGGCCCTCTTAGGCCGGCCATACACGGGTCCAGTTTCAAAAGAATTTTCTTTAGAAAATCTTATCTAAGAATTTTCGTTGGAATTTCGCACCATTAGTGAAGCTGCAGCAACAGACGATTTTAGTGCGGCTATTGAAATTGAGTAATTGGGCGTGTTAGAAATCTTTTAAAAAACGAACGATTTTTTAATCAATGATGGGAGAATCGTGCGAGAAATGTAATCAAAAAAGAAATGCGCAAGACAATAAATTTCCCGAAAAGAAAAGAAAATTCCCGGAAAGAAAATTATTTTCTGTAGTGACAGGAGGTGAAATTAAAGGCTCGGTTGGGGGAATGTCGAAATCAATGATGGCGTCATCGGATCACAAAACACACAAAATTTCTGATTTTTAAAAGAAAATTCTTGATAGGAGGCGGTCAGCTAGAAGGTTGTAATGGTGCACAATGAAAACCTATGGCTTTATGTAACTAAAAGGCAGGTTTCATCCACCCACCGGCTTGTATATGATTTTTAGGCATTTTGCCAAGGTATCCCTGAAGAAACCTCTGGGCACCCTGGTTGAAAAAGGCTGGTCTAAAAATCGCATAAAAAAATCTTTTGGTGAGGGCATGGCTTGGCACGCGGGGAAGATGGCCTCTCCAGCGAGTGCTCAGTGCTCGCTGGAGAACTTTATCTGCTTCTCGCTGTCTTCCCTGCTAAGATGGGCAAGGCGGGTCGCTTCTTACCTTTTACCAACACCCCGCACTCTATTGGGGCTCAATTTGCTGAAAATTTTCAGGTCTCGACCTGTTAGATAGTCGGGACCTTACCCCTCGGGCTCTGGCTTCCCGTATGCCTGGCGGTTCTACAGCACGGAACAAGTCCAGGTTGGACACAGCGGCAGTTATACAACTGATCCAGCAAATGCCGGAGATGGCAGATCATCAGTTCATAGCTTCGGACATAAAAGATGCTCTGGAGGCATGCTGGAACTGGTAGAGCACTATCAGATCCCAGCTGCCCTGCAGTCCCTCTTCAACAGCCTCCTAGAAAGACCACAGTAATCCCCAGTGGTTCTGAAGCGTGCCCATAGAGCGAGCCCATAGAGCACTTTGACCTAGGAGGAGAGAAGGAGACCCCCCTCGTAATATTATCTGCCGCTTTGCTGACTATCCCGTAAAAGAAGAAATATCCCAAAGAGCCCAGGAACAGGAGGAGCTCACTTATAATGGATCGGACTACGATGACCTCTCACAGATCACGCTCTGCCACCATTGCTACAAGCTCTTCAAGATCGGCACATCACCCCTGAACTCTGTATGTAACGCAGCCCTGAACCCTGCACTCATCCACCCACCAAGGTTGTTCAATACAGCCTCTACGTTCCCAGGGTTCTACCGCAGTTTTTCGAACTTCTTCACATGCCTCCCATTCCTCTTCCAGAATGGTGTCAGATATGTAAAAATTCTCGAGATATGGAAAGAATCTTTACAACCTCCTGCAGACTACCATACTCTGCGGTGCAAAGGATCACTGACTCCATATCACAGAAGAAAGCAAGATGAAGCTCCTCAGGCAGCAGGACCAGAGAGCTCATGAACTCCTTCAACCACCACTGGAGAGACAATTATTTGCAAGGGGCCTTTCTTTGTATATGTTTTACTTGTCAGTTTGTTTACTTTTCCCCCCTCTTCTTTTTTCACAGCAACTCCATGTTCTCTCAGACTGAATATGAACTGTGTATCCTTGGTCGCAGTGAGTTTCATAGTTTTTCTGGGTGGGTGTCTACACAACACCCTCAGTGGGCTTCCACACAGCCTAGGTACCTCCCACTTGGATTACCCACGCTGGTGGCTGGATCTGCAGATTATACCCCACAGATATGGTTGCCCCACCCCTCATTCTCCATACTGAGTAGCTTTATGTAGTGGGTCTTCTGTGCATCACCAGATTACAATGCCCAATTTTGGCCCACAACACATGTACAGGCTTGCTATCGCTATGTTACTTGGCGTGTCTTTAATTTTACAACTGTTTAGATTGACGGTGCTTCTACGTTACCCCCCGATCCTGATCCCATTGACTTAGGTATTCACCCCCCATTTTATGATTTCTTTTTTCTTCTTCCCCTCATTTTCTTTTACGCCCCATGTAACCCCACCCCCCCTCCGGTCTACGCCCTTCAGAATGCTGGTTCCATCGGGAACATTCTGGTATTGTTCTGCTGTTTCCATCTGCCCAGGAATCCTGCCCCCAGGAGGGACAGTTTTTTGTTCCATTTTAATTTTTTTTTACTTACTGAGAACTTATGTAATGGAAACTACCCCATGAGGGGTAGTTTTTTGGGGGGGTTTTTTGCCCGCTCATTACTAATTGTATATACCGACCTCCTGGCTGACCCTGTTGGCTGATATATCTTTGAAAAAGGCTCTCTGTACAATCGTCCAATAACATTTGCTAATATCTACTGCCCCAGTGTTAAACAGGTTCCATTCATACGTCAGATGGTGGATTTATTGACCTTGTTTTAATCTGGGATTCTGATCCTGGGAGGTGATTTGAATTAGACATGTGCACTGCCGAAAAAAATAAATAATTAATTTTCGTTTTCATTTCATTCGTTTTTTTTGCTTTTTTCGGAGATTCGGAAATTCAACTTTCCAAATTTCCCATTTTCGAATTTTAGATTTTCGAATTTGAAATTTTCGAATCTCGAATTTTCGAAATTTCCAATTTCTGAAATTTGAAATTTCGGAAATTCGGAAATCCGAAAATTCGGACATTTTGGAATTAACAAATTTGTCAAATTTTGTTAAAAAACGAATTCGGAACTACACTAATTGCACATGTCTAATTTGAATGCACCTCTGAACCCCTATTAGACTCCTCCACAGGTACCTCTATGATTCCATATAGGGCGCTCAGACAAATCAAGCTCCAGCTATCTTCTCTTCTTCATGACACATGGCGCACCCTCTTTCCCAACTGCAAGCACTATACATACTATTAACACTCCCATAATAAATACACACGTCGTGACTACTGTTTTCTTTCCCAGCCTGACATGAAATTCTTATCCAAAGCATCCATGGTACCCATGTATTTTTCCAATCACCACCCGATCACACTTACTTTAGGCATCATGTACACGGAACGTTTTTACAACTGCTCCTGAACGATTTAACTTGACAGATAGTAACCCACGTTTAAAACGTCAATTTTGCCACGTTTAGCAGCGTTTTGAAGCGTTTTTTTTTTTTAAATGGCCAAAAACGCCTATAAACAAAATGCTGCTAAACGCGGGTTACCGCGTTTAGTCGCATTTGGCGTCTGAAACGTGGAAATCTTCGGCATCTGAACCCATTATTTTGCTTTCAAAGTAACGCTGTTAAATGCAACTGCCTAAAAACGGCAATAAATGAGACAGTGTACATGGTCACATAGGATAACATTGAATGAGTTCAGGGCAGTTGAAAAAAGTGTACAACTGCCTCTGAATGTACATTTAGCAGCGTCCCGTGTACATGGGGCCTTGACCGAATAACCATAACACCGATTTGGCGCTTAAATCTCACTCTTCTGAAAGGCCCAGTTAATCTTTCTTCCCTCCGCCATACACTTCAGGACTATTTTGCTCACAATGCCACTAGAGATAGTTCAGAGGTGGTTCAATGGCTTGCATGTGTGTCTTCGGGGGACATTGCATCTCATTATCTACAAAACTCAAAAAAGACAGACAAGCCCCTCTGGACCAGCTGGTCAAAGAGATCCGTTCCCTGGAGTCAGTTCATAAGCACCGTTTAGCCTCCTCCACCTTGAAGTCTCTAACCCAGGCTAGAAAATCCTTGCTATAAAGATTGAGGGGCACAAGTACTTAGAAAATATAAGCTTCGCTCTAAGCTTTATTATGAACACTCTAACAAGAGTGGTCATCCACTTTCTAGAGCCCTCCAAAAGGATAAGGCAAGCTCGATTCACACTATACAAGACACCAGGGACCAGTCATTTCACTCGTCGGAAGATATTGGTTCACAGTTTGTTCGGTACTTGAAACTTTATACAACCTTTGTACTTCCAACGAGAACATTCTCACAAGATCGACTGCTGTCAAGCCATTCAGAACTATCTCAGAAAATATAGCATGCCGCCCATCTCTTCTAAAGCAGCTAAGGACCTGGACAAACCTATCTCCCCAAAGCAGGTAACTGAAGAGCTTAAGACCATGAAACCTGGCAAGAACCCGGGCCCAGATGGCCTGACCACCCAACAGTTTTCTTACAATGGTTTTCTTGACCTCCTCATGCCTTACTTTCTTACAGTTTTTACCTTCCCTACCAGAACCCCTTGTCCCCAAAGACAACTGTTGAAGGCGCACAGAATGGTTATTCTCAAAAAGGGCAAAGATCCCAACCAGGTCCAAAATTATCAGCCTATATTTCTACTAAACATCGGCATCCAAACTTTTTGCAAAAGTCTTAGCGAATTTCTTATCACACCTCCGATCATGGTCCTCACTCGACTGGGTAGGTATTGTCCCGGGACGAGAAGCTAGGGATAATACCATCAAGACACTAAATATCCACCATTGGCTCATGACCCATGCCTCACCTCCCCAGGCTTCTTTTTATGCATGGATGCGGAGAAGCCATTCGACAGAGTGGCCTGGGATTACATGTTGGCGGTTCTCCAATCATTAGAGCTAGGCCCTACCATACGGGCGAACATTTGCTTCCTGTACTCCAACCCCTCCGCCTCCATAAAAGTTAATGGCCACCTGTTAAGTGCCTTCAATATATCTAACGAAACAAGGCAGGCCCCTGTCCCCAATCCTCTTCATATTGACCCTCGAACCCTTTCTGAGATGCATTAGAGCCAACCCAGATATAGCGGGCATTACCATCGGCAATCATAAGTTTAGGTTGTCGGCTTTTGCCGATGACATCATCTTATTTCTCTCCCGCCCACTAACCACACCCCATACCCTATTGAAGGAAGTGAGCCTTTATCACCACATTTCTAACTTCAAACTTAACTTATCCAAATCGTTGCTTTGTCAACGGGAGTTCCCCTTTATTTGGAAAAAGGAACACTTTCCCTACTTAGGTACTCACCTTCCCTCATCTCTTTCAGTCCTAAATTCTCTTAACTTTAACACTTTACTCTGGGATATCAGGCGTGACATTGAGACTTGGGATGGTCGATATCTCTCCTGGTTTGGCAGAGTGGCTGCCCTGAATATTTACGTCCTCCCCGCTACTTTTATTTAATGTAAGCTATCCCGCTCTCCCTTCCCAAATCTTTTTTTGCAGAGCTCCAAAAACTCTTCTCAATGTTCATCTGGAAGGGGAAAACCCCAAGGCTAAGCCTCTTCCAACTTTCTCTTCCGAAAGCTAATTGATGCATTGGACTCCAAGATCTCAAACTCTATCACAAGGCGTTCCTTCTCACCAAGATGGTGGACTGGCACATTCACACTTCATCCAAAGCATGGCTAAGTCTAGAACAAAGTATGGCTGATGATCTCTTGACAACTGTTCCCTGGCTTCTTAGAGCCGATCAGCCTTGTCACCTTTTGTCCCACCCTGGGATAAGTCTGCCTCTCCGCTGCTTTCACTCCCATGGAGCAATTTCTGCATTTTTCTCCAACCCAGGACCTATGATTACCCTCTTAGCAAATCCAGCATTCTCCCCAGGCTTTCACGCTACTTTCCGTACAATGTTTCTTGGGACCTCTCATTCAAGAGCAGGAGACTTCTTCACTAAGGGGGTCACTTTGCTCAAGATTTGAATTGACAACGCCTGACTCCCAAACTCCTTTCCCTTGGAAGTCATACTTCCAGCTGTAGCACTTTTAATCTTGAACATACAGTACAGAAATATGTCAAGCATATTTTTATATATTCAATGTGTTGTAATAATCAGTGGGATAAATGTAACAGGTGTAGCGCTCTGTAGCTTAGTCAGGGAGCTCCTCACAAATTTACTTGTCAGGAGTAGTTATCCTGGTTGATTGATATAGATCCATTGATTTCTCCCTAAGTTTGGCCTTGTTGCACTTTTCTCTTCTACCACTAGGTGGCCGGGTACTTGGTGGTACTAGATATGAGAAGGGCAACCCAAGGTCAGGTTATGGGTATATCGGGTATCTCAGCCAATGGGCAGGGGTTTTCTTGAATACCATGACCTGCTGGGAACACCTATATATTTGGGTGGAATCAGGTGATCTGCGTTCTGTGTCACCTGGACCGCTGTCTGGGAGGACGTGTGTCGTACGCCCCAGGCTGCTAGGCCAAAGATTGGGCCTATCCCGGGGGCATCTGGCTGCCAGGCTGTCTGAGACCTATCCAGAAGTAAGAGGGCAGCGGAGGGTGGGACTGCGGCTTGCAGTCCAACCAAAAGTGACGGTTCTGCCGGCCGGAGAACCTGTCAATGGTCGGAGGTAGAAGGGAAGCAGTCGCTACAAAGGGACCAACCACCTTGTTACCAGGGACCACAGTGAGTAACTGAAGCAAGTACTGGAGTAGCATTCTCACCGAACAGGCACAGTGGAGAATCGGGAAACCTCAGGTGGTGATCAAGTCAGGGACCCAACCAGTGGAGGTGACGCTTGCAGAGCAGCCTTGTGTGTCAAGCCAGGGACCGAGCCGGTCAGCGGGGTAAAGCTTGAGAAGTATATGGAATGCCAAGCTAGGGACCCAGCAGGGAAGCGTGGATGACGCTTGAGGGAGATACCACCGCAAAAGCCTTGAGGAGCTCAGGGATTCAGAGTCAGTGAATCGGAGGGTCTAGTGAGAGACCAGGAGCTCAAGGGGCTGAAGAACTACAAGAAGAAGTTGTACTGAGTGAGTACACCCCTCAGTCACATTTTTGAAAATATTTTATTCTATCTCTTCAAATGACACTTTGCTACAATGTAAAGTAGTGAGTGTACAGCTTGTATAACAGTGTAAATTTGCTGTCCCCTCAAAATAACTCAACACACAGCCATAGCATTTAATTGGCGCTCCACTACGGTACCCTGGACACAAATTCTCAACCGCACGTTGAACATTAAACTTTCTGAAAGAATTCACTACGTGTTATATGATTCTATGCCCCTTTACCAAAAAAAAAATGGACTCTCTGGGATACCACCTCTCTGGTTTAGAACTTTTTTTTACCTCCTATTCTTAACATATCTGTAATTGTCATTTAGTCTTCTCTCTACTACAGTGCTCTTGGTTGACCTGATTTGAACTATATGCATTTTTCACCAGACTTAACAAAACCCTTTTTTTTTCTCTGTACAATGTTCAATATTAATGATATTTGTATACATACCTGTACCATCATTGTCATTTTTTTATACCTTGACCTTTTCCATAATAAAAATCGTTTGTAAACAAAATAAAATAACTCAACACACAGCCATTAATGTCTAAACCGCTGGCAACAAAAGTGAGGACACCCCTAAGTGAAAATCTCCAAATTGGGCCCAATGAGCCATTTTCCGTCCCTGGTGTCATGTGACTTGTTAGTGTTACAAGGTCTCAGGTGTGAATGGGGAGTAGTTGTGATAAATTTGGTGTTATCGCTCTCACTCTCTCATACTGGTCACTGGGAGTACAACATGGCACCTCATGGCAAAGAACTCTCTGAGGATCTGAAAAAGAGAATTGTTGCTCTACATCAGTAGTTCTCAACTCCTGTCCTCGGGACCCACTAACAGGCCAGGTTTGCAAGATAACTAAAATGCATCACAGGTGATATCATTTGCGGCTCAGTGATTGCAGTATTTTAGTCTACATCTCCCCAAGGTAATGCCTAAAATCTGGCCTGTTAGTGGGTCCTGAGGACAGGAGTTGAGAACCACTGCTCTACATAAAGATGGCCGAGGCTATAAGAAGATTGCCAAGACCCTGAAACTGAGCTGCAGCCCGGTGGCCAAGACCATCCAGCGGTATAACAGGACAGGTTCCCCTCAGAACAGGCCTCGCCATGGTCCACCAAAGAAGTTGAGGTCACGTGCTCAGCGTCATATCCAGAGGTTGTCTTTGGGAAATAGACGTATGAGTGCTGCCAGAATTTCTGCAGAGGGTGAAGGGGTGGGGGAGGGTCAGCCTGTCAGTGCTCAGACCATACGCCGCACACTGCATCAAATTGGTCTGCATGGCTGTCATCCCAGAAGGAAGCCTCTTCTAAAGATGATGCACAAGAAAGACAAGCAGACTAAGGACATGGATTACTGGAACCATGTCCTGTGGTCTGATGAGACCAAGATAAACGTATTTGGTGTCAGATGGTGTCAGGCGTGTGTGGCGGCAACCAGGTGAGGAGGACAAAGACAAGTGTGTCTTCCCTACAGTCAGGCATGGTGGTGGGAGGGTCATGGTCTGGGGCTGCATGAGTGCTGCCGGCACTGGGGAGCTACAGATCATTGAGGGGACCATGAATGCCAACATGTACTGTGACATACTGAAGCAGAGCATGATCCCCTCCCTTCAGAGACTGGACCGCAGGGTAGTATTCCAACATGATAACCACCCCAAACACACCTCCAAGACCACCACTGCCCTGCTAAAGAAGCTGAGGGTAAAGGTGATGGACTGGCCAAGCATGTCTGCAGACCTAAACCCTATTGATCATCTGTGGGACATCCTCAAACGGAAGGTGGAGGAGCGCAAGGTCTCCAACATCCACCAGCTCTGTGATGTCGTCATGGAGGAGGGGAAGAGGACTCCAGTGGCAACCTGTGAAGCTCTGGTGACCTCCATGCCCAAGAGGGTTAAGGCAGTGCTGGAAAATAACACAAAATATTGACACTTTGGGCCCAATTTGGACATTTTCACTTAGGGGTGTACTCACTTTTGTTGCCAGCGGTTTAGACATTAATGGCTGTGTGTTGAGTTATTTTGAGGGGAGAGGAAATTTACACTGTTATACAAGCTGTACACTCCTCCCCCCTGTGTACACTCCTCCCCCCTGTGTACACTCCTCCCCCTGTGTACACTCACTACTTTACATTGTAGCAAAGTGTCATTTCTTCAGTGTTGTCACATGGAAAGATACAAGAAAATATTTACACAAATGTGACTGAGGGGTGTACTTACTTTTGTGAGATACTGTATATTTGTTACTCTTTCATCTCTGATGAAAATGCTCTCTTCTGTCCTACACTTGGTACACAAGACCAAAACACACAGGCACTTGGTACACAAGACCACAACACACAGGCACTTGGTAGACGAGACCACAACACACAGGCACTTGGTACACAAGACCACAACACACAGGCACTTGGTACACAAGACCACAACACACAGGCACTTGGTAGACGAGACCACAACACACAGGCACTTGGTACACAAGACCACAACACACAGGCACTTGGTACACAAGACCACAACACACAGGCACTTGGTACACAAGACCACAACACACAGGCACTTGGTACACGAGACCACAACACACAGGCACTTGGTACACAAGACCACAACACACAGGCACTTGGTACACGAGACCACAACACACAGGCACTTGGTACACAAGACCACAACACACAGGCACTTGGTACACGAGACCACAACACACAGGCACTTGGTACACGAGACCACAACACACAGGCACTTGGTACACAAGACCACAACACACAGGCACTTGGTACACGAGACCACAACACACAGGCACTTGGTACACAAGACCACAACACACAGGCACTTGGTACACGAGACCACAACACACAGGCACTTGGTACACAAGACTACAACACACAGGCACTTGGTACACGAGACCACAACACACAGGCACTTGGTACACAAGACCACAACACACAGGCACTTGGTACACGAGACCACAACACACAGGCACTTGGTACACGAGACCACAACACACAGGCACTTGGTACACAAGACCACAACACACAGGCACTTGGTACACAAGACCACAACACACAGGCACTTGGTAGACGAGACCACAACACACAGGCACTTGGTACACAAGACCACAACACACAGGCACTTGGTACACAAGACCACAACACACAGGCACTTGGTAGACGAGACCACAACACACAGGCACTTGGTACACAAGACCACAACACACAGGCACTTGGTACACAAGACCACAACACACAGGCACTTGGTACACAAGACCACAACACACAGGCACTTGGTACACAAGACCACAACACACAGGCACTTGGTACACAAGACCACAACACACAGGCACTTGGTACACGAGACCACAACACACAGGCACTTGGTACACGAGACCACAACACACAGGCACTTGGTACACAAGACCACAACACACAGGCACTTGGTACACGAGACCACAACACACAGGCACTTGGTACACAAGACCACAACACACAGGCACTTGGTACACGAGACCACAACACACAGGCACTTGGTACACGAGACCACAACACACAGGCACTTGGTACACAAGACCACAACACACAGGCACTTGGTACACGAGACCACAACACACAGGCACTTGGTACACAAGACCACAACACACAGGCACTTGGTACACGAGACCACAACACACAGGCACTTGATACACAAGACCACAACACACAGGCACTTGGTACACGAGACCACAACACACAGGCACTTGGTACACAAGACCACAACACACAGGCACTTGGTACACGAGACCACAACACACAGGCACTTGGTACACGAGACCACAACACACAGGCACTTGGTACACGAGACCACAACACACAGGCACTTGGTACACAAGACCACAACACACAGGCACTTGGTACACGAGACCACAACACACAGGCACATGTTGGAGTCATTACACGTGGGGATAACTGCAGGAAGTTTATTACAGATAGAACGTGATCTGAAGTTGCGTGCAATATTATAATGGGGTCAAGATCTCAAAATAGTTTCATCAAAAAAATAGGCGCTTGTCTGCCTACCAAGAGAATCACGGAGGCTGCTGTTACCTGTCCTCCTGAAAATGTTAGATATTTAGCTGTCAGCATGAAAACGCCATAACACATTGATAACAAAAAGGTTAATTTAAGTGCTGCATACAGGAAAAGGGTATAGAGGCTTATATAAAGTCAAGCTGTCCTACTGCACTTTTATATTGTATGCGACTAATCCTGTATATGTAAAGCCGAGGTAGAAGGTTACATTCTCATTTCCGCAGGGTACAGAAGAATAGTTTATGGGAATAATTTCAAATCTTTGTTTTTTGCAGTGTCCTTTGGCGTAAATCCTCCCATTTTCAGCAAATCCCGGTACAGTTTTAAGCAGTCTCTGCACACTTTCTAACTTTCCCACCTCTCCATCATCCCACTTTAATCTCCATTCATTTACCGGCCCTTCCATGTGTTTTTCTACAGTGCTACGGTGTAGAAATTTCTGAAGACCAAAGCCATGTCCCAAGAAAAATAGTACATTGCTTCTTTTCTTCCGAACGGGGACATTTTTTATCCTGATTCCATGTAGTCTCCGGACAGTCTGAAGAGCATAGTTTAGGATGCCATCCTTTTTATCATCTGGTTCTCTATCCATGATCTCATCAGGCCAGTAGAGCAGCAACAGCAGCAAGTAGGCACTTGGCGGAAAAGACTTCCTCTGTGTTTGAAATTTCTTGCTCAGTTGCCTTAACTCCGGAAAAGAGAGAAGTTTAGGAGAACTTGGGTCTACACAACCCAAAGCAATATGACTCATGATGTAGTTTATTAAGTCAATATCATCCAGTATTTCATTTTCAATGCATTTCTTGTACAGATCTACAATAGCTGAAAGTTTACCTTTTGACCTGTCATCTTTGTAATCAGATAGTAAAGAAAAAATTGTTGTAGTGCTCCCACCTCCCAGTCTGTAAATGTTCATCTTTTGAAGTAGTTTGTTGATTGAATTCTCTGTATCGGTTTCAGAAGGTGATAGGTGGTAGCTAAAAAACTTGGCAAATGCTTCTATTTTTCTCATCAGCCATTTTCGAGGGGTGAACACCCTTTCTTCCACTTCCCTTTCTTTCACTTCGCTGTTATGTTGCCCTCCATCAATTTTATCAGTCTGAAAGTAATTCAATTCTTCAGCTATCCAGTCTAGAGCATTGTAAATGTTTTTGTGCAGGCCTTTTAAATGGCTGTGATATTTGGACCATGGTTTCTTGATGGGCTCTGGAATATAATCCGTCAAGAGATAATGTACGAGTTCGCAACTCTCACCTTTTTGGTCTTTTGGAAAGATTTCAATTGTCGATAACAGGTGCAGCAACCGGCATCCGACTTCAACTTCTCCGAAATATCCAGCATTGTTCATCGTGTCCATTTCTGCTTTTGCAGCTTTTTGAGCTGCCTGAAAACACTGCATAGCTTTTATTGCATATTCTAGGTAGTCTGCCACTTTATCTATAGGTTCGGCATTATCTAGAGGTTCAGCATTATTCTTCTTATCTAATAAAGAAAAAAACCACTTTTTATACACTTGGCCTTCTGTGTCCAGAATAAATGAATCTTTAGGCAGCTGAGATCTAGCGGTTTCAGCCCAATGTTTGGCCTCTTCAAATTTCTCATACTTGTAATGCAACCTCGCAAGCTGCTGTGCTAGGAAGGGATCTTTATCAAATCGTTCGTAGGCTGCTTCCAGAAGTTTAACAGCTTTCTCTTGTTGTTTTTCAACGTTACAAACATGTTCAATAAGAGGGGACAAAAACGAGTCTACACCGTCACCCCTACTTATTTTACGCCGCCGGAAAAGCAAGTCCCTAACAAATCCAAGAAATTCATCTCTGCCAAATCTGTGCTGGAACAGGACATTTTCCTGAAGGAGGTCCATGGCTATTTGACTTTGTGGATATTCAGGGAGCTGTTTTAAGATTTCCTCCGCAACTCGAAAATGTATGATATGAATGCAATTAATGGAAGTAACGAGATCCACTTGTTCAATGAATATTAGCCTTGCTTGTTCATTTAAGCAACTGTTGAAGTTGAATTTCCTCAATGGACTTGATTGTGTTGTATATGGTTCAAGGCCTAGGAAGGCCTCGCAGTGCGAAAAGGATATGTAGGAATTTTGAATGTAGCAATTTAATAAAGCTACATAACGCATTAGCCGTGTCACATTTGAAGAGTGGTCAACATTAAGCATGATGTTATGTACAAAGTTTTCCACGTATGCTTCAACAAATTCTTGGCTCATTAAAATAAATATGATAATGGATTCTGGTGAGAATTGCTTCTGAAGCTTTTCAACTTTTGTTGCGAATTTCGTCTTTTCTTCTTCGCTCAGTTTGTGGGTGATGGCGACGGTTTCGTGTATTGAAAACCTTAGAAGATTTTCAGGGGCATTATCTCTTTTACAGCTGAGTAGAATAAAGCATGGTTTCAGGGAGAGAATTTTCATAGATGCCATTGCTTTCATTAGTTCATCCCTCAAGTCATCAATGTACTCATCATCGCAGTCTTCAATGAGGAGGAGGACAGGGAGACATTGGTTCATATCCTTTTCATCATATTGTCTTAAATTGACAGCATGTTCACATACAGTCATTACTGGAAATGATGACTTCACTACAGCACATCGCAATTCTTTTCGTTTTTTCCAAAGAATTTGCCGTGCAACTGTGCTGCCACCACTGCCTGGTTGGTGAACAATTTTTATCCGGGCAACAGGAAGTCTTACAGGATTGCCAATATTATTTAATATGGTTTCAACTTCCTTGCAAGCTTCTCTTTCAATAAAGTTTTCACAGAGATTCTTTTCTGCAAGCCAGAAGTGTTTCCAGCAGACTTTTCCTCCTCGATAGAAGGTAGTCTCTATTTCATCGATTTCCTCCTTGGCCAGGTCCTGCAGCCCTGTACTGTCACATTGGTTTTCACACAGCACTTCCAGCGAATGCATCTTCTCTTCATCTGGTCTGGCAAGGATACACACTCCCTTTGTAGAAACACATAACTGTCTAGGAGAAGATGATGAAGGTAGAAGGCTTTGGACTGTTGCATCAACATGACTTAGCTTCATGCCCACAATGCTTCTCTGCTCTAGAATCTCCATTTTACAAGAAGCCTGTGCCTGGCTGGTCCACATCTTGTAATTGTCTTTGCTTTCTGAAATGCATAGTACGTACTCCATCCCATTTAATTCTGTGTAGAATTCATGAAATGTATTTACAATGGGCTTTTCTACTGGAGAGAACAACAAGAAGATGACAATAAAGTATCCCTTTGGAAGAATTTCATCACATAAAAAAGAAACTGCTTTTTTTAGAAGTTTCCTCTTTGTTGTAATCCAAGTGTTTTCATCACAGGCCTCATCTTCCCCCCTGTAGTTGCTTCTTCCATTACAAAATATCCAGCTGGTTTGATTGAAGAGGGAGAGATTTTTCTTGAGGTCACTTGTGCTCACCCCACTTTCATTGGAATAGCTCTTTAAGGAATGAATGTTTATGGCGTGGTGCTCCTTATATTTAGCACATAATCCATTGCTGTCAGAATTTGGGTCAAAGTCAAAAACACACAAAATGTTTAAACGTGTCAGAAATGTGATGTGGGGTAGGAGAGCCTCACTGCATTCATTGGTGACCAGTATGTATCTGAGAGACTCGTTGAGGTATTTTTTCCCATCAGTCAACAGAACTGATAGTTTTCTCCCTAAATCTTCAGTTACCGATGTGTCACCGTTCACATTCAGTTCTGCTCTACCTCTAATTTCATCAACCTTTTTGAGTCCCTGAATAAATGCCACCTTATCATCTTCTGCCACAGGTTCAGACTTGGCACCAATCCTTTGGTACATTGCTTTCTTTTCCTGAATCATTTTATTGGATTTTTCATTAAATTTCGGCAAAGTCACCTCAAACACTTTTCCTTTTACCTTCTTTGTTTCAGGCACAATGTCAACTTCCACTACAAATTTCTGTTCCTTTGAGCCTCTGTCGACAACCTCAATAAATTTTGGAGGCCGAATGCAAGATCTTGCTGCATCACTTGTTACTTTAGGGAAACACTTCTCAATACAATCCAAGGCATCGATGTACCAGTCTGGGTCTTTCACAGGAATGCCAACTATTTGCCCATGTTTGTACGTCTTTTCTACACTGTCCATCACACCGAAATGTATTGTGCCATTTGTACGCATGTTCATGCAGGCACAAGAAAATCGGAGAACTTCATAGGCAAATTTTGCCTGTAGTCTGACTCGATCCAAACTTGCTGCAATAAGAAGTGACTTGTATTCATGACAAGGTGTAATGAGATCATCGATTCCTGTTTCTGGTGGAAGAACCTGGTTTTTAAGGTATTTGAAACCTTCAACTTGTTTATCAAATGGTCGGAAAATAGCTGTGGTTATAGGTTCTGATTGTTGTATGCATTTCTTCTTGTCCAGTTTGGATGGATTTGGTGGATTCTCTGCCAGTGGCTGGTTCTCCAGTGTCAAGGATTGCATGGGTTGTACAAGTTCATCATTAGTAGAAGATTGGACTGCTTCTGGTTGGGTGGCACTTTGAACTTCTGTGGAAGCAGCTTCAGATTTTGTTTTACCTGAGTGCTGAACATCATCTGAATCTTTTACCCTGGCGGGGACATTCAAGGGTGGTGAACTGGATGTATTATTTCCAGCCCCCGAGTCATCTTTGCTTAGTTTTTGATCTCTTAATAGCTCATTTCTCTTTTGGATTAGCAGCTGAATCTGCCCTTGCTTCATTCCAATCGTTTTAAGAAAGTCATCTTTGATTTCTTTTAGAACTGGTCCGGTTACTTCTTCATCATATAGCTTATCAATATACGCAGTCTTTATTCGTATGGAGTGGAGCCACGATCGAACATGGTCCTCCGTCCAGTCATCCACAGATACGGTCATGTAATCTAAGAAGAAAACAAAAGACACGATCTTCAGTAAAGGATTGAACCCACCATGAAAGGAAAGTTTATTTATATACCCCTCCCCCAGCTTACTTCTTGCATTGAACAACTGCCAGCATGAAAAAGTTGAAAAAATATTGATCTTCCTCACATAACACTGAGTTACAGTTAGGTCCATTTATATTTGGACACAGGCACAATTTTAGATTATTCAGGTATTTACCAAAACATATTCAACCTATAGTTATATAATGGATATGGGCTGAAAGGTCACACTCTCAGGTTTAATTTGAGGGTATGTACATCCAAATTGGAGGAAGGGTTTAGGAATTGCAGCTCTTAAGAATAGCCACCCCCCTTTTTTAAGGGACCAAAAGTAATTGGACAAATGAATAAAAAAATGCTGTTTCATGGCCAGGTGTGGGCTACTCCTTCGTTATTTCTTCATCAATTAAGCGGGTAAAAGGTCTTGAGTTGATTCTAAGTGTGGTATTTGCATTTGGAATCTATTGCTGTGAACCTACATCATGCGTTTAAAGGCTTCAAAAATTTAACAAATCCATCAGAGAGATAGCAGCAACATTAGGAGTGACCAAATCAACAGTTTGGTACATTGTGAGGAAAGAACACACTGGTGAGCTCAGCAACATAAAAAGGCCCAGGAGGTGAAATCAAGTGAAGGACACTCTCTCCAGGAGGTGGAGACAAGTGAAGGACACTCTCTCCAGGAGGTGGAGACAAGTGAAGGACACTCTCTCCAGGAGGTGGAGACAAGTGAAGGACACTCTCCTGGAGGTGGAGACAAGTAAAGGACACTCTCTCCAGGAGGTTGAGACAAGTGAAGGACACTCTCTCCAGGAGGTGGAGACAAGTGAAGGACACTCTCCAGGAGGTGGAGACAAGTGAAGGGCACTCTCCAGGAGGTGGAGACAAGTGAAGGGCACTCTCCAGGAGGTGGAGACAAGTGAAGGACTGTCAGGGAAATAGCCGAAGGACTGGCAATTCTGCCCAAGACAATCATGGCCGCCATGGTGCACAGCATGACTAAGGTGGGCGGTACTTCCTCCTTGTAACCTGAACAGATCACATGACTAACTTTCTGGTCTATTTAAGCCTGCTGCTGGAGCTGCTCATTGCTGGATTATCTCTTCAGTCTCCTGAGTACCTTGACCTTGTCTCCTGATCAGTGTTTATCCGTTGTGACCCAGCTTGCCTTGACCTTGCTTCCTGATCTCCTGTGTTTGACCCTCGGCCTGCTTCTGGACTCTGCTTCTGCTTCCTGACCACCCGGCTTGACCCTCGGCTTGTACCTGGACCCTGCACGTGTATGACCTCGGCTCGCCCCTGCATATGCTCTGGACTGATCTCCTGTGTTTGACCCCCGGCCTGGCTTCCGATATCTCCGTTCATCTGAATATAACAAGCTCAGTTCTGCCTGCCTCTGCCATCCCTCAGTGGCTGAGCTCATCAGACTGCAAGCAAGCACCTGGCCAACCGTGCTTCTGTGGGCACCGCGCTCCCTGTTCCCAACTCCAGGGTCACGCTGCACTCAGCCGCAAGGGGAGCCCTCTTAGCATCTCGATCTCCATACTCGTTCCTGACAGTATAATCCAGCCATGTCAGAGATCGACAGAGGCGCTTCCCCTATAGAGGCTATGTGCCAGCAGATCACTGCACTTACCCAAACAGTGCAAAGACTACAAGACGCCCATGAGCAATTAGAGGGTCACCTGCATCACTTGTCTTCCAATCCTATATCTCCTGATCCAAGACCTACCTCCAGTTGTACTTCCTCTGCTGCAGTGTCTCAGGAAGTTCCTCTCACGGTGCCGATCCCGCTTCCTGAACCACGTGTGCCGACCCCTGGGGGACCAAAGAAAGTTTAGGACTTTTAAAAATGCCTGCCTACTATACCTGGCTCTTTAACCAAGAACTTTCTCCTTGGAGAATATTAAAGTTGGTTTCATTATCTCCTTACTCTTGGACGACCCCCAGGTGTGGGCCCACGGGCTACTGGAACAGAAGAGCCCCATTACTGACTATGTTGACACTTTCTTCACAGCTATGGCCCAGTTGTACGATGATCCCCAACGTATGACTACGGCCGAGAATGTCCTGCACACCCTGCAGCAGGGGCAACTTCCCGCAGAGTATTACACTGTGGACTTCCGCACATGGGCCACAGACACATGTTGGAATCAAGCTGCCCTGAAGTACCAATATCGTCTGGGCCTATCGGAGTCCCTCAAGGACGAGCTGGCCAGGGTAGCAATCCCGAATACCTTGGAGGGCCTCATCCAGTTAGCCATACAACTGGACAGACGCCTACGTGAACGTCTATTCGAGAAGTCTCAGACTCTCCAATCAGCTCAAGGACTGCCAGAATCCTCTTTTTCTCTCGCCTCCAGTCCACCCATACCTGAAGTCAAGCCAAGACAGATGGGCCTGTTTCGGCCTGCTCTATCACCTGAGGAAAGACTCTACCGTCGAAAGGCGTACCTTTGCTTTTACTGTGGAGACAATGGCCATTTCTTACAAAATTGCCACCTTAGGCCGAAGAAACCATTCTTCAAACCCCCCAGTACATTGTCAAGTGTCAGGACTTACCTCATCTCACCCTGTCCTCGCTATCTCCCTATCAGTGGCCAGGGAAGAGATCCAGCTTTCAGCCATCATCGACTCTGGGGCCTGCAGCTGCTTCCTAGACATCAACTTGGCCAAAGGAGTTGGAATTCCCCTTGTTACCAAGAAGCAGCAGTTAACAGTTCATTTGGCTGATGGATCTCTACCCAGTTCTGGACTGATAACCCATGAGACCCTGCCAATCCCTATGACAACCAGCTCTGGCCACAAGGAACTGGTACGTTTCGATGTCTTGTGCTCTCCTTTGTTTCCGGTCATTCTGGGAGTTCCCTGGTTACGAGCACACAACCCTCACATTGACTGGCTGAAGAATGAAGTGCTGTTTTCATCTGCTTACTGTCAGCAGAATTGTCTGCCCCCTGGCCCTAAGGACTTTACCAGCTGCCTGACCATACAACCTGTTTCTAGTTCCAATCCTCATGTACCCTCTGCCTACCTAGAATTTCTGGATGTATTAGACAAGAAAGGAGCAGACTCCCTTCCACCTCATCGTCCCTACGACTGCCCTATTGACTTGCTTCCAGGCTCCGAAATTCCCTTTGGTCGTATCTTCCCTTTATCAGAGACTGAACTCGAAACATTACGACTCTATGTCGATGAAAACCTGGAAAAGGGATTCATTCGTCCCTCTTCTTCCCCTGCAGGTGCTGGCATCTTTTTTGTCGAAAAAAAGGATAAAACGCTTAGGCCCTGTATAGACTACCGAGATCTGAATAAGATCACTATCAAAAATCGCTATCCACTCCCTCTCATCCCGGAACTCTTCCAACGATTCCGTTCTGCTCGAGTTTTCTCCAAACTGGACTTACGAGGTGCTTATAATCTGGTTCGCATTCGAGAGGGGGATGAGTGGAAAACAGCTTTCCGAACTCGTTTCGGACATTTCGAATATTTGGTGATGCCTTTTGGCCTCTGCAATGCTCCAGCCACGTTCCAGCACTATGTGAATGACATTTTCCGAGACCATCTTGACAACTTCCTCATTGTATACCTGGATGACATCCTTGTCTTCTCAGCCACGCTGGAGATTCATCGAGTGCACATGAAAAGGGTACTAACTATTCTAAGAACGCATGGACTATATGTAAAAGACGAAAAATGTGACTTTGAGAAAGAATCTATCCAGTTTTTGGGTCTTGTCATATCTACAAAAGGAGTGGCCATGGATCCCCAGAAAGTAAAAGCAATCCTGGAGTGGCCTGTCCCCTCCGACAAGAAGGGTGTTCAAAGGTTTATTGGCTTTTCAAACTTTTACAGACGATTTATTAAGAACTTTTCAGCCATTATATCACCCATTACCCAACTAACCCGTTTGCATTCCAGATTCCAGTGGTCCCCGGAGGCTCAGGCAGCTTTCGACAGACTTAAAACAGTGTTTGTTTCAGCACCAGTTCTTCAGCATCCTGACCCTGCATTGCCCTACATTTTGGAAATCGATGCCTCCGAAGTGGCCACAGGAGCTATCCTTTCTCAACGACAGGGCCCCAAATCATTGTTACATCCTGTAGCCTTTTCCTCTCGAAAAATGACACAACCGGAAAGAAATTACGACGTCGGAGATCGGGAGCTTTTGGCCATCAAAACAGCCCTGGAAGAGTGGAGATATTTACTTGAAGGTGCAGCACATCCCATTATGATCTTTACCGATCATAAAAATTTAGAATATCTGAGGACTGCAAAACGTTTGAGACCGCGTCAAGCTCGGTGGGCGTTATTCTTTTCGAGATTCAATTTCCACATCTCGTTTCGTCCCGGATCTAAAAATGGAAAGGCGGATGCTCTGTCTCGGATGTTCCCAGACACCCCTGAAGAAACCACTCCCGGTACAATCCTGTCCACACAAAATTTCCTTCTGATTCAGCCAGACCTAAAAGCATCCATTGTACAAGCCTCTCTTCACTGCCCAGAGTCGGAAATTTCTACCTTAAGGAGTCACGAGGGATTTCTGTGGCATCAGGACAAAATCTTTGTCCCCCAGGAAGTCAGACTGCAGGCCTTGAAAAGATTTCATGATCACCAGCTGGCCGGGCATTTCGGGGTCCGGAAGACGATCGACCTTGTCCAACGTTACCTATGGTGGCCTTCCCTAAGATCAGACTGTAAAAAATATGTTGAGTCCTGTTTGGTTTGCCAGCGTAACAAGGGTCCCAAGACCAGGTCTTGGGGTCTATTAAGACCCTTACCAGTTTCGGAGCAGCCTTGGAAAAACAACTCTATGGACTTCATAGTCGATCTCCCTCCATCAGAGAACTTTACAACAATCTTGGTAGTAGTGGACCAACTATCAAAGATGGCCCACTTCCTGCCCATGCTTGGCACCCCCTCCGCCATGGACACTGCAAAAATTTTCATTAAGGAGATAGTCAGACTTCATGGGTTACCCGACAATATAGTCTCCGATAGAGGGGTTCAATTCACCTCTGGTTTCTGGAAGAATCTTTGTAAGATCTTGTCAATTGACTTACGTCTTTCTTCTGCTTACCACCCTCAAAGTAATGGCCAAACAGAAAGAACGAACCAGACCTTAGAGCAATACCTGCGGTGCTTCTGCTCTTTCTCCCAAGATGACTGGGTCTCCCTGCTACCTTGTGCGGAATTTTCATACAATAATACCATACACACGGCCACCAATCAGTCGCCCTTTTGGCCAAACTATGGCTTTCACCCATCCTTTCTTCCCAACACCATTCCTGAATCTCCGGTACCAGCCGTTCAGGATAGGATAAACTTCTTCCAAACCAATTACCGAATCCTTCAGGAGACCATGCGAAAGGCTCAGGAAGACTTCAAGAAACAACATGACAGGAGAAAAAGAGGGAATCCCATCTACAAGGTGGGTGACAAGGTATGGCTGTCCTCTATTAACCTCAGACTTTCTTGCCCTTCCAGGAAGCTTGGTCCAAGGTTTGTGGGTCCATTCGAGATCAAGAAGGAAGTGAATCCTGTGGCTTTTGAACTCGCTTTACCGGCCTCCTACAAGATCCATCCGGTGTTCCACGTCTCCCTTCTGAAACCAGCTGTGCCAAGTCCATTTCCAGGAAGAGAGGAGTTGCCACCTCCACCAGTTATCGTAGGTAACGATACCGAATATGAAGTTGAAGCCATCCTAGATTGCCGGAAAAGAGGTAGGCAGACTCAATTTCTTGTTAAATAGAAGGGGTATTCTTCAGAGGAAAATTCTTGGGAACCAATGGATAATTTACATGCTCCAAGACTTTTGCAAAATTTCCGCAACAGGTACCCAGAAAGATGGTCTAGGTTGGGCATCCAGAGGCTGCCCCTCGGGGGGGGGCACTGTCAGGTAAATAGCCGAAGGACTGGCAATTCTGCCCAAGACAATCATGGCCGCCATGGTGCACAGCATGACTAAGGTGGGCGGTACTTCCTCCTTGAAACCTGAACAGATCACATGACTAACTTTCTGGTCTATTTAAGCCTGCTGCTGGAGCTGCTCATTGCTGGATTATCTCTTCAGTCTCCTGAGTACCTTGACCTTGTCTCCTGATCAGTGCTTATCCGTTGTGACCCGGCTTGCCTTGACCTTGCTTCCTGATCTCCTGTGTTTGACCCTCGGCCTGCTTCTGGACTCTGCTTCTGCTTCCTGACCACCCGGCTTGACCCTCGGCTTGTACCTGGACCCTGCACGTGTATGACCTCGGCTCGCCCCTGTATATGCTCTTGACTGATCTCCTGCGTTTGACCCCCGGCCTGGCTTCCGATATCTCCGTTCATCTGAATATAACAAGCTCAGTTCTGCCTGCCTCCGCCATCCCTCAGTGGCTGAGCTCATCAGACTGCAAGCAAGCACCTGGCAAACCGTGCTTCTGTGGGCACCGCGCTCCCTGTTCCCAACACCAGGGTCGCGCTGCACTCAGCCGCAAGGGGAGCCCTCTTAGCATCTCGATCTCCATACTCGTTCCTGACAAGGACACTCTCTCCAGGAGGTGGAGACAAGTGAAGGACACTCTCCAGTAGAGGTTTTGATTTGATTACGATTATCATGTCAACGATTCGATTTGATTCCGCGATGCATCAAGATTACTGTGCGCGGTTTTCATCCAAAAAAATTCAAGCAGTCAGGAGAACTCCAATTTTTTTTTATCTTTAAAAAAAAACACAACAGACATGATACAGGAGATGATCAGAGACTGCAGACATGATACAGGAGACGGTCAGTGACTGCAGATATAATACAGGAGATGATCAGAGACTGCAGGCATGATGCAATAGATGATCAGGGATTGTAGACATGATACAGGAGATGGTCAGAGACTGCAGACATGATACAGGAGATGATCAGAGACTGAAGTCATAATATAGGAGATGGTCAGAGACTGCAGATATGATACAGGAGATGGTCAGAGACTGCGGACACGATGCGCCAAGTAGCCAGCACTGGGTTCTAATGCGCTGCTGCTGCCATGGAGACAGAGACCAGCGCTGTCAATAGCAGTGCCAGGACAGCAACCCTGGTTGTTCGCCCACTGGTCTACTGTTGGAGGATTCCCCCATCCACCTGGAATGTGTAGATGGGGGAATTGGATCTTTTTTTTTTTGCCAGCGTAATGACCAAAAAAAAAAAAAAAGCGATTAATGTATGGGCTGCATAAGTGGCTTAGTGCTAACTGGATCTTGGAAGAACAGAGCAGGGAAGGGAGACAGATAGGGGAGAGAAAGGGACAGCTCAGTGATCAATGTGTAATGAAAAATGCAGTGCTCACTCATTCAGGGACGAGGCTGGAAGTTCACACAGCTTGGAATGTGCAGCTGTTGACTGTGTTGTTCTTCATATCTCCCGTGCACATCTCCCCCATCTCCTCTCTCTCCTTCACAGCTGTACGTCGGGATAGGAGAGTGGGCGGGCCGGTGTCCTATCATTCTGTGTCCCCCATCAGATAGTGCCCGGGTTGGACTGCGCATGCGCATCCGGAGTTCACGGAAATCTCCAAACCTGATCAGCTATCCAGGCTCATTCCTTACCATCCCCGTGGACATGGAGATGTTAAAAAAAAAAAGCCAGGAGGCCGAGGGAGCGAAGCGAGCCATCCGAGTGAAGCGAGGACGTGAGGCCGACTGGCAACTTACAGCAAATTCCACGTCACCCTGGACCCGGCCTGTTAACTGCGCTTGCTCCAAGAACAGATGTTCAGTCTCTGAGATTTCCGTGATCTCTGCTTGCGCATGCGCAGTCCAACTCGGGCACTATCTGATGGGGGACCCATACTGATAGAACACCGGGCAGACACAGGGGGAGAGAGGAGGAGGAGGGGCAGCTGTATGCAATGCATTGTTCCGTTGCTGGGAGGGGGAGTGAACTTTGCTGGGCTGTGTGTGAGATGAGTGTCAGAGACACTCCACACAGCTGCAGCCACCAGCCCCTAAATGTACAGACTGATTCTCCTGTCCTACGGATGGTAGAAATTAGTCTGTTTTCTCAAACTGTCACAGGGATAATGGGAGGCTGGAAACACTGCATTGCCCCCCCCCCCCACAGTGCAGGATCTCCAGGGACTTCGGCAACACTGATTGTTCCGCCACTTCCACGGATGTGATGACAGCTACATTGATCTGTCTCACAGCTCTGTGCGGCTCTGGCTCTGTGCCCGCCCATCGGGGAGATGAGGGGTCACTGTCCGTGTGTCCACAGGTACAAATCCTGAGGAGGGGGAGAGCCTGGGTGGGGGCAGCATGCTGAGGCTACATCATCCATTGAGGAGGAATGGTGCCAGGCTCAGCCAGCCGATCGGTGGATTGTCATCACCAGCAAAGACACTGCTATGCAGTGGAGGGGGAGGAGCCGGACTGACGTCAAGCATAATCGATTACGTTGGCTACCGAATCGATGCCGAATCTGGAAGGGCAGAATCGTGATGCATCGATGCAGCGATCATTTTCAACACCCCTATTCTCCAGGAGGTGGAGATAAGTAAAGGACACTCTCCAGGAGGTGGAGACAAGTGAAGGACACTCTCCAGGAGGTGGAGACAAGTGAAGGACACTCTCCAGGAGGTGGAGACAAGTAAAGGACACTCTCCAGGAGGTAGAGACAAGTGTGACAGCAGGAAGGTAAAGTCACCTGGTTGCATCCAGGGGGGTAGATATATTTCGCCCAGATTCAGGCTTTACGCCGACTTATACAACTAGGTGGAGAGTTGTATAAGGCTAGTGGGCTCATGGATGACTCATACCTCTAGGGAGAGGGCTGGGCGTCGTGCAGACAGGGAGTTGATGAGACCAGCTGAAGCTTGTCAGCTCATTTAGGCCTCTATAAGAACTCCCAGCTTCATTAGATGTTTGCTCATGCCTGGAACCAGACCTGTGTGGACTGTCTAGGGAGAGTGAACCCCTGTGCGGTGAGACGAAGCCTGTGTGGCTATTTGCTTGGACATTTAAAACCAGGGACTTAGGGACTAGGACAGCACTAGGCTGATCCCAGTTGTTAGTTAGGAAACCTGTATGTTTAGTCAGAGGTCAACTTGACCAGGATTTATTTTGGTTATGTTTCTTTTGCTTTGCTGTGTTTTGTCACTGTAAATAGAAAATAAACCGCACCTTTTTTGATTTTGAAAACCACAACCTCCGTTTGCTGGGCCTGTTTTGTGTGGGGAGCCCATCCCGGGGGTCACACACACCCGCTGCCGAGCTAACCCCCTCACAGTTGGTGGAGAACGCGGGCAGTTTTTTTTAAGCCAGCATGGAGGAGATACTGAAACAGCTGGCTCTAGCAAATGCCAATCAACAGCAGACAAATGCAGGTTTGCAAAGGAGCCTTGCAGCCCAGCAGCAAGCTCATCAACAAGCCCAGCAGCAATCTGAGGCCCGCTTCATAGACCTGTTACAGAAGCAAGAGCAGAGACTACAACAAATGGAAGCAGTAATGCAGCAACGTCCGCAGACCAGTGAGGAAAGCCGTCCCACTAATACCGCGTCCTTTGGGGTGAGTCGTTTATTGACAAAAATGACTGGAGAGGATGATCCAGAGGTATTTTTGACCACATTTGAAAGGACTGCTGAAAGAGAAAAGTGGCCTGAGGAGCAGTGGGCTGGACTGGTGGCTCCTCTGTTAACTGGTGAATCGCAGAAGGCTTACTATGACCTAGAGCCTGACCAAGCAAAAGACTATGTGATGCTAAAAGCTGAAATATTGGCAAGGCTGGGTGTCACCCAGGCTGTCCGGGCTCAGCGTGTGCATAACTGGACTTTCCAGCTTGGAAAACCCCCCAGGTCTCAAATGTATGATCTCATTCACCTGAGCAGAAAGTGGCTACAGCCAGAGACTTTGTCCGCACCAAAGATTGTGGAACGTGGTGTAATGGATCGGTTTTTGAGAGCTCTTCCTACTGCCATCCAAAAGTGGGTAAGCCATGGAGACCCAGAGACGGCCGATGGTCTTGTGGATCGTGTGGAGAGATACTTGGCTACAGAGAACCTGACGGCCTCTTCCAGAGACACTCGGACTTTCCACCCTAAGACCAGACCATCCCCAGGGGCGGATAAGAGGATTCCAAGGGGTGAGGGTGGAGAGAGTGAGAGGGTGGGAGCTCTACCCCAAGTTTGGCGAGAACAGCCTGGGAAATCAGCGGCTCAAGAGGCGGCAAGAAGGATCGTTTGCTACCGCTGCCGGCAAGCGGGACATATTGCAGCCAATTGCCCGGTTGTGGAGGAACCCATGCAGTGTGACTTTCTGACGGGCAGACGTCAGTCGCTGTGTGCGACAGTCGCATGCACTGCCATTCGAGGAACTGAGAAACATTTATGCAAAATGTGTGTTAATGGTAGAAATGTTGTGGTATTGCTGGATTCAGGTAGCCTTGTGACCCTGATAAAGGCTGAGTTAGTTAAAACAGAGGTCTCTGGGAATAGCAAGGTAGCTGTTATTTGTGTGCATGGGGACACCCGAGAGTATCCAGTGACTACAGTGTGTTTCGAGACCCCCAAAGGTACCCTCTCTCATCCAGTGGGCTTAGTATCTCAGTTACCGCATGACGCCATTGTGGGAAGGGATTTTCCGAAGTTCTGGGAACTGTGGGATGATCCTGAGCCCCTCACTGGTGCCCCTATGTACCAGGAATGTGATAGCCAGAACTCCCCTGAGAGTGGTGAGGACTCTCCGGAATTTCCCTTATCAGTATTGGCAGGGGAGACTCAAGAAACTGGAGAGGAGCCCACCTCCTCAGACGAAAACCTACCGTCTGTGGAGTTTTCTGATCTTGAGGTTCACAGGGAAAACTTTGCCACAGAACAGTTGAAAGACCCCGCCCTAATAAAGGCACGGGAAAACGTAGTGAAAATAGATGGCGAGTTAGTGAACCCAGATAATACCTGCACTTACCCATACTTCAGCGTAGAGAAGGACCTACTGTATCGGGTGGCAAAAAGGGCAGAAGAAACCGTTGAGCAGCTTGTGGTGCCCAAACCTTACAGGAAGTTGGTGTTGGAGTTGGCCCATGGGCACATTCTTGGAGGTCATCTGGGGACAGAGAAAACCCGAGAGAGGGTATTACAGAGATTCTATTGGCCGGGGGTGATGAAGGACGTAGAAAATTATTGTTCCTCCTGCCCTGTGTGTCAGAGGTTGGCCCCGATGCCACATTTCCGTAGCCCGCTGGTCCCTCTACCCATCATTGAGGTCCCGTTTGAGAGGATCGCCATGGATTTGGTAGGTCCTATAATCAAGTCCGCTAGGGGGCACCAGTACATATTAGTTATAATGGACTATGCCACCCGTTATCCAGAAGCGATCCCTCTCCGAAATACCTCGGCCAAAACCATAGCCAAAGAGCTATCTCTTGTTTTTAGCCGGGTGGGTATTTGTAAAGAACTGCTTACGGACCAAGGTACACCCTTTATGTCCCGGGTTATGAAAGAGCTGTGTAAATTGTTCAAAGTGACGCAATTGCGTACGTCTGTGTATCACCCCCAAACCGATGGGCTGGTTGAAAGATTCAACAAAACCCTAAAACAAATGTTGAAGAAAGTGGTGGATAGAGATGGAAAGGATTGGGACTGTTTACTTCCTTATTTGATGTTTGCTATTAGGGAGGTGCCCCAATCCTCTACGGGATTCTCCCCCTTTGAGTTACTGTATGGGAGACACCCAAGAGGGCTGTTGGATATTGCCAAGGAAACTTGGGAAAGTGAGAGTTCTCCCCACAGGAGTGTGATTGAGCATGTCGCCCTGATGCAAGATCGAATTGCACAGGTAATGCCCATCGTGAAGGAACATTTGGCCCAAGCGCAGTTGGCACAGCAGAGAGTGTACAACCGTGGAGCCAAGACCCGTACCTTTTCCCCGGGGGATAGGATATTGGTACTTGTCCCTACGGTTGAAAGTAAATTCCTTGCCAAATGGCAAGGCCCCTACGAGATAATGGAAAAAGTGAGCGAAGTGAATTACAAGGTCAGACAACCAGGAAGGCGAAAGCCCGAACAGATCTATCACGTTAATCTGTTGAAAGCCTGGAGGGATAGAGAGTCCCTAGTCGCAGACACTTGGTCACCAGCTCAAACTGGTTGCGTGATTCCTGAGGTTGGAATAGCAGCCACCTTGTCACAACCCCAACAACAGGAGGTTAAGGAGTTTGTGCTTCGCAACAAGGAGGTATTCTCTGAGCTGCCGGGACAAACATCTGGGGTAGAGCATGACATCATTACCCCGCCCGGTGAAAGGGTGAAGTTAAAACCCTATCGGATCCCAGAGGCTCGACGGGAGGCAATACGGGAGGAAGTACAGAAAATGCTGAACTTAGGGGTGATAGAGGAGTCCCAAAGTGATTGGTCTAGTCCCATTGTGTTGGTGCCTAAACCGGATGGGAGCTGGCGATTTTGTAACGATTTTCGACAGTTGAACAAAGTTACAAAATTTGACACCTACCCCATGCCACGTATAGATGAGTTGATCGACCGGCTGGGAACAGCCCGATACATGACGACTCTTGACCTCACAAAAGGGTATTGGCAAATCCCCCTGGCCAAGTCGGCCAAAGAGAAAACCGCATTTGTAACCCCAGACGGGGCGTTCCAATATAAAAGAATGCCGTTCGGGTTACAGAATGCGCCGGCCACATTCCAGCGGAAAATGGACCAGATGCTGAGGCCCCATCGGAAGTATGCTGCGGCTTACCTGGATGACGTAATTGTCCATAGCACAGATTGGGCCTCACATCTGCCAAAAGTGCAAGCAGTCCTGGACTCTGTTCGGGAAGCGGGGTTTACGGCTAACCCCAAGAAGTGTACCATTGGGCAGGAGGAGGCCAAATATCTTGGGTACACCATTGGGAGGGGAGTAATAAAACCCCAACTCAACAAAGTCGAGGCCATGTATGTTTAGTCAGAGGTCAACTTGACCAGGATTTATTTTGGTTATGTTTCTTTTGCTTTGCTGTGTTTTGTCACTGTAAATAGAAAATAAACCGCACCTTTTTTGATTTTGAAAACCACAACCTCCGTTTGCTGGGCCTGTTTTGTGTGGGGAGCCCATCCCGGGGGTCACACACACCCGCTGCCGAGCTAACCCCCTCACACAAGTGAAGGACACTCTCCAGGAGGTGGATACAAGTGAAGGACACTCTTCAGGAGGTGGAGACAAGTAAGGGACTCTCTCCAGGAGGTGGAGACAAGTAAAGGACACTCTCCAGGAGGTGGAGACAGGTAAAGCACACCCTCCAGGAGGTGGAGACAGGTAAAGGACACTCTCCAGGAGGTGGAGACAAGTGAAGGACACTCTCCAGGAGGTAGAGACAAGTGAAGGACACTCTACAGGAGGTGGAGACAAGTAAAGGACACTCTCCAGGAGGTGGAGACCAGTGAAGGACACTCTCCAGGAGGTGGAGACCAGTGAAGGACACTCTCCAGGAGGTGGAGACCAGTGAAGGACACTCTCCAGGAGGTGGAGACCAGTGAAGGACACTCTCCAGGAGGTGGAGACCAGTGAAGGACACTCTCCAGGAGGTGGAGACCAGTGAAGGACACTCTCCAGGAGGTGGAGACCAGTGAAGGACACTCTCCAGGAGGTGGAGACCAGTGAAGGACACTCTCCAGGAGGTGGAGACCAGTGAAGGACACTCTCCAGGAGGTGGAGACAAGTGAAGGACACTCTCCATGACCTGGGCGAATCATTGTCAAAGTCTACAATCAAGAGAAGACTTCACAAGAGAAAATACAGAGGGCTCACCACAAGGTGCAAACCATTCATAAGCCTGGGGAATGGAAAAGCCAGATTTGACTTTACCAAAAAAACATGTAAAAAAGCCAGAGCAGTTCTGGAAATACATTCTTTGAAAGTTGAAAGTCTGCACTTCAAATTCATTTGGATTGTTTCTTTATAATTTTATTCTGGTGGCATACAGAGCCAAAGTATGAAAATTGTGCCTGTGTGTCCAAATATATATGGACCTAACTGTAAATACACTTGGTGTTTCTCAGACTAAGCTGCACCAGAACCTGGTGGACTTTGCATGGACTATATTGTCTGTTAGAAGATTAAATTATTATGAAATATATTTTTTCAAAGTATACAGCCAAAATGGAAACCGGAAGCAGAGAAACGGCTTTTCTCTGACATTTTCCGGTGGGGGAGGCAGAGTGCACAGTGGGGCGACATACCTGGAACGATGGGGTAGCAGCCCATTTTTTAGCTCAGAAAGAAAGCTTAAATTTGAACTCACAACCTGCTGGACAAGTAAGGCCCCTTTCTCATGGGCGGACCAATCAGGTCCGCCTGACGTTTTTTTGGTGGCCCCAATCGGACCTACCATCTGTTGCCCTCTATGGAGCTGCGGGTGTCAAGAGACATGTGTCCATTGACATCTGATCCTACCTGCTAAAAAACACGAATAGGATCTGTAACGGGAAGGCCCGGGGAACTCGGGAACTCAGAATCGCTTAGAAAGTATGAGATACCCTTGCTTCAGCTCCCCCAATGCCTCTTATGTGTCAACCACCCTGTGTCTCTATTAGGGGCACAGGGTGAATGAGAACCCCAATATGGTCTATGATAGCCATATTCAATGCTGCACATACATTGTATCTAGATTGGATGTGTACTGTGGGGGGGAGGGGGGGGTTGTGTAATCATTGCTGTGAGGAGTTGAGGTGATTTGCATTCTATTGTCTATTATGAATTAAGTCTGCTACTGTGACGATGTGGATTGGAGCTGGTCGACCGTCTGGCTGCATATTATGGGATGTTGAAGTGTCTTCTGTGAGGAGGGGGGGGAATCACCCCTCCTGCTAAGACTGTTTACTGAAGGAGAAGTTTGAACACACCTGACCTGTATCACCATTGTCATTGGACAGTTTAACCCGCCCTGTTCCCCAAGGATGGGAGGGAAGGGTTTTGAAGAGAAATGTGTTACCATGTGTTTTGAAAAAAAAGTCATTCCCTGTTTTGGAACTTGAATACAGAGCGTTGTCTCGTATCTGGGGGGAGAACCATTCGTATGGGGTCTTATTCGGCTGGTTGGAGTGTCTGGTGGCTGTCGTGTGGTTGGAAAGGGAATATCCTAACGGTGTTAACCCCTTTCATACTTGGGGTGCCGTTACAGGATCCATTCCCCATCTGTTTATTGAATCGGATGACCATCAGGTGTACACAGACAGGCGGTCCATTTACAGTTGTGCTCATAAGTTTACATACCCTGGCAGAATTTATGATTTCTTGGCCATTTTTCAGAGAAAATTGAATGATAACACAAAAACTTTTCTGTCACTCATGGTTAGTGTTTGGCTGAAGCCATTTCTTATCAATCAACTGTGTTTACTCTTTTTATATCATAATGACAACAGAAACTACCCAAATTACCCTGATCAAAAGTTTACATACCCTGGTGATTTTGGCGAGGTGACACAAATGGGTTTGAATGGCTATTAAAGGTCACAATCCTCACCTGTGATCTGTTTGCTTGTAATTAGTGTGTGTGTATAAAAGGTCAATGAGTTTCTGGACTCCTGACAGACCCTTGCATCTTTCATCCAGTGCTGCACTGACGTTTCTGGATTCTGAGTCATGGGGAAAGCAAAAGAACTGTCAAAGGATCTGCGGGAAAAGGAAGTTAAACTGTATAAAACAGGAAAAGGGATATAAAAAGATATCAAAGGAATTGAGAATGTCAATAAGCAGTGTTCAAACTCTAATCAAGAAGTGAAAAATGAGGATTCTGGTGAAACCAAACCACGGTCAGGAAGACCAACTAACATTTCAGGCACAACTGCCAAGAAAATTGTTTGAGATGCAAAGAAATCCCACAAATAAGTTCAGGTGAAATACAGGACTCTCTGAAAAGATGTGGTGTGGCTGTACAAGATGCACAATAAGGAGGCACTTGAAGAAAGACGGGCTGCATGGTCGAGTCGCCAGAAGAAATCCATTACTACGCAAATGCCACAAAGTATCCATTTACAATACGCCAAACAGCACAGTGACAAGCCTCAAACCTTCTGCCACAAAGTCATTTGGAGTGATGAGACCAAAATTTAGCTTTTTGGCCACAACCATAAACTCTACATTTAGAGAGGAGTCAACAAGGCCAATGATGAAAGGTACACCATCCCTACTGTGAAACACGGAGGTGGATCGCTGATGATTTGGTGATGTGTGAGCTACAAAGACACAGGAAATTTGGTCAAAATTGTTGACAAGATGAATGCAGAAATACTGGAGGAACATTTCATTCATCAGCCAGGAAGCTGCGCATGGGACGGACATTCCAACATGGCAATGATCCAAAACACAAGTCCACCTGTCATTGGCTACAGCAGAATAAAGTGAAGGTTCTGGAGTGGCATCTCAGTCTCCTGACCTCAATATCATGGAGCCCCTCTGGGGAGATCTCAAACGCGCCGTTCATGCGAGACAGCCCAAGAATTTACAGGAACTGGAAGAGGAATGGGCAGCTTTGCCATCTGAGAAGATAAAGAGCCTCATCCACAAATACCACAAAAGACTTCAAGCTGTCATTGATGTTAAAGGGGGCAATACACGGTATTAAGAACTGGGGTATGTAAACTTTTGATCAGGGTCATTTTGGTCGTTTCTGTTGCCATTATGATATAAAAAGAGTAAACACAGGTGATTGATAATAAATGGCTTCAGCCAAACACTGACCGTGCCGGTTCACACAGGGGCAACATGACTTCCAGCGCGACTTTGCGAGGCGACTTGGAGACAACTTCAGCACGACTTGGAGCGACTTACAACGCAACTTCAAGTCGCCTCCAGGACAGGGGACTTTGCCAGTGGCCAATCAAAGAATAATCAGCTCTGTGGGAGGGAGGGGTTTGCTTGAGAAAACTATTTTCTCTTCCTGTAAAGTTGCTTCAGTTAAGACATTGATCCGACTTTGGAGGCGACTTCCATTGAAATCAATGGGTTCAGGTCGCCTAGAAGTCACCTTGAAGTAGTACAGGAACTTTTTCTGAAGTCGGAGCGACTTCAGTAGTGTACATTAACCACTTGCTGCCCGCCTTATAGCAAAATGACGGCAGCAAAGTGGTTTCAATATCTTGACCGGACGTCATATGATGTCGGCAGGATAACAAGCCGCTACGCGCACCCGGGGGCACGCATCGCGGCGATCGTTGTTGCGGGATGTCAGTCTGACACCCCGCAACACCGATCTAGGTAAAGAGTCTCTGACGGAGACTCTTAACCACGTGATCAGCCGCGTCCAATCACGGCTGATCACGATGTAAACAAGAAGAGCCAGTGATCGGCTTTTCCTCACTCGCGTCTGTGAGACGCGAGTAGAGGAGAGCCGATCGGCTGCTGGGGGGATTTGTGCTGATCGATTATCAGCGCAGCCCCCCGAGGATGCCCACACTGGACCACCAGAGATGCCCATCACCAGATATACCACCCTAGACCACCAGGGATGCCAGTCAGTGCCCCTAATGGATGCCAATCAGTGCCCACAATGGATGCCAATCAGTGCCCACAATGGATGCCAATCAGTGCCCACAATGGGCATCACTGATTGGCAGGCACTGATTGGCATCCATCATTACAGTACATCAGTGCCAGCTATCAGTGCCCATCCGTTCCGCCTATCAGTGCCCATCTGTGCCGCCTATCAGTGCCGCATATTAGTGCCCATCATTGCCACCTCATCGGTGCCCGTAAGTGCAGCCCCATCAGTGAAGGAGAAAACGTACTTATTTACAAAGTTTTGTAACTGAAAGCCCACGTTCACACTGGGGCTGCGGGAGTGAAGCCTGCGAGTTCAGCTGAACTCGCACGATTTCACTCCTGCTGACAGTCCCGATTTCAGCCACGATTTCAAAGACATCTGAAACAGATGTCAATGTAAATCGTGGCTGAAATCGCAAAAAGTAGTACAGAAACTACTTTTTGAAATCGGTGCAGCGCCGCAGATGCGGCGTCGCACCGCTTAGGACAGTGCCATTCAGAAAAAAAGGGAGCCGCTCAGGTGTGGGAATCCTCCAATCACCTCCTCCCAGCAGCCAAGGGTGCAGACAATGCTACTAACAGCAAACAGGAACAAAAAAGTCTTCTGGACTGCAGCACTCCAAAGATAAAAGCCTTTATTAAAATGGGTAATACAAAATACACACTGTACAACGGTACACACGTCAACAAAAAATCTGGCTAACATGTTTCGCACTGTGCTAGTGCTTATTCATGAATAAGCACTAACACAGTGCGAAACATGACGAGAGGGCATCCCTATCACAGACGAGAGGGCATCCCTGATAGGCGGAACACTGAACACAGTGTTTGCTGGGAAGCCGAGTGTTCCGCCTATCACGGAACAGCACAAGGAGGAGCGCGAGTTTTTAACACTGCACGGCCGCCATCCGAATATGTTATGGACTCGGGTACACAGATCGGATTCTGCAATGGGCACGGTGAGGTTAGTCTGCACATTACAATGGGTGCTATGGTAACGGGACCTGCCGGGGGAACCAACTGGATCCTGCCATACTACGAGGATGGTCGAGTTGAAGAGCTGCAATGGGCACAGTGAGGTCAAGCTGCAAATGGGCATTGTTGACCCTCTTTTCGGCTTACAGTAGCTGCTGCATTTCCCACCCTCGGCTTATACTCGAGTCATTAGGTTTTCCCAGTTTTTTGTGGTAAAATTAGGTCCTCGGCTTATACTCGAGTATATACAGGTATATAAAAATACCAAGTTCCTTGTAGATGTGAATTCTCTCCTGCTTACACCCAATAGTTCTGTGTATATAGAGAGGACCTATAGGACAAATAAACCTGTGTTAGAGATACTGCGAGTGGCTTCCATTATATCCTTTCCCTGGGAGCATCCATAACACTCCAACACATTATCACTTATATAGTTCTGGGAATGGAAATGGGTTTCTTTTTTAGTTGAATTTAAAACATCCACACACAGCGTTCCCTTTGAATTTTTCCCAAATTATAGGAATAAAAAAATATATTCTGTGTGACTTACCCATTTTTAGCTGTGAAAATCATCCATTCTTCTATATATAATCTGCAACATTGAAAACAAAACATAACACATTAGTATAACAAATAGAAGGCAATCGAACATTTACAAAAGCACTTAAAGTGGTTTTATATATATATACACACATACAGTATCTCTCAAAAGTAAGTACACCCCTCCCAATTTTGTAAATCTTTTCTTCTATCTTTTCATGTGACAACACTGAAGAAATGAGTGTACACAGGGGGAGGAGTGTACACAGGGGGGGAGGAGTGTACACAGGGGGGAGGAGTGTACACAGGGGGGAGGAGTGTACACAGGGGAGAGGAGTGTACACAGGGGGGAGGAGTGTACACAGGGGGAGGAGTGTACAGCTTGTATAACGGTGTAAATTTCCTCTCCCCTCAAAATAACTCAACACACAGCCATTAATGTCTAAACCGCTGGCAACAAAAGTCAGTACACCCCTTATGCCCTGTACACACGATGGACTTTTTTCATCGTAAAAACCGATCGTGTGTACAGGGCACCATCTGACTTTTTTCCATCGGTGTGAAAAAATAGAACATGTTTTAAATTTTTCCGATAAAAAAAAAAAAACGATAGGAAATTCCGATCGTCTGTGTTGAACTCCAATGGAGAAAAAACCCACGCATGCTCAGAATCAAGTCGACGCATGCTCAGAAGCATTGAACTTCCTTTTTCTCGGCTAGTCTGAGTGTTTTACGTCACGGCGTTTTGGACGGTCAGAATTTTGACTGATGGTGTGTAGGCAAGACTGATGGAAGTCAGCTTCATCGGGATTCCGACGAAAAATTCCATCGGATTTTATTCCATCGGAAATCCAATCATGTGAAAATCTCCAAATTGGGTCCAAAGGGTCAATATTTTGTGTGGCCACCATTTATTTCACTACTCACTACTTTACATTGTAGAAAAGCAAGATTCCTTCAGTGTTGTCACATGAAAATATAGAATAAAATATTTACAAAAATGTGAGGGGTCCTTTGAATTTTGTGAGCTACTGTACATATATACCCAGAGGAAACAAATCCTCCTACATAAGTTCCTGTTTATCTGCAACCCTTTCTTTTCTATTGCTGTCCAAAATCTAGATTTTATACAGCTTGTCTGAGCTTTCAGAAAACGGGGCAGAGAGTTGAAATAACACTCAATGTAGAGAGCTGATTGGAGGGAAGGGACACACCCTCCTTCACACAGCACACAGGAACAGAGCTGAGGCTGTCAATCACAGGTGTGCTGGAGCTCCCTCCCCTGTTTAATTTTTTATCTCTTGGTGTCAGGAAAACTTGTGAGGAGACCATCCCTGCCTTTGGCTGTAGATGTCTTCCCTTTCATTGCAGCAATGGAAAGATCATCATTGGAATTCACCAGCTAGAGGGGACATGTTCTTTGGCGGGCTCATTACTGTGTCAGTGGAATGTATGTACGGTCTGGGTCCTCGTTTATGGAAGTTTTTTCGCATTTTTTTAAATCCTCCTTTCCTGGCTGATCCTCACGTCAGGATGTGGTGAGTCAACTCTGCCCTTTGCCTTCTCTTAGTCTATGAAGAGTGTTTATCACCCCACATAGACATTCTGTAAAATCGCTCCGTATGGGACACCCAGGGGGGAACTTTGCTGACATGAGGATCAGACAGATTACTTTGTGTCAACGTATGATGAGACTTAGCTAGCACACTACCAAAGAGGGAGGGAAAAGCTACGAGATTGACATCTGAGTACTGCAGCAAAACAAATTGTCTATTTACAGTGCAGATCTAGAGTTCAGTTACTGACAAAAAGGACGACAAAGAGGGAACACCTATAGGGAATGATAATTACTCTTTTATAGACCCATAGGGTCAAGGTGGCAGAGTTGACATCAGGTAGGCCAGCAAAGATAAAACCAAGATTTCTTAAAGAAATTAGTTTCTTGGAGCACAAGATCTGTATTGTAAAAGACATTTGTAAATTCTGTATAAAACTGTATTCTATTTTGTATGCTTTGTCTATGTATTGCACTCTGCACTAATAATGTTCTGATTATGTTTACATTCTTTGAAGTTCTGGTTAGAATTAGCCTGCCTATGTTACGCCCCTTGTTACCATAAAAGTACTGTTGTAATATTGTGATACCTATGTAATCATGTGTATAAAAACCTTCAATTGTGCCAAATAAACAGAAGAGTTATTGGAAAGATGTGGAATGTATCTTTGTGTCTGTTCCCTACTGCACGGTTTATTCACTTGGAACCACTGATCAATATGAGGATAGCAGTTGCCTATCTATACATTTTCCAGAAAATGTAACATTACCAATAAAACACCCAAAAAATAATCAACTGGGGTGGGCAGCTGGCCCACATAACAAATGAATTGAGAAGGATGAATAGACTTGGAGAGCAGCTTGTGGCACCTTATGCCTGAACATGGCATCTGGAGGCCTGTACATCCACCGGTAGAATTATACAAATGTGTGGACAGAAGCCCAGGTGGTAGCCTTGCAAATCTCAAACGGATGCCCGATGAAGAATTTAAAGTGGTTGTAAACCCTCTGGGGGAAGTTATACTTACAAGTAAGCTTGTAGGTGCTTGCAATATCTCCGAGACCTACACGATCTCGGAGATATTTGCAAAAAAGACTGTACCAATGTCTACGGCGCAGGCTCACTGAGCGTGCAGTTTTATGAATGGGGTCGTGCCGTAAGTGGCGACTCTGGGCAGTCGCAGAGCCGGAGTTCGCAGACCCCAGAAGAAGAGGGGTGAAGATAGACGCTCGCAAAAAATTGGGGGAACTCCCGCGCTGCCCTAGTGTGAAATGGATAAGTGAACCTAAAACCCTAACAAGAAAGGGGGTGGGGGGGGACACAGAGGGGAGGGTGGGGGGGGGGGGCGCACTGCTGCCAGACACCTGTGAATCCAATTTTAAGAAAACTCAAAACAATGTACAACAGTGATGGTGTTAGCGCTGTGTTTAAACAAAGAGAGAAAGGGAAAACTGAGAACAGTGTGACTGATAACACACTGAACCTGAATAATATAGTGACCTTATATGAAAAATAGATAGACGCTCACTACTAGCGAGGAAATCGGGGACATTGCGGGCTTCTACTGCAGGTAAGTGACACATAATGGGCTACAATGCGATGCATACTAGCCCATTATGCTTTACCTTTGCAGGGAAACAAAGAGGAAGTAAACCCCTTTTTAAAGCACTAACAATTCTGGTGGAGTGTGCCTGAACAGGGAAGGGAGGAACCCTATCCTTCAATCCATAAACTCAAATGATAACTTCTCCAAACCCACTAACAATGGTGGAGCGAACAGCGGGGAGACCCCTGTTGGAACCCTCAGGAAATACAAAGAGGGAATATGAGTGCATACTACATCAAGACAGTTGAAAGAAATTTTCTTTTGGATGTTTCAAAGCAGGGCTCAAAGAAAGAAGGACAATGTCTTTGTTGAGGCGGAAGGAAGGAGGGTTTAGGCATTAAGACAACCTTGTGCAAAACTAAGAAGGGCCCCTCACAGGACAAGGCCCCTAACTCTGAGATGCTCCATGCAGAGGGGAGAGCAATAAGAAAGGCCACCTTGCGAATGAAGCCAGATTAAGGAACGTCTCTAATAGGTTCACAAGGCAACGTCTGAAGAACTGAGATAACCAAATTAAGGTCCTATGGTGACACAGGAGGGTATACAGGGGTGAGATATGAATGGCACACAGAGAAAAGACCTTAAAGGGTTTGTAAAGGTTCATATTTTTTCACCTTAATGCATCCTATGCATTAAGGTGAAAAAACATCTTATGATCACTGGCCCCCCAGCCCCCCTGTTTTACTTACCTGAGCCCTGGAAAGTCCCGCGTCGGAAACGCGCTCTTCCTTTGCTCGGTCTTCTCGGCTCTTCATTGGATAGATTGATAGAAGAGCAGCCATTGGCTCGCACTGCAGTCAATCAACTCCAATGACCCGTGGGGCGGGGCCGAGTCCTGTAGTCAGCGGCTATGGATGCCGAATGCAGGACTCTGGAGCGCGCCCGCAAGGTAACCCCCTTGGGAGAGTGCTTCCCAGAGGGGGTTATCAGAAGCGGGGAGGAGCCGAGGCAGCCACCGAGGGACCCCAGAAGACGCCGTTCGGGGCCACTCTGTGCAAAACGAGCTGCACAGTGGAGGTAAGTATGAAATGTTTGTTATTTAAAAAAATAAAAAATATTCAAATATTTAGTGTCACTTTAAGTAGAGAGTGAGAGGCCAAGGGTTTATAAAACAGAAGTGTCAAGGCTGAGATTTGTTGTTTCTTGGTACTCTAAATGATATGCTAATTGAGCATAGGGAAAGGACAGAATATGTCACACGGATTGCTTTCTAGGATCAAAGTTATTTGACTCAGAAAGTAAAAATAGGCCTTCTAGGTGTGTTTATAGACTCTGTCAGAAGCTTATTTTCTTAGCCTTCACTGTATGCCCCTAGACTGTATAGAAAATCAAGTCAGATAGGCCCCTATCTCTGAGGACTTTAACTTCAACAACCATGACCTTTTGGGCCAAACAGGTGCAATGAAAATCACCAGAATTTCTTGCATCTCGAGAAGCTTCAGGGGTAGAGTGGCATTTAACTGGTCCCACCTGGTCATTGGTGCATCCACTGTAAAGGTTCAAGAGTCCCTGGACCTGGTGACAAATCTGTCCAGTTTGTTGGTGAATCTGGGCACTAGAAGATCCACGTCTGGGGTCCCCCGACTGTGGCAAAAGGCTTGAAACAATTCCAGATGGGGACTCCATTCCTCCGGGACCCAGATGCTGAAGACTAAGTCCACCTGACAATAAGTTTGAGTCTAAGCTACCAAGTCCATATGACCCTTTTCCACTTCTAATCTGACATGCTTTGTGAAATGTTCTCCCCAGAGGGGTCCTCACTACCTCTGTTGAAGTGCAGACGGGGGAAGTACTCTGTGTCAAGCACTTGTAAACTAAGGTGAACTCAGGTAGTGTGGAGAAACCGCTATGCTGTGCCAATGGAGGGGAGCCAGGAGCTGTTGCCAGTCAGAAAGTGTGCCCGGAAGAGGGAGGCTGCACAGCTGTAGTAGTGAGACTGAAGCATGCAGGTATAGTGAGTGCCAGGGTTTGTGAAGGAGATAAAAGGCACTCTGGGCATCAATTTTTAAAGGGCATCCACAATGTGCACAGTGTTAAAAAACAGGGTTTTTAGCTCCACCCTTCATGATGGACATACCCTTACAGGGGTCTTCAGAGACAAAGCTCTACTGCTGGCACATCACACCCCTGAACCAATAAGGCACCCTGTGGTTAACTCCATGCATTGTACTATGTGCCAAGAGGAGCATCTACAGAAGGATCCAGGGTATTCCAACAACATTACAGGCCAGCCCCGCTTCTTCAATCTCTAGGGGGACTGGGGTACCATCCCCCCAAATCTCTGTCGAGGAGTTGGCCCATCTGGAAGATGCAGTAGGAGCTGCAGTGGTTATGGTGCTTTAGAAACCTTGATAAAAGAATCACCAGTGATAGAGAGAAACCTCCATAGGAAGAAGGTAAGCTTCTCTCAGTAGATGGAAGAGGTCAATCACCTAAGGACACTATCTGGGAGCAGGAGGGGGTATATAGGGGGATGTCTCTTTTGGGACTGGGAGGTGGTATATAGGAGGATGTGCCTGCTAGGAGTGGGAGGTGTTATATATGGGGATGTGCCTGTTGGGAGTGGGAGGTGATATATAGGGGGATGTGCCTGCTGGGAGTGGGAGGTGTTATATAGGGGGATGTGCCTGTTGGGAGTGGGAGGGGGTATATAGGGGGATGTGCCTGCTGGGAGTGGGAGGTGGTATATAGGGGGATGTGCCTGCTGGGAGTGGGAGGTGGTATATAGGGGGATGTGCCTGCTGGGAGTGGGAGGGGGTATATACGGGGATGTGCCTGCTGGGAGTGGGAGGGGGTATATACGGGGATGTGCCTGCTGGGAGTGGGAGGGGGTATATAGAGCGATGTCCCTGCTGGGATTGGGGTATATGGGGGGATGTCCCTGCTGGGAGTGGGAGGTGTTATATATGGGGATGTGCCTGTTGGGAGTGGGAGGTGTTATATAGGGGGATGTGCCTGTTGGGAGTGGGAGGGGGTATATAGGGGGATGTGCCTGCTGGGAGTGGGAGGTGGTATATAGGGGGATGTGCCTGCTGGGAGTGGGAGGTGGTATATAGGGGGATGTGCCTGCTGGGAGTGGGAGGGGGTATATACGGGGATGTGCCTGCTGGGAGTGGGAGGGGGTATATACGGGGATGTGCCTGCTGGGAGTGGGAGGGGGTATATAGAGCGATGTCCCTGCTGGGATTGGGGTATATGGGGGGATGTCCCTGCTGGGAGTGGGAGGTGTTATATATGGGGATGTGCCTGTTGGGAGTGGGAGGTGTTATATAGGGGGATGTGCCTGTTGGGAGTGGGAGGGGGTATATAGGGGGATGTGCCTGCTGGGAGTGGGAGGTGGTATATAGGGGGATGTGCCTGCTGGGAGTGGGAGGTGGTATATAGGGGGATGTGCCTGCTGGGAGTGGGAGGGGGTATATACGGGGATGTGCCTGCTGGGAGTGGGAGGGGGTATATAGAGCGATGTCCCTGCTGGGATTGGGGTATATGGGGGGATGTCCCTGCTGGGAGTGGAAGGGGGTATATAGGGCGATGTGCATGGTGGGAGGGGGTATATTTCGGGGGATGTACTTGCTTCGTGTAGGAGAAGTTATATAGGGGGAATGCCCCTGCTGGGTGAGGGAGGAGTTATATTGGGGAGGGTTCCTGCTGGGTTTGGGAGGGGGGATATAGGGGGATGTCCCTGCTGGGTGTGGGAGGAGTTTTATAGGGAGATGTCCCTGCTGTTTATGGGAGGTGTTATGTAGGGAGATGTCCCTGCTGGGTGTGGGAGGAGTTATATAGGGACTGACCTGCTGGGTGTGGGAGGAGTTATATTGGGGAGGGTTCCTGCTGGGTTTGGGGGTTTGGGAGGGGGATATAGGGAGATGTCCCTGCTGGGTGTGGGAGGAGTTATATAGGGACTGACCTGCTGGGTGTGGGAGGAGTTATATTGGGGAGGGTTCCTGCTGGGTTTGGGAGGGGGATATAGGGGGATGTCCCTGCTGGGTGTGGGAGGAGTTATATTGGGGAGGGTTCCTGCTGGGTTTGCGAGGGGGATATAGGGGGATGTCCCTGCTGGGTGTGGGAGGAGTTATATAGCAGGAATGACCTGCTGGGATTGGGAGAGATAATAGAAGGTGATGTCCTTGTTTGGAATATGGGAGGGGTTATAGAGGGGGATGTCCCTGCACCATTCTCTTTTTCCAGTGTCCAATCACCTGAAGGCAGCTACATATAACCCAATGGTAATGAATACAGATCCTTTGTCCTGTACTGCAGGACAATAAGAAACAATGGTAGGGTGGTTTGAATTTTCTGGTGTATCTACTCATGGTATTGTTCCTCGATCTGCAGGACATCATGGGACTGGAGGAAGTGGCTCCATGTTGGGATGGTCTGGTGCCCCCCAGTGGTGTAGATTGGATGTGAGGACTGCAGGTAAGGAACCAGTACAATTCTAGGAGATAGGACGATGTGTTATATGAGGATATAATCGTGGCCTCCTCCGATCACCAAATCTTCTAGAAGATCCGACGGAATTCCGCTCAAGCTTGCCTTGCATACACACGGTCACACAAAAGTTCTCTGAACTTTCGACCGTCAAGAACGCGGTGACGTACAACACTACGACGAGGCAAGAAAATTAAGTTCAATGCTTCAGAGCATACGTTGAATTGTTTCCGAGCATGCGTGTTTTTTTTGCACATCGGAAAAATAGAGAACCTGCTCTCAATTTTTTGATGGCAGAAATTCCGACAGCAAAAGTCCGATGGAGCCTACACACGGTCGAAATTTCCGACCAAAAGCTCACATCGGACTTTTGCTGGCGGAATTTCCGATCGTGTGTATGCGGCATAAGAAATCGATTATTTATCAAAGTGTGTGCGGCCACTATTAGAACTACTGACAACTATGTAGTACAAGAGGCTCTTGTGACGCAGGCAATACTCATGGGCGAGAAGGTGTAGCACGTGTTAACTATTTAACAGTACAGGGGGTGCCCGACTTCTGAACAACTCCTACTTACGAACGGGACCATATCTGCCGTTCTGCGCATGCGTGGCCATTTTCGGCCATTTTCCACGGCGGCACATTCGACGGAACCTCAGAAAATGACGTACCTCCCGTTCTGCGCATGCGCGGCCATTCGATGGAACCTCGGAAAACAACGTACCTCCCGCTCTGCGCATGCGCGCCCATTCGACGGAACATCGGAAAATGTCGTAAAAATTACGTAATTGCCGTTCTGCACATGCGGTCCCGACTTAGGAGCATTTCCGACTTAAGAACAAACCGAAAGTCCCTAACCTGTTCGTAAGTCGGGGACCCCCTGTATGGTGACTGGAACCTAGTATATGGAAGACTCGCTTAATGGTGACTAAGAGATGGTATGAGTTGAGTTGAGTTGAGTTGAGTTGAGAGGTATCTTCTTGATATAGCGCGGTCTTACCCCGAAAGGGTCCCGACGCGCTTACAAACACATACACATACTAGGGCCAATTACTAGGGTATGATCACCTGGAAAGGAAACACTGCTCATAAACGAAGCACAACTCATCCGCACTACTGAGCTGTGACAAGGGAGGGAAGGGGGGGTTATAATAAGAGATAGATGACTATGTTAGTCAGGACTGGAAATGTTGGGCCCTGCGTGGCCGCTGTTTAGGGTGAGTGTCATGTTGATGCAACCCAGATGTTGTATGCTCTATTGAAAAACAAGTTTAATAAAAATTATTTAAAAAAATAAATAAATTATGTAGTAGAAGGGTCTGCCTGATTGGATACAAATGGATTGAATATATTGGGGGGGTCCCTCATATTACATAGTTTGGTAAATCGAAAGTAGATTGTAGAAAGATTGTATGGTCAGATTGTGAGGTGTATGGTGAGCTTCATACAGAAATGAAAATGTTATAAAACAAATGGCAAGACCATCAAACCCAGTCCAACCCATTCATAACCAATCACATGTCCAGAGAGACTGCACTGAGAGCCATGGGATGGTACTATAGAGACGTGTGCACCCAGGAACACGGACTGCTGCCATTGGTCCCTCGGCACATAATGCCTTAAATGTTATTACCACCCCGTGCACCATCCAACCACAGCAGCTTTCTGCCTCCGAGTCTTCCAGGCTGTGGTAGCGGGGCTGTCCCGTGCACCTGTGCCCTCCATCCACACCAGAATACCGGGATCTCATACATTGTGGCCACACACCCGCTGTACACAAGATCTGACCTGTGAAGAAGAGAGCGGCTCCCGATTCTACTAACAGAAGACATTTCATGCAGCTGAGCTGAACTCTGGTTACCTGAGGTGTGACCTGGGTGTGGAGCGCTCTCCAGGAATGATAACAGTCACACTGTGTGCAGGAGAGAAAGGCGGAACCTCACCCTGAGGAGACTACGGAGGAATCTCATCCCGAGGAGACTACGGAGGAATCTCATCCCGAGGAGACTACGGAGGAATCTCATCCCGAGGAGACTACGGAGGAATCTCATCCCGAGGAGACTACGGAGGAATCTCACCCCGAGGAGACTACAGAGGCATCTCACCCCGAGGAGACTACGGAGGCATCTCAACAGAGGAGACTACGGAGGCATCTCACCCCGAGGAGACTGCGGAGGCACCTCACCCCGAGGAGACTGCGGAGGCACCTCACCCCGAGGAGACTGCGGAGGAATCTCACCCCGAGGAGACTATGGAGGAATCTCACCCCGAGGAGACTGCGGAGGCATCTCACCCCAAGGAGACTGCAGAGGCATCTCACCCCGAGGAGACTACGGAGGAATCTCACCCCGAGGAGACTACGGAGGCATCTCACCCCGAGGAGACTACGAAGGCACCTCACCCCGAGGAGACCGCGGGGGCATCTCACCCCGAGGAGACCGCGGGGGCATCTCACCCCGAGGAGACTGCGGGGGCATCTCACCCCGAGGAGACTACAGAGGCATCTCACCCTGAGGAGACTACAGAGGCACCTCACCCTGAGGAGACTACAGAGGCACCTCACGCCGAGGAGACTGCGGGGGCATCTCACCCCAAGGAGACTGTGGGGGCATCTCACCCCAAGGAGACTGCGGAGGCATCTCACCCCGAAGAGACTGTGGAGGCATCTCACCCCGAGGAGACTGTGTAGGCACCTCACCCGGAGGAGACTGTGGAGGCATCTCACCCCGAGGAGACTGTGGGGGCATCTCACCCCGAGGAGACTGGAGGCATCTCACCCCGAGGATACTGCAGGGTGACATCACCCCATAATACAGCCCCCAATATACATGGCAGCCAAATGTCCTTTCTGCAAACACAAGCCCCCCAACTTATATTATTGTAGTGCACCCCAAAGCTGGGCCATTGTCACTCCAATTACGATACTACAAACATATATTGATGATTCCTTTACTGAGCCCTCTACAGATCTGCAGAACATCGCTCCATCCCCTCCCCCTCCTGACAGATCCATATTGATATATTCTGCAGAACATCGCTCCCTTTTCTCCACCTCCTGACAGATCCATATTGATATATTCTGCAGAACATCGCTCCCTTTTCTCCCCCTCCTGACAGATCCATATTGATATATTCTGCAGATTATTTCATCACTGACCTCTCTACAGATCTGCAGAGCATGAGCTCCCTCCCCTCCCCCTCCTGACAGATCCATATTGATATATTCTGCAGAACATCGCTCCCTCCCATACATTATTATTCTGTGTACGGGTGACTTACCCTGTGCAGAGTTGCTCTCATCTCTGTGTTATGAAGTATTTCCTGATCTCGGTTGGTGTTTTGTTCTCTCTTAGTTTCGTTTTCCCAGTCTGAGTGGACAGAGAAGGGGGGAGGGGAGTATAGGACATACCATGGAAGGGGAGTGATAGAACATCTCCATGTGTTCCCTGTAGATCAGCGACATCCAATAAGACAAGCTGTGTGTTTTATATATATATCTGAGTGTATAGAAGTCTCCTCCATTCTGTGTGTATTGATCATGGGTCACATATTCCTCCCGCCTGTGTACTGCCTACAATTCTGATATTAACCTCTTCACCTCCGGAAGATTTACCCCCCTTCATGACCAGGCCATGTTTTATGATACGGCGTTACTATAACTGACAATTGCGCGGTCGTGCGACGCTGATCACAAATAACATTCATGTCATTTTTTCCCACCACAAATAGAGCTTTCTTTTGTTGGTATTTGATCATCTCTGCGGTTTTTATTTTTTTGCGCTATAAAAAAAGAGCGACAATTTTGACAAAAAAAAACAATATTTTTAACTTTCTGCTAAATAAAAAAATGTAAAAAGTAAAATTTCTTCTTAAATTTATCCCAATATGTATTCTGCTACATAAGGCGTATATTGATCGGTTTGTGCAAAAGTTATCGCATCTCCAAACTATGGGATAGATTTTTTTTGTTTTTACCAGTAATGACGCCGATCTGCGACTTATAGCGAGACTGTGACACAGCAGCGGACAAATCAGACACTTTTTGGTGACCAGTGACACGAATACAGTGATCAGAGCTAAAAATATGCACTGTCACTGTACTAATGACACTGGCAGGGAAGGGGTTAACATCAGGAGAGATCAAAGGGTTAACTGTGTGCCTAGCCTATGTTATAGTCTACTGTGGGGGAGGAGCTTTTACTAGGGGAAGAGATGATATTTTTTCCTGGTGTTCGGTCAGTATTGGTGACCCATCAGATTAGGTAAGGGAAGGGACGTTCCATCAGCTGAATACTTACTGCGCATGCGTAGTAGGTTTGCTAATGTGACAGGACACCTGCAGTCAAAAGGCAGTGGCGGACATCTTACTACACCCAGCTACGTCTTAAATTTCTCACTCAATTTAGCAATAAAGTGAGCGGATATAAATTAATACAGTATATTGACATCTGTGAGGCTGTTTTGAATGTTACAGTTTGAAAGAAGCTGGGCGCCAGTGTTCTGTCAGATTAGGCGACCCATCAGATTTTGTAACAGAAGTGACGTTCTGTTGCGGCCATCTTGGTAAACCCTGCAACCCCGCACTCCTCCATAGTAAGGATACAGTGAGAAGGCGGTAAGCGGACATCTTGTTACACCCACCGGAGTCTTGCATTTCACACTCAGTTTTACCAGTATGTTCAGCTTATATAGTGTCAGGGAAATTGGGCTGTACGCTTAGCGCACACTATATCTCCTGTGCTAATAAGCACACATTCCGTCTAATGACATAATGCATCTTACCAATCATTCTATACATCACCACAGCTTACGTTCTCAGCTCCATCGTACAACCGCCCCAGCGAGCAGTGTGCTTGGCTTTTTATTCAGAGACCACAAATAAAAACATTGACAAACAGGAAGTGATGACTCCAGCAGCCAATCACCTCCTCCATGGGAAGTGACATCACAGGATATGGCCTCCACACAGGAAATTACCTAACAGGAAATGCTTCCAACAGGATGAGTTAATACAAACAACCAATGAATAATGGCTAAGGGAGTCTTATGGGCGTGTCTGAGCAGAGACGGGGTGTATGCATGTTTTTCCTGTCCCCTGTACCTGGAAGCTAAACAAAGGAAGCCACATGGCTTTCAAACGTGGACTCCGTCTCTGACCATAACAACTCAAAGACTCCCGTATTTCCATTGATAGGAATCCTTATTCTGTGCTGTTCCAGAGAACAACTCATACCCGGATTATACTACCGTTCCTGTGGATGGGAGGCTATCTGCAGGCGTGCGCTATGATTCCCCACCTATGCTGATCAGACACACAGCAGAGACAAGAGCGTACATCCGCCTATAACTGATAATATCCTTGCAGAGTGATCATTTCCCCTCCAGACGATCGTCTGTGCAATTCACAGACATATCCCCACTCTGCAAACACCTCTCTCCAATCCCAGGAAGTTTTCCACTACCAGACGGGACTCAACCAGCATCAGTCTGCCCCAGTCAGCTCTTTAGAGCGGGTTGCGGAAGTACTAACACTGGGTGACACTATGACAATATATATATTAAATAAATCTTCATAACATTTCCACAACAGATAGTGATATACAGGCTATAGAAATCTGTCTGACTGTTTAGATGTTACATTTTTAAAAGCAGCGGCGAGCCTTCTGATCTCACAGATTTGCTGATCTGACAGAACAACGCTGATTTTATAATTCTACATCAAAACAGCTAGAGGGATTTCAAAATCCTGTATTTCACTATATAAACTCCCTTTACTTGTAAAACTGAGTGTGAAATGTAAGACTCCGGTGGGTGTAACAAGATGTCCGCTTGGCGCCTTCTCACTGTTTTCTTACTGCGGACGAGTGCAGGGTGTACCAAGATGGCCATGCTGGAACGTCATTTCCATTACAAAATCTGACAGAACACCAGCAGTAGGAAGGTGGCGGAGGCCATGTTGGTACACCCAGCAGTAGGAAGGTGGCGAAGATAGGGTTGCCACTTTTTCTTCAATCCAAACCCGAACACTTTAGCAGCGCACAGCAATTTGTTTTTTCAATATACACTATAGGATTGTGTGACAGCAGGAAGGTAAAGTCACTTGGTTGCATCCAGGGGGGTAGGTATATTTCTCCCAGATTCAGGCTTTATGCCGACTTATACAACTAGGGAGAGAGTTGATGAAGCCCAGCTGAGGCTAGTGGGCTCATGGATGAGTCATACCTCTAGGGAGAGGGCTGGGCGTCGTGCAGGCAGGGAGTTGATGAGACCAGCTGAAGCTTGTCAGCTCGTTTAAGGCCTCTATAAAAACTCCCAGCTTCATTAGGTGTTTGCTCATGCCTGGACCCAGACCTGTGTGGACTGTCTAGGGAGAGTGAACCCCTGTGCGGTGAGAAAAAGCCTGTGTGGCTATTTGTTTGGACATTTACTAAACCAGGGACTTAGGGACTAGGACAGCACCAGGCTGATCCCAGTTGTTAGTTAGGAAACCTGCATGTTTAGTCAGAGGTCAAGCTGACCAGGGTTTATTTTGTTTATGTTTCTTTTTGCTTTGCTGTGTTTTTGTCACTGTACATAGAGAAATAAACCGCACCTTTTGATTTTGAAAACCACAACCTCCGTCTGCTGGCCCTGTTTTTGTGTGGGGAGCCCAACCAGGGGGTCACACACACCCGCTACCGAGTTAACCCCCTCACAGTTGGTGGAGAACCAGTGGCAGTTTTTTTTAAGCCAGCATGGAGGAGATACTGAAACAGCTGGCTCTAGCAAATGCCAATCAACAGCAGACAAATGCAGGTTTGCAAAGGAGCCTTGCAGCCCAGCAGCAAGCTCATCAACAAGCCCAGCAGCAATCTGAGGCCCGCTTCATAGACCTGTTACAGAAGCAAGAGCAGAGACTACAACAAATGGAAGCAGTAATGCAGCAACGTCCGCAGACCAGTGAGGAAAGCCGTCCCACTAATACCGCGTCCTTTGGGGTGAGTCGTTTATTGACAAAAATGACTGGAGAGGATGATCCAGAGGTATTTTTGACCACATTTGAAAGGACTGCTGAAAGAGAAAAGTGGCCTGAGGAGCAGTGGGCTGGACTGGTGGCTCCTCTGTTAACTGGTGAATCGCAGAAGGCTTACTATGACCTAGAGCCTGACCAAGCAAAAGACTATGTGATGCTAAAAGCTGAAATATTGGCAAGGCTGGGTGTCACCCTGGCTGTCCGGGCTCAGCGTGTGCATAACTGGACTTTCCAGCTTGGAAAACCCCCCAGGTCTCAAATGTATGATCTCATTCACCTGAGCAGGAAGTGGCTACAGCCAGAGACTTTGTCCGCACCAGAGATTGTGGAACGTGTTGTAATGGATCGGTTTTTGAGAGCTCTTCCTACTGCCATCCAAAAGTGGGTAAGCCATGGAGACCCAGAGACGGCCGGTGGTCTTGTGGATCATGTAGAGAAATACTTGGCTACAGAGAACCTGACGGCCTCTTCCAGAGACTCTCGGACTTTCCACCCTAAGACCAGACCATCCCCAGGGGCGGATAAGAGGATTCCAAGGGGTGAGGGTGGAGAGAGTGAGAGGGTGGGAGCTCTACCCAAAGTTTGGCGAGAACAGCCTGGGAAGTCAGGGGCTCAAGAGGCAGCCAAATGGATTGTTTGCTACCGCTGCCGGCAAGCGGGACATATTGCAGCAAATTGCCCGGTTGTGGAGGAACCCATGCAATGTGACTTTCTGACGGACAGACGTCAGTCGCTGTGTGCGACAGTCGCATGCACTGCCATTCGGGGAACTGAGAAACATTTATGCAAAATGTGTATTAATGGTAGAAATGTTGTGGTATTACTGGATTCAGGTAGCCTTGTGACCCTGATAAAGGCTGAATTAGTTAAAACAGAGGTCTCTGGGAATAGCAAGGTAGCTGTTATTTGTGTGCATGGGGACACCCAAGAGTATCCAGTGACTACAGTGTGTTTCGAGACCCCCAAAGGTACCCTCTCTCATCCAGTGGGGTTAGTATCTCAATTACCGCATGATGCCATTGTGGGAAGGGATTTTCCGAAGTTCTGGGAACTGTGGGATGATCCTGAGCCCCCCACTGGTGCCCCTATGTACCAGGAATGTGATAGCCAGAACTCCTCTGAGAGTGGTGAGGACTCTCCAGAATTTCCCTTGTCAGTATTGGCAGGGGAGACTCAAGAAACTGGAGAGGAGCCCACCTCCTCAGACAAAAACCTACCGTCTGTGGAGTTTTCTGATCTGGAGGTTCACAGGGAAAATTTTGCCACAGAACAGTTAAAAGACCCCGCCCTAATAAAGGCACGGGAAAACGTAGTGGAAATAGATGGCGAGTTAGTGAACCCAGATAATACCTGCACTTACCCATACTTCAGCGTAGAGAAGGACCTACTGTATCGGGTGGCAAAAAGGGCAGAAGAAACCGTTGAGCAGCTTGTGGTGCCCAAACCTTACAGGAAGTTGGTGTTGGAGTTGGCCCATGGGCACATTCTTGGAGGTCATCTGGGGGCAGAGAAAACCCGAGAGAGGGTATTACAGAGATTCTATTGGCCTGGGGTGATGAAGGACATAGAAAATTATTGTTCCTCCTGCCCTGTGTGTCAGAGGTCGGCCCCGATGCCACATTTCCGTAGCCCGCTGGTCCCTCTACCCATCATTGAGGTCCCGTTTGAGAGAATCGCAATGGATTTGGTAGGTCCTATAATCAAGTCCGCTAGGGGGCACCAGTACATATTGGTTATAATGGACTATGCCACCCGTTATCCAGAAGCGATCCCTCTCAGAAATACCTCGGCCAAAACCATAGCCAAAGAGCTATCTCTTGTTTTTAGCCGGGTGGGTATTTGTAAAGAACTGCTTACGGACCAAGGTACACCCTTTATGTCCCGGGTTATGAAAGAGCTGTGTAAATTGTTCAAAGTGACGCAATTGCGTACATCTATGTATCACCCCCAAACCGATGGGCTGGTTGAAAGATTCAACAAAACCCTAAAACAAATGTTGAAGAAAGTGGTGGATAGAGATGGAAAGGATTGGGACTGTCTACTTCCTTATTTGATGTTTGCTATTAGGGAGGTGCCCCAATCCTCTACGGGATTCTCCCCCTTTGAGTTACTGTATGGGAGACACCCAAGAGGGCTGTTGGATATTGCCAAGGAAACTTGGGAAAGTGAGAGTTCTCCCCACAGGAGTGTGATTGAGCATGTCGCCCTGATGCAAGATCGAATTGCACAGGTAATGCCCATCGTGAAGGAACATTTGGCCCAAGCGCAGTTGGCACAGCAGAGAGTGTACAACCGTGGAGCCAAGACCCGTACCTTTTCCCCGGGGGATAGGATATTGGTACTGGTCCCTACGGTTGAAAGTAAATTCCTTGCCAAATGGCAAGGCCCCTACGAGATAATGGAAAAAGTGAGCGAAGGGAATTACAAGGTCAGACAACCAGGAAGGCGAAAGCCCGAACAGATATATCACGTTAATCTGTTGAAAGCCTGGAGGGATAGAGAGTCCCTAGTCGCAGAAACTTGGTCACCAGCTCAAACTGGTTGCGTGATTCCGGAGGTTGGAATAGCAGCCACCTTGTCACAACCCCAACAACAGGAGGTTAAGGAGTTTGTGCTTCGCAACAAGGAGGTGTTCTCTGAGCTGCCGGGACAAACATCTGGGGTAGAGCATGATATTATTACCCCGCCCGGTGAAAGGGTGAAGTTAAAACCCTATCGGATCCCAGAGGCCCGACGGGAGGCAATACGGGAGGAAGTACAGAAAATGCTGAACTTAGGGGTGATAGAGGAGTCCCAAAGTGATTGGTCTAGTCCCATTGTGTTGGTGCCTAAACCGGATGGGAGCTGGCGATTTTGTAACGATTTTTGTCAGTTGAACAAAGTTACAAAATTTGACACCTACCCCATGCCACGTATAGATGAGTTGATCGACCGGCTGGGAACAGCCCGATACATGACGACTCTTGACCTCACAAAAGGGTATTGGCAAATTCCCCTGGCCAAGTCGGCCAAAGAGAAAACCGCATTTGTAACCCCAGACGGGGCGTTCCAATATAAGAGAATGCCGTTCGGGTTACAGAATGCGCCGGCCACATTCCAGCGGAAAATGGACCAGATACTGAGGCCCCATCGGAAGTATGCTGCGGCTTACCTGGATGACGTAATTGTCCATAGCACAGATTGGGCCTCACATCTGCCAAAAGTGCAAGCAGTCCTAGACTCTATCCGGGAAGCGGGGTTTACGGCTAACCCCAGGAAGTGTACCATTGGGCAGGAGGAGGCCAAATATCTTGGGTACACCATTGGCAGGGGAGTGATAAAACCCCAACTCAACAAAGTAGAGGCCATCCAGAGTTGGCCACGTCCCAACAGCAAGAAGCAGGTACGGGCCTTTCTGGGAATCGCGGGTTATTATCGGCGCTTCATTCCCCACTTTGCTTCTAAGGCTGTGCCCCTAACCAACCTGACGAAAGGGAAAGGGTCGGTCATGATTAAATGGACCCCCGAGGCTGAGGCAGCATTCCAATTCTTGAAACAAGCCTTATGTAGCCAGCCAGTGTTGTACTCACCCGACTTCTCTAAAGACTTTGTCGTACAAAGTGATGCGTCAGATGTGGGGTTAGGAGCAGTATTGTCCCAGGTCTGGAACGGGGAAGAGCACCCAGTCATTTACCTCAGCAGGAAGTTGAAGTCCCATGAGGTAAATTACGCCACGGTTGAAAAGGAGTGTTTAGCGGTGAAGTGGGCTCTAGATTCCCTTCGGTACTATCTGCTAGGTAGGCACTTTGACATGGTTACGGATCACGCTCCGTTAAAGTGGATGGCTCAAAACAAGGAGACAAATAGAAGAGTGAATAGGTGGTTCCTGGCCCTACAGGAATTCAACTTCACAGTAAAGCATCGCCCTTGCGTTCAAATGGGGAATTTGGATGCTTTGTCTCGAGTACATGAATGCCTGATTGCTGGTGTTCCAACCCCAAGGTTAAAACAAGAGGGGGGGGTATGTGACAGCAGGAAGGTAAAGTCACCTGGTTGCATCCAGGGGGGTAGGTATATTTCTCCCAGATTCAGGCTTTATGCCGACTTATACAACTAGGGAGAGAGTTGATGAAGCCCAGCTGAGGCTAGTGGGCTCATGGATGATTCATACCTCTAGGGAGAGTGCTGGGCGTCGTGCAGGCAGGGAGTTGATGAGACCAGCTGAAGCTTGTCAGCTCGTTTAAGGCCTCTATAAAAACTCCCAGATTCATTAGGTGTTTGCTCATGCCTGGACCCAGACCTGTGTGGACTGTCTAGGGAGAGTGAACCCCTGTGCGGTGAGAAAAAGCCTGTGTGGCTATTTGTTTGGACATTTACTAAACCAGGGACTTAGGGACTAGGACAGCACCAGGCTGATCCCAGTTGTTAGTTAGGAAACCTGTATGTTTAGTCAGAGGTCAAGCTGACCAGGGTTTATTTTGTTTATGTTTCTTTTTGCTTTGCTGTGTTTTTGTCACTGTACATAGAGAAATAAACCGCACCTTTTGATTTTGAAAACCACAACCTCCGTCTGCTGGCCCTGTTTTTGTGTGGGGAGCCCAACCAGGGGGTCACCCACACCCGCTACCGAGTTAACCCCCTCACAATTGTAACAGATCTGGGACACCTTTGGGTACTCCAAAGAGAATAGTAATGCGGCACACATAGTGCCCCCTCTCCTTCCTGTCACGCCCTGTTCTGAGCCACATTCCTGTTTAAATAATGTGTCCGGGTTTCAGGTGGACTGAAACCTGGACACATGATTCAAAACCCGAACTTTCCGGGTAAATCCCGGACAGGTGGTAACTCTAGGTGGAGGCCATCTTGGTACACCCGCACTGCTCAGCGCTTGATCTTTAGGCTTTGAAAATGTAACATGAAAACAGCCTGACAGATCTCCATGTACTATATTGATATATATCCGCTGACTTTGTTAAATGACTGTGAAATTCAAGACTTAGCTGGGTGTAGTAAGATGTCTGCTGGCACCTTATGACTGCAGGTGTTCTGTCAGATGAGCACACCTGCGCATGCACAGTAAGTATTCAGTTTACAGAATGTCACTTCCATTACCTAATCTGACGGGTCACTGATTCTGACAGAACACCGGCTTTGCAGGAACATAGGATCCATGACAGAACGGGGATCTGCCTCTGTGCTGGATGATCAGCAGGTGCTGGCAGACATCGTGTCCATGGTATCCACAGATCAGCTCCCTCTGATTATAAGCACAGCAGGAGTTGGCTGCCCGCGGCCGTGTGCATGCGCGCCTCGACCCGGAAGTGTCAGGTCACGTACTAGATACATGATCTGGTACAGCAGTGCCATCTTGCCGCCATATAATACGGGGTGGTAAGTGGTTAATGTGATCCCTACATAAGCTTGCTTGTATATAAACCTCAAATGTGCAGAATGAACAGAACATTGTTTGGAAATAAGTGGATTGTATCTTTGTGTGTGTTCCCTTCTGCCGGAATTATTAATAATGTCACTGATGAATATGAGGATGGGATTTGCTGATCTTTAACATTTCCAGGAGGATTGGTGAGTTTGCAGCCAGGAGGGGATGTACAGGAGACCCTGAGATCAGAAATGAGGAGCTTAGGAGGATCTGGAGATTTGTGATAATCAGCTGGCTGAGGTAAGTCCTTCTTTACTTACATTGGAGTGATCAGACTTCCTGGATCGGAAAGGCATTTTCGGGACAAAGGTACCTATTTTACTCCCCTTCATAGAACTGTATTGATTGGTGGTAATATGCGGCGTTCAAATCAAACCGAGACTTTCAATATTACAGGTATAGGAAGGGATTAGGTGTGCCGGTGTGTGCCGGTGGTCTATCACAAAATGACGATACAAACGCCTTTTGCCGCAACTAGTTGACTGAACTGATTGTGGACCACATCCCTGATAGAATGTGGGTCTTGGATCCAAATGACCAGGAGGTCATCATAGGTTGAGATTGGGTATGTGAAACAACCTGATAACTCCGCTTATTGATCTTATAGCTGAGATGAATTGGTGTGGTTTGAGTCTGCCAGGTGAAACGCAGTCCAGTTATCAGGTGGTTTCACTCAACCTATCCAATCCCAACCTATGATGACCTCCTGGTCGTTTGGATCTAAGACCCAGATTCTACCCTCTATCAATTTGACTTGTGTTTATGGGGAGTAGGCACTACTTTCTCTCCTTTGAAATCCCAGTCAATATACACCACAAACTCTGCAGTAGGACCACTTTGTCCTATGTGGATCATTGGCTGTCAACATTTCCCTGGTCTGGTGTCTGTGCGCTGCTCTGACGGACATAGCTCTCTTTTCATTATTGAGTTAATGCCTCCCGTCAGATAATGCCTCTGATGATCTGCTCATGCGCAATGACAAACGTCACTCCAGCTGATATGTTGATCAACTGGCGTGACGTCAACACAGCGCATGAGCAGATCATCAGAGGCATTATCCGACACTCTGCAAACAGCGGAGGGAGAACGTACTTGTCAGATTCTGCCCTGTTGCAGGGCGGGTTGTGGGTGTGTTGCAACCCGCCCTTAGACACAGGCAAAACCCGCCCTTCAATGCACACAAAACACGCCCATCAGCACACAGAAAACCTACCTGGCAACAGCGAGGCAGAATCTGACAAGTACGTTCTCCCTCCGCAGTTTGCATAGTGTCGGATGATGCCTCTGATGATCTGCGCATGCGCTGTGTTGCCATCACGCCAGTTGATCAACATATCAGCTGGAGTGACGTTTGGTACTGCGCATGCGCAGACTCATCAGAGCCATTTTTCGACGGGAGGCAGCAGGGGCGTTGCTAGGTCTACAAAAGAACAGCAGCAAATAAAAGAAAGTCATAAGCTTGGGCGGGAATACACATGTATATAATATATAGATAGAAAAGCCTTGTTAGGCATGGTGTATGGGACTTTAGAGGTGCTCATTGTGGATATTAACATGATAAGTAGAATAGAAAAATAGAAATCAAAAGATATTTATAAAATACATTTTCATATTTAATACATGATTTACATGACATAAAAACAATTTAGGAAAGAAAATACAGCGCAGTGTATTCGTTCCTTGTGCGTCACAAGTTTATCGTCCTACATGTTTCGCAAAAAATTATGCTTCTTCAGGGACGTACGTGACTTTAGTTTATCTAAAACAAACATATATGTTTAGAAAGAATATAAACAAAAAAGATTGTAGTTACATTATCATATTTCGTGTTAATTGTAAACAAAAATGTAGAAATAAAACAGATAATTTTCACAGTAGAGACGTGCATATAACACCTCAAGATTCCTATGGATCCTCGTACAGATAAAAAGGTGACACCTGATGATAATCAGGGGGCACCAGGTAGTGGGGCTGGCATATCTAAATCCATATGCAGCTGTGCACAAAACAGGTGTCCTAGGTTGGGAATAAGGCAAGGTGTCGATGAGTTTATAAAGATTAATTTTTGTATATATAATTAAAATAAAAAATGGAGAAAGAAGATATATATGTATAAGGTATGTGGTTAACATTAACTCACAATCAATTCGTAACGTTTTATATCTAACATCAAAATATATATATATAAATAATCAATATGCTTACTTCTTTGTAAGATGTGGATAGTATAACCTGGGAGCCTAAGGAACGCCTGACAGCGGGTGTTAGTATTGGGTTAGTATACACCAACCGTAATATAGTCTGTAGGCAGAGATTTGCACATCCATTAGTATTACATATAAATGTATTTAAACATCAACAGGGTGTATATTCATAGAGGGGGTACCTGTGGTTATATACACCAAGTTGCAATGTCCAATAACCATGGTGTGTTGTAAAGACAAGTACTAGCACCAAACGCAAAATCCCCCACTGTGAAGATCTATATGTACAAAAAGATCAAACTGATCAAAATGCATGGCTGGAATATAACCAAGCTACTCGGTATCTGCAGATTGCAAAGCAACCTGCAGTTTGTCGTATGGACATGGCTGTCTTACCTGTATATCGTCAGCGCAACAATAAGGCTCCCAGGGCTGGCCCCATGACGGCCATACTATCCACAACCAGCCTTTTAAATCCCATCCTGGTGATGGAATAAGTGCGCCGCAATCGACGTGCATGACGTCGGCGGCGTGAGTGCGGGCGCTGGGTAATGACGTAGCGGTGGATGATTCCACCGTGTGTGTGGCCCCACCCTTTGTTGCGCGCGCGCCTGGTCCAGCGAGGTGATGACGCACGGCGTCATCACGTCGATCGACAAGACTGCCGCTACAAGCTGGGTGGCGCATGCGCCGGGCTGAGCCAAACGACTGTCACCAAGGGTCGGACAATCATAACATCCATGCCTTCGCGTGGATTCAGGGGTGGCTGATGACTGTCCCCTAGCGCCCGCATGGACATTGTAGTTGCTCTCGCATTGCATATGCACTAAGTGCACAGGACTAGGCATGGCAAAGAGGTGCTGGATATCCTTTCCTCACGATGGAGGCTGGGATCCCAGATAAGAGTGTATTGAAACACTCATATCCATGGTGTTATTGTTTACATACCCTACAATGATTGAAGGCATGATGAGGTAGAGGAATCCTAGGGATCGGAGGCATAAGTCAGGTCTCTTAAAAAATGAAAATAGACATATCATTAGACATAAAGAACAACCATAAAGAAAACAATTTATGTTTATTGGCTGCCTAAGAGGTTTATGCTCAAAAAAACAGCATTGCAAAACATAACAAAATATAAGTATTAAACATACATTACATTCTAGCAATTTTGTGCTTATATTTATACGCGCGTTCATTGATAGTACCATACAGAGTACACCTGCCAGTACAAGTGTTGGATTTAAAGGAATCATAAATGATTCCAATAACTGGCCCTGGAATGGGCTCAGCTGACTGGCTGGTGTAGTGGTGAATATATGATAAGGGGATAGAAGAGAAAGGAGTAGGGGAGGGAGATTTTATGCTAAGAAGGAAATTGTGGTAGCAATGATAAGAGAGAGAAAAATTAGGCTCAGATCATGTGACTAGATGTGAAATTGTCACAAAAAGGGTTTGTAGCTTAAATTTTCATTTAAGCCAGGGTGTCTAGTGGCCTGCAGGCAATAGATCCACTTGGCCTCGACTTGGAGCAGGCGGCGATCTACGTCGCCACCTCTCTCATTGAGAGCAATATGCTCCAAGGCGAAAAAGCCAAGCATTTTTAGGTTGTGATTGTGGAACAGACCCATGTGCCGGCTGATGGGAGTCTCCATCAATTTCTTGGAGATAGCCGACATATGGTCTTGTATCCTGCAAAAAAAGTTTCTTTTGGTCTTGCCTACGTAAAAGGCCCCACAGTTACACTTCATAAGGTATATGACTCCCACGGTTTGGCAGGTAATTTTATTTTTGGGTGCCCATGTATCTCCATTAGGTAAATTAATGTCCCTGCCCTTCAGAATGTATCGACAATAATTGCACCTGCCACAGGGGTAGGTGCCCAGTTTGGTGGTTGCAGGGTCAATATTGGATACATAGTGACTAGACACCATTTTGTCTTTAATTGAATGAGAGCGTTTAAATGTTATTTCAGGAAAAGTATTGATGTATTTACTGATTTTTTCATCAGATGTTAGAAGATACCAGAACTTATTATAGATTTTTCGAATGGAGGCATGTTGTCTATTATATTTTGTGTTTATTCTTGTTGACTCTAAATTTTTGATTGCTTTTGATATTATAGATTAGAGTGTTTCTGTCTAACACCCTAACCTTGTTAAAGGCTCTACGTAAACAGGTTTTGGTATAGCCCCTAGCTCTCAGACGTTGATATAATTGGCTTGATTCACGTTTAAAGTCTACTTCAAGAGAGCAATTCCTTCTCAGTCTAAGATACTGACTGTAGGGGATGCTCTTAATGAGTGGTTTGGGGTGTGAGCTGGTGGCATGCAGTAGAGTATTTCCTGCAGTGGGCTTTCTATAAAGTGTAGAGCATAGATTGCTTTTGTCGTCAACGAAAAGTTCAACATCTAAGAATGTAATTCTCTCTTGGCTGTAGTTGTACGTGAATTTTAGATTGTACATATTGTTTTGTAAAGCATTCAAAAACTGTAGAAGTTCTTCCTCGGGTCCTGCCCAGATCATCAGAACATCATCAATATATCGATGCCAACTTACTATGCTGGCAAGATTGGCATTGTCTTCCCCACCCGAAAATAAGTCACGCTCCCATCCCCCCAGGTACAGGTTGGCGTAAGAGGGGGCGCAGCCCGCCCCCATAGCCACCCCCTGCACCTGGAGGTAATGGGAGCGTTTGAACAAAAAGATATTATGGGTCAAAATAAAGTCGAGCAGTTCAATTATGAAGTTGTTGTCTTACGACGATCGTTATCGCGTTCATTGAGGAAGCTACGTACTACTTGTACTCCTAATGAGTGAGGGATGGAGTTATATAATGCTTCTATATCAATAGAAACGAGCCAAGCATTGGCTGGTATAGATAACCCATCAGTAGTTTTTAGTAATTATATATTATTTAGTATATAATATACGTGTGTGCGTATGTGTGTATATATATATATATATATATATATATATAATTACAGTAGTACCTTGGATTACGAGCATATTTTGTTCCAGAAGAATGCTTGTAATCCAAAGCGAGTTTCCCCATAGGAAATAATGGAAACTCAGATAATCCGCTCCAGTGGCACTGCTAGTGTATGCAGTACCACATGTAGCCAAAGGTGGGGGGGGGGTGCCGAAGACATTCGCAAAAACTTGGAGAGCACTCAGAGCCGCTCAGATGTACTTGGAGAGGCTCGGAGACACTTGGGAATGGAGTGTTTTCCAAGTGTTTCCGAACGGCTCTGAATGTCACCGGCGCCCTCGCACCTCTGGCCAAATGCGGTACTGCACACCCCAGAGGCTTGAATTCTGCTTGTTTTGTAAGACAATGCTAGCAAACTGAGTCAGGATTTAAAAAAAATAATAGCTCATATTGTGAAACACTCGTAAACCGCGTTACTCGCAATCCGAGGTATTACTGTATATATAAAATATCATTACATATCCGAGTGCGGATCCCCCTTACATCAGGGTCCCCAGAACCCCCCTCATTGAATCAGGGTCCCAAGAGCCCCCCTTACATCAGGGTCCCCAGAGAGCCCACCCCTTACATCAGGGTCCCAGAGCCCCCCTCATTACATCAGGGTCCCCAGAGCCCCCCCTTACATCAGGGTCCCTAGAACCTCCCCTTACATCAGGGTCCCCAGAGAACCCCCCATTACATCAGGGTCCCAAGAGAGCCCTCCCACTTACATCAGGGTTCCCAGAGCCCCCCTCATTACATCAGAGTCCCAAGAGAGCCCCCCACTTGCATCAGGGTCCCCAGAGATCCCCTTCCTTGCATCAGGGTCCCCAGAGATCCCCTTCCTTACATCAGGGTCACCAGAGATCCCCTTCCTTACATCAGGGTCCCAAGAGATCCCCTTTCTTACATCAGGGTCCCCAGAGATCCCCTTCCTTACACAAGGGTCCCAAGAGATCCCCTTCCTTATATCAGGGTCCCCAGAGCCCCCCTCATTACATCAGGGTCCCAAGAGAGCCCCCCACTTACGTAAGGGTCCCCAGAGATCCCTTTCCTTACATCAGGGTCATCAGAGATCCCCTTCCTTACATCAGGGTCCCCAAAGATCCTCTTCCTTACATCAGGGTCCCCAGAGATCCCCTTCCTTACATCAGGGTCCCGAGAGATCCCCTTCCTTACATCAGGGTCCCAAGAGAGCCCCCCCACTTACATCAGGGTCCCCAGAGATCCCCTTCCTTACATCAGGGTCCCAGACATCCCCTTCCTTACATCAGGGTCCCCAGAGATCCCCTTCCTTACATCAGGGTCCCCAGAGATCCCCTTCCTTACATCAGGGTCCCCAGAGATCCTCTTCCTTACATCAGGGTCCCCAGAGATCCTCTTCCTTACATCAGGGTCCCAAGAGATCCCCTTCCTTACATCAGGGTCCCAAGAGAGCCCTCCTCATTACATTAGGGTCCCCAGAGCCCCCTCATTACATCAGGGTGCCAAGAAAGCCCCCCACTTACATCAGTGTCCCCAGAGTACCCTTCCTAATGGTGTTATTAAAAAATCCGGGGGTTTCGTTGGTTAGATTAACTGTTATACCTTCTTTACAGGTGGTGGACCGTACGAAGTTATCCCCTCTACCGAAAGTAAAGTTGAAGCACACTTGTGGGCTACCTAGTTGTCCCGATACCCATACTGGTTTTGTGAGGGAGGGGCAAAAGCCAGAGCTAATGTTAAAACTATAACTAATTTTACCCTCTAGGAATGTATCGTTAAGTTCTATTGACAAGTGTCTGTTTGGAGTCTTTAGTTTCCTCATACCGATACGGTCATCATATATCGCATGTACTGCTGCCATTGCTGGGGCATCAAGGCTTGGTGGAGGTTTGGAGCATACCCAGCAGTTGGTCCTGTTCGCCGTTTTGCCAGCTGGAGGTGCTGGGGATGCTTTTCATCATTACCCTTGCTAAAATACACTAAGCTAAAACTATAAATAAAGAAGATACTCCTCATTCTTTGATGTAGTTGAGCAGCTTCTTGCAGTGGCTGGCGTGGATCCAGTTGTCCCGTTCTTCAAGCTTTAGTGAGGTCGGAATGGTCAGCTGAACCTGGAATGGTCCGACGTATCTCGATTCTAGTCCCGTCCTCTGGTGTTTTTTTTACAACGACCATGTCATCTGGTTGGATAGAATGTAAACCGGTTATTGAGTCAGGGTCTGGAAGCGACTCATGAACCCTGTGGTGGATTTTTTTTAGCTCACGTTGCAGTGACTGCACATACCCCGTCAGCTGAGAATGTAAAGACGACAGCTGCTGGGGAAAGTACAACCCTGTTTTTAGTTGCCTTCCGAACAAAACCTCATATGGAGATAACCCGTGAGGTCGTCTAGGTGCATTTCTGATGGAGTGGAGAGCTATGGGGAGACATTCAGGCCAAGGTTTTCCAGTATTGGCTATTTTTCTAGAGATTTTGTTTTTAAGGATTCCATTCAACCTTTCAACCTACCACTACTTTGGGGATGATAAGGGGTGTGTAATTCCCTGATTGATATGGAGGGCTTTACATACTTCTGCAAATATCTGACCAGTGAAGTGGGAGCCTCGATCCAACTCGATCGTTTCAGGTAGACCCCAGCGACACACTATTTTGGACAGGATCTTCTTGGCTGTGGTGGTGGCGTTTGCTTTCTGAACCGGCCAACCTGAAAACATATCTACACAGACCAAGATGTGTTTGTTGTGCTTTTTAAGGGACAGTTTGCCCGCACAATATTTATTATTGAGTAATTTTTAACGAAAGATATTTTTGAATACAAGTCAATCTTATATGACACAGTCTATGCATATGAAACGTATTCACAGAGACATGTGATCATACAAAATAGCTACAGTTTATTGGTTGACAGAAAAACAAATATTTATATGAAATTAAAATATGCAAACAGGAACGAAAAGATCTTCTGGATAGCAGCACTCCAAAAAATATATAAAAGCCTTTATTTAAAAATCCAGGAATCCAAGCACACACTGTACATCACAACACACTGGTCAAAAACTGGCTAACGCGTTTCGCACTAGACTAGTGCTTATTCATAGAAATTAAAATACCAATTGCGTTACATGAACGACTTGAAAATCAATAAAAATACCCGAAAAATGGGCATGCAGTCCCTTTGATATAATGCTGTCATGATAAATTCTCGATGGGATCAATAACCTTGTGTAACTGACAATAACTGACAATGAAACAGAACGTCTGTATTTCACACGTCCAACCGTTCCTACTATACTGCAGGTAAGTAAGTGGTTAACAATGTGAAATAAATTAAACGTTTGTTTTGTCACTAAAATTGGAACTGTGCAAAAAGAAAAATATAATGAAAAATTGAATCTTTAGAGAAAAATCTACCAGTTATTGATTAACCACTTGACCAATGGGCACTTAAACCCCCTTAATAACCAGCAAATTTTCAGCTTTCGGTGCTCTCACATTTTGAATGACAATTACTCAGTCATACAACACTGTACCTATATGAATTTTTTTGTCCTTTTTTTCACACAAATAGAGCTTTCTTTTGGTGGTATTTAATCACCATTGGGTTTTTTATTTTTTGCGCTATAAGAGAAAAAAGACTGAAAATTTTGTAAAAAAATGATTTTTTTTTTCGTTTCTGTTATAAAATTTTGCAAATTACTATTTTTTCTTCATAAATTTTGGCCAAAATTTATACTGCTACATATCTTTGGTAAAAATAAGTACAAATTGGTGGATATTATTTGGTCTTTGTGAAAGTTATAGAGTCCACAAGCTATGGTGCCAATATCTGAAAATTGATCACACCTGAAGTACTGACGGCCTATCTCAATTCTTGAGACCCTAACATGCCAGAAAAGTACAAATACCCCCCAAATGACCCCTTTTTGGAAAGAAGACATTCCAAGGTATTCAGAAAGAGGCATTGTGAGTTTTTTGAAGTTGTCATTTTTTCCCACAATTCTTTGCAAAATCAAGATTTTTTTTTTCTCTTTTTTTTTTTCTCACAAAATTGTCATATTAGCAGGTTATTTCTCACACACAGCATATGCATTCCACAAATTACACCCCAAAACACATTCTGCTATTCCTCCCGAGTATGGCGATACCACATGTGTGAGACTTTTACACAGCGTGGCCACATACAGAGGCCCAACATGCAGGGAGCACCTTCAGGCGTTCTGGAGCACCCAGGCCAATTCTGACATTTCTCTCCTACATGTAAAAATCATCATTTGTTTGCTAGAAAATTACATAGAACCCCAAAACATTATATATGTTTTTTTTAGCAAAGACCTTAGAGAATATAATGGTGGTTGTTGCAACTTTTTATCTCGCACGATATTTGCGCAGCAATTTTTTTAACGCGTTTTTTACGTAAAAAAAAATGTTTTGTGCTTAAAAAAAAACAAAACAGTAAAGTTAGCCCAATGTTTTTGCATAATGTGAAAGATGAAGTTACACCGAGTAAATAGATACCTAACATGTCGCCCTTAAAAATTGCACACACTCGTGGAATGGCGCCAAACTTCGCTACTTAAAAAATCCCCATAGGCGACGCTTTAAATATTTTTACTGGTTACATGTTTTGAGTTACAGAGGAGGTCTAGGGCCAGAATGATTGCTCTCGCTCTAACGTTCGCAGAGATACCTCACATGTGTGGTTTGAAAACCGTTTTCATATGTGGGCGGGACTTACGTATGCGTTCGCTTCTGTATGCGAGCTCACGGGGACAGGGGCGCTTTAAAAAAAAAAATTTTTTTTTATTGTTCATTTTACTTTATTTATTTTAGTTTGACATGTTTTTCCGCCCCAAACATTTTTTTGATCACTTTTATACCTATTACAAGGAACGTAAACATCCCTTGTAATAGGAATATGGCATGACAGGTCCTCTTTACAGTGAGATATGAGGTCAATAAGACCCCACATCTCACCTCTAGGCTGGGAAGCCTGAAAAAATAACAAAAAAAACCAAACAATCCTGGCTTTGATCGTAGCGGTGAATCGGTAGAAGCACCGGAGGGTGGCGGGGGGGGGGGACATCCGCTCTCGCCTCCCGTAAGAATGATCAAGCGGCGGAACAGCCACTATGATTGTTCTTATGGTGTAGGGAATCGCCGGCTGAAAAAGCGAATATCTGAATGATGCCTGTAGCTGCTCCCATCATTCAGATATCTCCGCACAAAGTCAAGGACGTCATATGACGGCCAGCGGGCGGGAAGTGGTTATTGCGGAGTATTGCAGGGCATTGCGGAGTATTGCCGGGCATTGCGGAGTATGGCAGGGCATTGCGGAGTATGGCAGGGCATTGCGGAGTATGGCAGGGCATTGCGGAGTATTGCGGAGTATGACAGGGCATTGCGGAGTATTGCGGACTATGGCAGGGTATTGCGGAGTATGGCATTGCGCAGGGTATTGCAGAGTATTGCACCAGGGTATTGCAGAGTATTGCACCAGGGTATTGCAGAGTATTGCACCAGGGTATTGCAGAGTATTGCACCAGGGTATTGCAGAGTATTGCACCAGGGTATTGCAGAGTATTGCACCAGGGTATTGCGCAGGGTATTGCAGAGTATTGCGCAGGGTATTGCAGAGTATTGCGCAGGGTATTGCAGAGTATTTTGCAGGGTATTGCAGAGTATTGCGCAGGGTATTGCAGAGTATTGCACCAGGGTATTGCAGAGTATTGGTTTGCAGAGTATTGGCAGGGTATTTTGCAGAGTATTGGCAGGGTATAGCACAGGGATGGCTGAGCAGGGATGGATGGATGGCTGGATCTGTGACTGCAATTCTCACAGATCCAGCCCACAGCGCTGCTGCCTTGATCTGCTCCCTCCCCTCTCCTCCCACACTGTACCGATCGGTACAGAGAGGGGAGAGAGGAACCGGCGTCATCACATGATGCCGGTCTGTTTACAAGTGATTGCTCCGTCATTTGACGGAGCGATCACGTGGTAAACGGCCGCTATCAGCGGCGATTTACCGCGATTCGTGATCCGCCGGGTCACGGAGTTTCCCGTGTGCGCGCCCCAGGGGGCACGCGGGAGCGCGATTCTGGGAAGACGTTATATAACGTCCTCCCAGAGTTAAGCAACCACCTTGTCGATGTTATTTGTCGGCAGGTGGTTGCTAAGTGGTTAATGAGAATAAATCATAATTGCAGAATATTCAATACTTCAATATTTTAGAGAACAACAATGAATTCAAGATAAAATCAAAATGACATAATTACCCATTCCAAAATGGCTATTTCCTACTAGCAAGTGACCAGAGTTAAGATGGCTCCCGTGGCTTTCAGATATCAGGTGTCTAGGAATCTTCATGAGTGTAAAGATACGTCTTAATGCATGGTGCATGTGTGCCAGTCTGTCTGGGAGTGTGGATCTCCCAGTGTGCCCCTTAGGATGGGTCCCTGAGTGTGTCTCCTGTCATCTTACTTTTCTTCTCTTAAGTACTATCTCCGGACAATAAGATTATAAAAATTATACTAAGTCCTGTCCTTAACTCATAGGTTGGTTGCAAATATGGGAGTAACTGCCTGACTCTCACTGCCCTTTTTTAGGAGAACGATGATTATTAGGTAATATCACCTTCAACCACCAGGTGTCTCACATGTGTTTTGAGTTCAACTCTTTTAGTTAATATTCTATTTTCAGAATGTGTATTTAGTTTATATAATGTTGGGAAGAATTCTGGTAACTGGTATACATAACATACGATTAATATACTTTTTGATTCATGCACATAACATACAGTGGGGATCGAAAGTTTGGGCACCCCAGGTAAAAATGTGTATTATTGTGCATAACGAAGCCAAGGAAAGATGGAAAAATCTCCAAATGGCATCAAATTACAGATTACACATTCTTATAATATGTCAAAAAAAGTTAGATTTTATTTCCATCATTTACACTTTCAAAATTACAGAAAACAAAAAAATAGTGTCTGCAAAAGTATGGGCACCCTGCAGAATTTCTAGCATGCACTGCCCCCTTTGCAAAGCTGAGACCTGCCAGTGTCATGGATTGTTCTCAATCATCGTCTGGGAAGACCAGGTGATGTCAATCTCAAAGGTTTTAAATGGCCAGACTCATCTGACCTTCCCCCAACAATCAGCACCATGGGGGGTTCTTCTAAGCCAGTGGTTCTCAACTCCAGTCCTCAGGGCCCACCAACAGGCCAGGTTTGCAAGATAACTGAAATGCATCACAGGTGATATAATTTGCTGCTCAGGGATTGCAGTATTCTAGTCTGCATCTCACCAAGGTAATACTTAAAATCTGGCCTGTTAGTGGGTCCTGAGGACAGGAGTTGAGAACCACTGTTCTAAGCAGTTGTCTAGAAAACTGAAACTGAAAATAGTTGACGCTCACAAAGCTGGAGAAGGCTATAAGAAGATAGCAAAGCGTTTTCAGATGTCAATATCCTCTGTTCGGAATGTAATTAGGAAATGGCAGTCATCAGGAACAGTGGAAGTTAAAGCAAGATCTGGAAGACCAAGAAAAATATCAGACAGAACAGCTCGCAGGATTGTGAGAAAAGCAATTCAAAACCCACGTTTGACTGCACGATCCCTCCAGAAAGATCTGGCAGACACTGGAGTTGTGGTACACTATTCCACTATAAAGAGATACTTGTACAAATATGGTGTTCATGGAAGAGTCATCAGAAGAAAACCTCTTCTACGTCCTCACCACAAAAATCAGCGTTTGAACTTTGCAAATGAACATATAGACAAGCCTGAGGCATTTTGGAAACAAGTTCTGTGGACCGATGAGGTTAAAATAGAACTTTTTGGCCGGAATGAGCAAAGGTACGTTTGGAGAAGAAAGGGCACAGAATTTAATGAAAAGAACCTCTGTCCAACTGTGAAGCATGGGGGTGGATCAATCATGCTTTGGGGTTGTATCGCAGCCAGTGGCCCAGGGAACATTTCACGAGTAGAAGGAAAAATGGATTCAATAAAATTTCAGCAAATTTTGGATGGTAACTTGATGCCATCTGTGAAAAAGCTGAAGTCAAAGAGAGGATGGCTTCTACAAATGGATAATGATCCTAAACACACCTCAAAATCCACGGGGGATTACATCAAGGGGCGTAAACTGAAGGTTTTGCCATGGCCTTCACAATCTCCTGACCTCAACATTATTGAAAACCTATGGATAGACCTTAAAAGAGCAGTGCGTGACAGACAGCCCAGAAATCTCAAAGAACTGGAAGACTTTTGTAAGGAAGAAGAATGGGCAAAGATACCTCAAACAAGAATTGAAAGACTCTTGGCTGGCTACAAAAAGCGTTTACAAGCTGTGATACTTGCCAAAGGGGGCAGTACAAGATATTAACTCTGCAGGGTGCCCAAACTTTTGCAGACGCCATTTTTTTGTTTTCTGTAATTTTGAAAGTGTAAATGATGGAAATAAAATCTAACTTTTTTTGACATATTATAAGAATGTCTAATCTGTAATTTGATGCCATTTGGAGATTTTTCCATCTTTCCTTGGCTTCGTTATGCACATTAATACACATTTTTACCTGGGGTGCCCAAACTTTCCATCCCCACTGTAAATTGGTTTTTGTGTATAAGTGTAAATCTTTAAACTGGTTTCTCTAAACATGACATAGATTATATTGTAGCGGGGTCCTCAAATTTAGGGGAATGTTTGTGTGGTAGTTGTACTCAAACACCTTATTTGATAGGGCTTTGCTAACCATTTTATACCGCAGATGGGATACTGGTGTATAGTTCCCTGTGGCCTGTGGATGGCGCTGCCATCAGGGGCTAGGGTTGAACCGCTAGTATAGTGCTTTGCCTTGGATGTCCCCTCTCGGCGGTGGTATGGTGGGTGTGGTCGGCCTGCTGTGCATGCCGGGAGAGGATATAAAAGGGGCAGACGCTGCCTGTGGGGTGCTCTTTTTTTCCCGGGGGTCCTACCCCCGGGGAGTGTGTCTCTGTTTGTTGGCCACCCCGGGCACGTTTAGCCCTGGGGCTGCAACTGAAGGCCTTGGGTCCAGTACCTTTGGCTGGGGCCCACGGAGGGAAGAAGAATCCCAGGGGGCTGCCTTGCGAGGAGACCCGTATCTGGAAGAGTAGGCTGGGGGATGACCGTTCAGAGGGACTGGTGAGAGATCACAGTGAAGGAAGGGGCCCAGTAACTCTCTGGAGGGATGTCATCTCCCGGAAAGAGGCTTAATACCACAAGCAAAGTTCACCAGGTCTGTGGCAGAGACCCAAAGTTCACCAGGTCTGTGGCAGAGACCCAAAGTTCACCAGGTCTGTGGCAGAGACCCAAATTCACTCGTAACAGTTTGTGCAGAGACTGTGTGTAATCTAATTCGAGCATCACTTCAGCTGCTAGGATCCACTCTAATGGGAGACTATCCGGGTGAGCTAAACCTACTTGAGAGACAGGTAGTGAATCATACATTCGTTTGTGCCTGGACCTACTCCAACACCTTTTGCTGTCTTGTTCTCCATCCACCCTTTCCTATCTAGTGCATATGAGAAAATAAACTCTACGTTGGAGTTGCAACTGGTGTGGACCTTGGAGTTATTGGGGGAAATAGAGACTTGTCTTTATCGCATGAGAGACGAGAACCATTCTCTGGAGAACCTAGCTGTGGAGACCCAGTTATATTTACACCGCTCAACCTCTTCACACAAGAGGGTAAGGGCACAAAGCATGGTGTGCCTTTCCTGCAAGTGAGCCAGAGGCAGGTAAAGGATCTGTGTGCTACACGTGGGGGCTCGAGTCCGGGATTCTACAGCTAAAACCCCCCAGAGTTTGGACTTTATTCCCCCTGTGAGGCTCCGTGGAGGTCGGCCATCTTTGGAGGAATTTTGACTGCGCCACGAGGAGAGCCCAAGCTGCGTAGTTCGTGGGCGTGTCAAGAGTTTAGAAAGCCCACGAACATTGCAGGAAAATGGGAGGAGCCTCGTCATGCAGTGAGATGTGCGTGGTGGCTTTGGCACCAAATGAACAGTGCGTGATGAATCAGCGAGTGAGCAACATGGCGACTGCCCCATGTACTTCTGTTCCTACAACCATGAACGTTGCCTCACTGGCTGCTCCCTTGATGGATACGGGGATTCGGCTGAAGCCTCGGGGTCACTTCGCTCTCTATGTCTGCCGAGACGCGGAGGCCCTTGGAGTTGTTTGTCCTGGATGCCAGAGACTGGTGGTGCACCTTCGGCCCTTTGGAAGATGTGATAAGTGCAAAGAGTTTATCTTCGAGGTGGAGCAACCTACAGAGAAACCTCGGGTCTACCGTTTGAATTGCCTGACGGGCGCCACATCTCTAGAGGAGGAAACCTACGCTTCTACAGCCACCCGCACTGTAGTGACTTCGGAGGAAGTCGTTGCTGATGTTCCGGTAGTTGAGGAACCGGAGACGGAAAAGCCGGCGGATGCTTCCTCCGTCATTACGGAGTCTTCTCTCCCACCGCCCAAGAAAAAAGTGGGCTATGTGAAAGCCTCCTGCGGCCGTGATCGAGCTACACCCCAGCGCTTGCCCGGATCGGATTGTTTAGTCGGAGGGACCTCCAGACGATCCACGACAGATACAGGCCAAGGTAAGCCGGGGAAAGGGACGAAGATTAGTGTCCGTAGTATCAGGGATGCTTGGGTTCCCGACCCAAAATAACTTTTAAGAGACAGTTGTAACGGGAGGGCCCGGGGAACCCAGAATCTCTTAGAAAGTATGAGATACTTTTGCTTCAGCTTCCCCAACGCCTCTTATGTGTAAACCACCCTGTGTCTCTAATAGGGGCACAGGGTGAATGAGAACCCCACTATGATCTGTGCTAGTCAGATTCAATGCTGTATATACATTGTATATATTGTGTGTATATTGTGTGTTGGCCGTAGTGTACTATTTACTGTGATGGGGTGGGGTGTGATTGCATTCTATTGTCTATTGTGGCTTGTCGTAATTAAGTCTGCTACTGTGGTGATGTGGATTGGAGCTTGGTAGACCGTCTGGCACCTATTATGGGATGTTTAAGTGTCTTGCTGTGAGGAAAGGGGGGGGGAATCACTCCAGCAACCCTTCCTGCTAAGACTGTTTACTGAAGGAGAAGTTTGAACACACCTGACCTGTATCACCATTGTCATTGGACAGTTTAACCTGCCCTGTTCCCCAAGGATGGGAGGGAAGGGTTTTGAAGAGGAGTGTGTTACCATGTGCTTGTAATAAAGATTCATTCCCTGTTTTTGGAACTTCAACACAGAGCGTTGTCTCGTTTGTGCGGGGAGAAATATTTGTATGGGGTCTTATTCGGCTGGTTGGAGTGTCTGGTAGCTGCTGTGTGTTCGGGAATGAAATATACTTAAACAATTGTGAGGGGGTTAGCTCGGCAGCGGGTGTGTGTGACCCCCGGGATGGGCTCCCCACACAAAAACAGGCCCAGCAGACGGAGGTTGTGGTTTTCAAAATCAAAAGGGTGCCGTTTATTTTCTATTTACAGTGACAAAAACACAGCAAAGCAAAAGAAACAAACAAAATAAATCCTGGTCAACTTGACCTCTGACTAAACATACAGGTTTCCTAACTAACAACTGGGATCAGCCTAGTGCTGTCCTAGTCCCTAAGTCCCTGGTTTTAAATGTCCAAGCAAAATATAGCCACACAGGCTTTCTCTCACCGCACAGGGGTTCACTCTCCCTAGACAGTCCACACAGGTCTGCTTCCAGGCATGAGCTAACATCTAATGAAGCTGGGATTTCTTATAGAGGCCTAAATGAGCTGACAAGGTTCAGCTGGTCTCATCAACTCCCTGTCTGCACGACGCCCAGCCCTCTCCCTAGAGGTATGAGTCATCCATGAGCCCACTAGCCTTATACAACTCTCCACCTAGTTGTACAAGTCGGCGTAAAGCCTGAATCTGGGCGAAATATATCTACCCCCCTGGATGCAACCAGGTGACTTTACCTTCCTGCTGTCACATACCCCCCCCCTCTTGTTTTAACCTCGGGGTTGGAACACCAGCAATCAGGCATTCATGTACTCGAGACAAAGCATCCACATTCCCCATTTGAACGCCAGGGCGATGCTTTACTGTGAAGTTGAATTCCTGGAGGGCCAGGAACCACCTATTCACTCTTCTATTTGTTTCCTTGTTTTGAGCCATCCACTTTAACGGAGCGTGATCCGTAACCATGTCAAAGTGCCTACCTAGCAGGTAGTACCGAAGGGAATCTAGAGCCCACTTCACCGCTAAACACTCCTTTTCAACGGTGGCGTAATTTACCTCATGGGACTTCAACTTCCTGCTGAGGTAAATGACTGGGTGCTCTTCCCCGTTCCAGACCTGGGACAATACTGCTCCTAACCCCACATCTGACGCATCACTTTGTACGACAAAGTCTTTAGAGAAGTCGGGTGAGTACAACACTGGCTGGCTACATAAGGCTTGTTTCAAGAATTGGAATGCTGCCTCAGCCTCGGGGGTCCATTTAATCATGACCGACCCTTTCCCCTTCGTCAGGTTGGTTAGGGGCACAGCCTTAGAAGCAAAGTGGGGAATGAATCGCCGATAATACCCAGCGATTCCCAGAAAGGCTCGTACCTGCTTCTTGCTGTTGGGACGTGGCCAACTCTGGATGGCCTCGACTTTGTTGAGTTGGGGTTTTATTACTCCCCTCCCAATGGTGTACCCAAGATATTTGGCCTCCTCCTGCCCAATGGTACACTTCTTGGGGTTAGCCGTAAACCCTACTTCCCGAACAGAGTCCAGGACTGCTTGCACTTTTGGCAGATGTGAGGCCCAATCTGTGCTATGGACAATTATGTCATCCAGGTAAGCCGCAGCATACTTCCGATGGGGCCTCAGCATCTGGTCCATTTTCCGCTGGAATGTGGCCGGCGCATTCTGTAACCCGAACGGCATTCTTTTATATTGGAACGCCCCGTCTGGGGTTACAAATGCGGTTTTCTCTTTGGCCGACTTGGCCAGGGGGATTTGCCAATACCCTTTTGTGAGGTCAAGAGTCGTCATGTATCGGGCTGTTCCCAGCCGGTCGATCAACTCATCTATACGTGGCATGGGGTAGGTGTCAAATTTTGTAACTTTGTTCAACTGACGAAAATCGTTACAAAATCGCCAGCTCCCATCCGGTTTAGGCACCAACACAATGGGACTAGACCAATCACTTTGGGACTCCTCTATCACCCCTAAGTTCAGCATTTTCTGTACTTCCTCCCGTATTGCCTCCCGTCGGGCCTCTGGGATCCGATAGGGTTTTAACTTCACCCTTTCACCGGGCGGGGTAATAATGTCATGCTCTACCCCAGATGTTTGTCCCGGCAGCTCAGAGAATACCTCCTTGTTGCGAAGCACAAACTCCTTAACCTCCTGTTGTTGGGGTTGTGACAAGGTGGCTGCGATTCCAACCTCAGGAATCACGCAACCAGTTTGAGCTGGTGACCAAGTGTCTGCGACTAGGGACTCTCTATCCCTCCAGGCTTTCAACAGATTAACGTGATAGATCTGTTCGGGCTTTCGCCTTCCTGGTTGTCTGACCTTGTAATTCACTTCGCTCACTTTTTCCATTATCTCGTAGGGGCCTTGCCATTTGGCAAGGAATTTACTTTCAACCGTAGGGACAAGTACCAATATCCTATCCCCCGGGGAAAAGGTACGGGTCTTGGCTCCACGGTTGTACACTCTCTGCTGTGCCAACTGCGCTTGGGCCAAATGTTCCTTCACGATGGGCATTACCTGTGCAATTCGATCTTGCATCAGGGCGACATGCTCAATCACACTCCTGTGGGGAGAACTCTCACTTTCCCAAGTTTCCTTGGCAATATCCAACAGCCCTCTTGGGTGTCTCCCATACAGTAACTCAAAGGGGGAGAATCCCGTAGAGGATTGGGGCACCTCCCTAATAGCAAACATCAAATAAGGAAGTAGACAGTCCCAATCCTTTCCATCTCTATCCACCACTTTCTTCAACATTTGTTTTAGGGTTTTGTTGAATCTTTCAACCAGCCCATCGGTTTGTGGGTGATACACAGATGTACGTAATTGCGTCACTTTGAACAATTTACACAGCTCCTTCATAACCCGGGACATAAAGGGTGTACCTTGGTCCGTAAGCAGTTCTTTACAAATACCCACCCGGCTAAAAACAAGAGATAGCTCTTTGGCTATGGTTTTGGCCGAGGTATTTCTGAGAGGGATCGCTTCTGGATAACGGGTGGCATAGTCCATTATAACCAATATGTACTGGTGCCCCCTAGCGGACTTGATTATAGGACCTACCAAATCCATTGCGATTCTCTCAAACGGGACCTCAATGATGGGTAGAGGGACCAGCGGGCTACGGAAATGTGGCATCGGGGCCGACCTCTGACACACAGGGCAGGAGGAACAATAATTTTCTATGTCCTTCATCACCCCAGGCCAATAGAATCTCTGTAATACCCTCTCTCGGGTTTTCTCTGTCCCCAGATGACCTCCAAGAATGTGCCCATGGGCCAACTCCAACACCAACTTCCTGTAAGGTTTGGGCACCACAAGCTGCTCAACGGTTTCTTCTGCCCTTTTTGCCACCCGATACAGTAGGTCCTTCTCTACGCTGAAGTATGGGTAAGTGCAGGTATTATCTGGGTTCACTAACTCGCCATCTATTTTCACTACGTTTTCCCGTGCCTTTATTAGGGCGGGGTCTTTCAACTGTTCTGTGGCAAAGTTTTCCCTGTGAACCTCAAGATCAGAAAACTCCACAGACGGTAGGTTTTCGTCTGAGGAGGTGGGCTCCTCTCCAGTTTCTTGAGTCTCCCCTGCCAATACTGACAAGGGAAATTCGGGAGAGTCCTCACCACTCTCAGAGGAGTTCTGGCTATCATATTCCTGGTACATAGGGGCACCAGTGGGGGGCTCAGGATCATCCCACAGTTCCCAGAACTTCGGAAAATCCCTTCCCACAATGGCGTCATGCGGTAACTGAGACACTAAGCCCACTGGATGAGAAAGGGTACCTTTGGGGGTCTCGAAACACACTGTAGTCACTGGATACTCTCGGGTGTCCCCATGCACACAAATAACAGCTACCTTGCTATTCCCAGAGACCTCTGTTTTAACTAACTCAGCCTTTATCAGGGTCACAAGGCTACCTGAATCCAGCAATACCACAACATTTCTACCATTAACACACATTTTGCATAAATGTTTCTCAGTTCCTCGAATGGCAGTGCATGCGACTGTCGCACACAGCGACTGACGTCTGCCCGTCAGAAAGTCACACTGCATGGGTTCCTCCAAAACCGGGCAATTTGCTGCAATATGTCCCGCTTGCCGGCAGCGGTAGCAAACGATCCTTCTTGCCGCCTCTTGAGCCGCTGATTTCCCAGGCTGTTCTCGCCAAACTTGGGGTAGAGCTCCCACCCTCTCACTCTCTCCACCCTCACCCCTTGGAATCCTCTTATCCGCCCCTGGGGATGGTCTGGTCTTAGGGTGGAAAGTCCGAGTGTCTCTGGAAGAGGCCGTCAGGTTCTCTGTAGCCAAGTATTTCTCCACACGATCCACAAGACCATCGGCCGTCTCTGGGTCTCCATGGCTTACCCACTTTTGGATGGCAGTAGGAAGAGCTCTCAAAAACCGATCCATTACAACACGTTCCACAATCTTTGGTGCGGACAAAGTCTCTGGCTGTAGCCACTTTCTGCTCAGGTGAATGAGATCATACATTTGAGACCTGGGGGGTTTTCCAAGCTGGAAAGTCCAGTTATGCACACGCTGAGCCCGGACAGCCAGGGTGACACCCAGCCTTGCCAATATTTCAGCTTTTAGCATCACATAGTCTTTTGCTTGGTCAGGCTCTAAGTCATAGTAAGCCTTCTGCGATTCACCCGTTAACAGAGGAGCCACCAGTCCAGCCCACTGCTCCTCAGGCCACTTTTCTCTTTCAGCAGTCCTTTCAAACGTGGTCAAAAATACCTCTGGATCATCCTCTCCAGTCATTTTTGTCAATAAACGACTCACCCCAAAGGACGCGGTATTAGTGGGACGGCTTTCCTCACTGGTCTGCGGACTTTGCTGCATTACTGCTTCCATTTGTTGTAGTCTCTGCTCTTGCTTCTGTAACAGGTCTATGAAGCGGGCCTCAGATCGTTGCTGGGCTTGTTGCTGAGCTTCCAGACTCTGTTGGTGAGCTTGCTGCTGGGCTGCAAGGCTCTGTTGATGAGCTTGCTGCTGGGCTGCGAAGTTCTGTTGTTGAGCTGCAAGGCTCTTTTGCAAACCTGCATTTGTCTGCTGTTGATTGGCATTTGCTAGAGCCAGCTGTTTCAGTATCTCCTCCATGCTGGCTTTAAAAAAAAACTGCCCGCATTCTCCACCAACTGTGAGGGGGTTAGCTCGGCAGCGGGTGTGTGTGACCCCCGGGATGGGCTCCCCACACAAAAACAGGCCCAGCAGACGGAGGTTGTGGTTTTCAAAATCAAAAGGGTGCCGTTTATTTTCTATTTACAGTGACAAAAACACAGCAAAGCAAAAGAAACAAACAAAATAAATCCTGGTCAACTTGACCTCTGACTAAACATACAGGTTTCCTAACTAACAACTGGGATCAGCCTAGTGCTGTCCTAGTCCCTAAGTCCCTGGTTTTAAATGTCCAAGCAAAATATAGCCACACAGGCTTTCTCTCACCGCACAGGGGTTCACTCTCCCTAGACAGTCCACACAGGTCTGCTTCCAGGCATGAGCTAACATCTAATGAAGCTGGGATTTCTTATAGAGGCCTAAATGAGCTGACAAGGTTCAGCTGGTCTCATCAACTCCCTGTCTGCACGACGCCCAGCCCTCTCCCTAGAGGTATGAGTCATCCATGAGCCCACTAGCCTTATACAACTCTCCACCTAGTTGTACAAGTCGGCGTAAAGCCTGAATCTGGGCGAAATATATCTACCCCCCTGGATGCAACCAGGTGACTTTACCTTCCTGCTGTCACACAATGTTAACCCCTGTCGTTACAACAGTGATTCCTCCACCACCAAAAATTACCTGCCGGCAGAGGAGTACGATACCTCTGACTTGGAATCGTCCTCTGATGTGGGAGACGATGTGGAGATCGACGAACTGTTTGCCAGAAAGGGCTGGGATAGAGTACCCCTATCCTCATCCAAAAGTAGAAGGGATTCACCCATAGACTCTGGGGACATTACACCCCGGGTGGAGGCCCATGTGCTTGAGGAGGGACCTGACCCCATGCCTGCATTACCTATACCTGTCTTGCCTGTACCTACCGCTGTGGCTGAGTATGCGCCATTGCAGGCTTCTATGTTGCACCTTAAGGCAGTGAAAGTGCCTAGACATCCGGATGCCATTGTCCTACCGGGTACGGGAGATCATGCTACTCTTCCTCCGCTTTCCAAGATGCAACGGCTGTTCAACCAGAGAGTGGCTGCTGATCACGGATGGGAGTACCCGTATGTCTCAAGAGATTTGCTGTTTGAAGTAGAGGCCTACAGAGAGAGATGGTACGCTGACTTTCTGTGGAACTATTTGAAGGTGCCCAATGCCCGCAGGTATCTCTCTTGTTCTGCTACTATTGCTGAGAGGTACAAGGGGTGTAAGCAGGAATGAGTACTTGGTCGGCACATACACGCAGATCGGGTGGCTGTGTGTCAGAGGAAGCGTGAGGATGCCATGTTTTCTATAGAGACTTTCCAATAAGAACTGGAAGCTCCTTGTTCTGCCCGATCCAAAGTTCTATCTCTGAAGAGACTGGATTCTATTGTGTTTTCTTTTGTTCCGGAGTGTACTCTTTTGGAGTCCAGGAACTTTGCCCTTGTGAATCGGGGTAATCTACTCAGCTGGAGAGCTAGGAGAGCTGTTGCCGCTTTCTCTCCGCTCGTGGCGCCACAAAGACAGAAACTTTGCGGGTAGATACAGTTAGGGCCACAGTCCGATTCACAGGATCAAGAAAAAAGAGAGGAAGATGTCTTTCCAAATGTTTTGGGACAGTGTTATGACAGTGGCGCTTCCACTAGGTGTCGGTGTTCGTAAAGGTTTTCTGTGCGCCCAGAAAAAAAATACTAATGTCTATTTTACACTAGGACTATTGTATTAGGAACTTGTTTTAGAAGGAAAATGTCCTTTCCCTGGGGAGGATGGTTCCCTTCTTATGTAGAAAGTAGCATAGGATGTTTATTATGCTGGTTTTATGTGTGTTTTCTCCCTCTGCAGGTGAACGACTGGCAACCACGGAGCATGGGTGGGTCAGCTAGTATAGGAGGGGAGGGAAATGTAAATGTAAATATAATAATGTGTTTTATTTTGATATGTGACATTGAGAATGGGATGTACACATTTTTTTCTTGTTGATCTTCCTTCATCTCTTTATTCAAATCCCTTCCCCCACATTCAGGTTCCGGCACAAACAAACCATTTTAAAAAAATATTAGGGCTGTTACTGATTAAAATTTTCTTCGATTAATCGGTTTTTTTTAAATCGATTAATCGACTAATTTCGATTAATTATAACGCACATACAATTTTTACAAGAATTTTTTTTTATTAAGCTTTAAGAAAAACGTAGAAAGTTAGTTTGTTAGTTGTCCACATCTCCCCCCATTCTGTAATGTCCACATCTCCCCCGTAATGTCCACATCTCCCCACCATACTGCAATGCCCACATGTGTCCCCATACTGTAATGTCCACATGTGCCCCCATAATGTCCACATCTCCCCCGTAATGTCCACATCTCCCCCCCATACTGTAATGTCCACATCTCCCCCGTAATGTCCACATCTCCCCCGTAATGTCCACTTTTCCCCCCCATACTGTAATGTCCACATCTCCCCCGTAATGTCCACATCTCCCCCATAATGTCCACATCTCCCCCGTAATGTCCACTTTTCCCCCCCATACTGTAATATCCACATCTCCCCCGTAATGTCCACATCTCCTCCGTAATGTCCACATCTCCCCCCATACTGTCCGCATCTCCCCCGTAATGTCCACATCTCCCCCATACCTTAAGATCCAGGTAGAATGGTCCGCAGAGTAGACGGCACAAGCAGGCGGCTGATGATGACGTCAGCGCGCCGCTACTAGGCTGCCGCAGGGTGGACCAAGATGGCCGCCGTGCTCCGGAGCTAGGCCGAAGCCGCGGCCTTTCCTATGGACGAGACCGCGGAGCTCACTCCGTGGATCGTCATCGATCAAAATTTTTTTGATCGATCAAAGAAATTAACGATTAATCGAACAATTAATCGTTAATTTCCGCACCCCTAAAAAATATATATATTTTTTTTGTACATAGTTTAGGAATAAACCCGCGTGGATGATTCGTTAGGGACCCAGTCTCTACAGTAGTTGATGAGACCGAGAATGGCTCTCGTTTGTCGTGCGTTTCGGGGTTTTGGGAAGTCTTTCAATGTCTGGATTCTCTGGGTTGTCAGGTGTCGAGTACCCTTAGATATACAATGTCCTAAAAAGGTGACCTTCTCCTTGCAAAACTGCAATTTCTCCTTGCTAGCTTTATTCCCCGTAGACGCCAGATGGTTAAGCAATGAGACAGTTTGCTGATGACAGACATCCCTTGCGGGGCAATAAAGCAGCAAGTCATCAACATACTGTAGCAGCACCACCTCTGGATTCGTTGGGGTCCATTGATCCAACACTATTTTAGGTTTGCAACTGTACCCTGAGGGACTAGTCACAGACCCCTGAACGAGACGTGTCCAAGTCAGTTGTCGACCCTGGAATGAAAAAGGTACTGGCACTGGGGGTCCAGTGTTACCGAAAAAAATGCATTAGTTAGAACAATGACACTGAAAAAAATTGCGTTAAGTGGTATAGAGGCCAACAAAGTGTGTGGGTTGGGTACCAAAGGGGCATCGCTAATAATGATTTTATTGATAGCCCTTAAATCATGATGTTGTCATGGACATGCATTAATGTCTGTCTGCCATCTTACCTTTCCTCCTCATGTGTTCATCTTAGAGGCCAGAACCCTTTCACCTGGCTTCCTTTATAATCTCCTCCCAGCCTGACTCCACCCCAGGCCCTATCACAGAACACTATATTAACCTGTGCACTGCAAGCCTGCTTTGCTGATCAACGTGTTTGTTAAGCATTGTGTGTTTGGGTTCCTGCCTGCCGTGTGCTACGTCTGTCTCTCTGTTACGTTATTGGCTTGTTCCTGACTATTCCTGTCTGCTTGTGACCCTTGACCTTTCGGCTTGTCCTTCGTTATCCTTGTCTGCCTGTGACCCTTGACCTTCGGCTTGTTTTTCATTATTCTAGTATCTTTTGCTGCTGCTTCCCCTCTTCTCCCCTTACCCTACAGGGCGTAAACTAGGAGACTCTAGGGGCCGCGACCTGGACCTAGCCTGCAGCGCAACATCCTCACCACTAGAGGCTCTGGGGAAGACCTGCTGGGTCTTAGACTCCGCGCCCTGGGGTATCTCGGCTCTAGCTTCCTGTAGGATCCCGGTTGTGCTCCTCTGGTCCCGCTTTCCACAACCACCCAGTTTCCTATGCGCAGCAGTCAGTCATAGGGTTCACTATCTTGTGGTGCACTCCTGTCCCCCTACGGTGTGCACCTGTCATCTGGCCACAGGTGACCTGACAGTTTGATCAGCCATGGACCCGGCTCATCCATTGCGGGGCATAGGCCGCAGACTTAAAACCCAGGAATCGAATCAGACTCAGGTGATGCGATTCCTCCAGGATCTGGCTTCTCGATTTGAGCAGCTTCAGGCCTCCTTGGGAACCCTGAATCCGCGACCTCAAGTACAACCAGCGGTTGTACCTATCGCACCAGTCAGAGCCACACACTCACTAACACTGCCAGCTCCGTTCCGTTTCTCTGGGGACTCCAAGGCCTACAGGGGGTTTCTCAGCCAATGTACGATTCATTTTGAGCTTCTGCCTCAAAACTTCCTGTCTGACCGGGCTAAGGTAGCCTATATCATCTCCCTCCTCTCCATTGAAGCTTTAGCCTGGGCTGCCCCCCTGTGGGAGAGGAATGATCCGGTGGTTTCCAGCCTGTCCGACTTCTTGGAGCTCTTTCGTAACATCTTCGAGGAGCCGGCTCGGGCTTCTCCAGCAGCTAGTGCCCTCTTACGTCTTCGCCAAGAATCTAGTTCAGTGGGACAATATGCTCTTCAGTTCCGTATCCACACAGCTGAATTGAGCTGGAATAATGAGGCCCTGGTCGCTACCTTTTTACATGGCCTCTCTGACCGAGTGAAAGACGAATTAGCGGGAAGAGCCATTCCCGTCGGTCTGGACGATGTAATTTCATTATGCAACCAGATCGACATTCGTTTTCAGGAGAGGTCCCTAGAAAAAAGACGCCAGCACTTCCTGGGCCCTAGCCAGTCTGAGCTCCCCTCCCTTCGTCCCGTGGAGCATCTTCTGCCTGCTGAGGAACCTATGCAGCTGAGCCGGACCAGACTAACCCCCGAAGAACGTGCTAGGCGCAGAACTCTGGGCTTGTGCCTCTATTGTGGGGGCAAGGGTCATTTTCGTGACTCCTGCTCGCTTCTGTCCGGGAAACGCTCGGGCCTAATACATTTGGAAGGTGGAGTATTGGACCCAGAAACATCACCTTCTCGCCTTCTCTTGCCGGTGTTCCTTCATGTAGGCACTTCTCCTCAATCAACCCTTGCATATCTGGATTCAGGGGCTTCCGGCAATTTTATGGATTGGGGAACTGCTTCTTCTATGAAGCTTACCCTTTCACCTCTCGCTACCCCTTTGGTTGTCTCGGCTATTGATGGCACTGTTCTCCCAGGGGGCCCTATTCGCTTCCAGACGCTACCCATTAGGATGTCGGTAGGGATTCTCCACCAGGAGTGGATATCCTTTCTCATTCTACCCAAGGCCTCTACCCCCATTGTATTGGGCCTTCCTTGGCTACAGCTCCACTCTCCACATGTGGACTGGGTCTCTGGGCAGGTCCTGGCTTGGGGTTCTTCATGTTTCTCGTCATGTCTTCTCAAGGTAGCCCCCAAGGAGAGACTTCCGGTTGCTACTACTTCTGTTTCTTTTGATCTTCCCGCTGCATACAGCGATTACCGGGACGTGTTCTGTAAGAAATCAGCTGAGGTGCTTCCTCCCCACAGGTCTTTTGACTGTGCTATTGACCTTGTCCCCGGAGCAACTCTGCCCAGAGGTCGTACCTACCCTCTGTCCATCCCAGAGACCCAGGCCATGTCTGAGTATGTCGCAGAGAATCTGGAGAGAGGTTTCATCCGGAAATCCGCATCGCCTGCAGGGGCAGGGTTTTTTTCCGTTGCCAAAAAGGATGGTACCTTAAGACCCTGTATCGACTATCGAGGTTTAAATGCGGTTACTATTAAAAATCGATACCCCTTACCCTTAATATCTGAGCTATTCGATAGGTTGAAGGGTGCCTCCATTTTCACCAAGTTGGATCTCCGAGGCGCGTACAATCTCATTCGAATACGGGAGGGTGACGAATGGAAGACTGCGAACCTTCTTACTCATCAGTCGTCACTACTGGTGGCCTAATCTCCGCTCAGATGTCAAAGACTATGTTAAGGCTTGTCATGTCTGTGCTCAGTCTAAATCCTCCACACAAGCTCCTGCTGGTCTCCTCATGCCCTTGCCCATTCCTAAGGAGCCCTGGGCTCATATTGCCATGGATTTTATCACTGACCTCCCACTGTCTGAGAATAATACAGTCATTTCGGTGGTAATCGATCGGTTCTCCAAGATGGCTCATTTTGTTCCTCTTCCTGGCCTTCCTTCTGCTCCTGCCTTGGTTCCCATTTTTATTTGAGAAATTCTCCGCCTCCATGGGGTTCCTTTTCATATTGTTTCCGACAGGGGAGTCCAATTTACGTCTCGTTTTTGGAGAGCCTTTTGCAAATCTCTCAATATTGTCTTGGATTTTTCCTCTTCTTACCATCCTCAATCCAATGGACAGACTGAGAGGGTTAATCAGGAGTTAGAGGTCTTTCTTCGCACCTTTGTGTCTTCTCATCATGACGATTGGTCCTCTCTACTTCCATGGGCAGAATTCTCCCATAACAATCATGTGAATACCAGTTCGCAGAAGACACCCTTCTTCACAGTTTATGGAAAACACCCTCAACTTCCTCTTCCCATGATCTGTTCTCTAGATATTCCAGCTTTGGCTTCGGTTCAGGAGTCTCTCAATTCCGTTTGGGGTGACGTTCATGATTCCCTCCGGGCAGCTTCTGAAAAATTCAAAGGCTTTGCCGACCGCCGCAGGCGTAACACGCCTTCTCTTCAGCCAGGGGACAAAGTCTGGCTCTCCACCAGGAACATCAAGCTCCGAGTTCCTTCTCTGAAGTTTGCCCCACGATTCATTGGCCCATACACTGTAACTGCTAAACTGAATCCGGTTTGTTTCAAACTCCAGATTCCTAAGAGCCTTAACATCACTAACTCCTTCCATGTTGCCCTTCTAAAGCCTTTAGTCCTCAATAAATTCTCTCGTCCTCTCCCTACCGTGGCGCCTGTCTCTGAGGATAATCAGGAGTACGAGGTCAGTCAAATTCTGGACTCCCGACTCTGTAAAGGCGTTCTTCAGTACCTCGTTCATTGGAAGGGGTTTGGTCCTGAGGAGAGGTCTTGGATCACTGCATCTGAGGTCTTTGCACCTCGTCTGTTAAAGGAGTTTCATCTGAAGTTTCCCTCTAAACCTGGGCCCAGGCGGGGAAGGGGGAGGCCTCGTAAGAGGGAGGGTACTGTCATGGACATTAATGTCTGTCTGCCATCTTACCTTTCCTCCTCATGTCTTTCACCTGGCTTCCTTTATAATCTCCTCCCAGCCTGACTCCACCCCAGGCCCTATCACAGAACACTATATTAACCTGTGCACTGCAAGCCTGCTTTGCTGATCAACGTGTTTGTTAAGCATTGTGTGTTTGGGTTCCTGCCTGCCGTGTGCTACGTCTGTCTCTCTGTTACGTTATTGGCTTGTTCCTGACTATTCCTGTCTGCTTGTGACCCTTGACCTTTCTGCTTGTCCTTCGTTATCCTTGTCTGCCTGTGACCCTTGACCTTCGGCTTGTTCTTCGCTATTCTAGTATCTTTTGCTGCTGCTTCCCCTCTTCTCCCCTTACCCTACGAGGCGTGAGCTAGGAGACTCTAGGGGCCGCCACCTGGACCTAGCCTGCAGCGCAACATCCTCACCACTAGAAGTCCCCCCTTACATCAGACATACCCAGCGGAGTCCTCCCTTACATCAGACATACCCAGCGGAGTCCCCCCTTACATCAGACATACCCAGCGGAGTCCCCCCTTACATCAGACATACCCAGCGGAGTCCCCCCTTACATCAGACATACCCAGCGGAGTCCCCCCTTACATCAGACATACCCAGCGGAGTCCCCCCTTACATCAGACATACCCAGCGGAGTCCCCCCTTACATCAGACATACCCAGCGGAGTCCCCCCTTACATCAGACATACCCAGCGGAGTCCCCCCTTACATCAGACATACCCAGTGGTGTCCTTCCTTACATCAGACATACCCAGCGGAGTCCCCCCTTACATCAGACATACCCAGCGGAGTCCCCCCTTACATCAGACATACCCAGCGGAGTCCTTCCTTACATCAGACATACCCAGTGGTGTCCTTCCAGCCTCAAATGATACTCAGTGGAACCTCCGGATTTCAGCAAATGATGAACTTCAATGGTTTAGTAGCCCGACAGCTCATACAGCATCATGCGAATGTTCAACATCAACATGAAAAGAAGGAAGGACACCGAATAGTGTAAAATTCTTGGTGTACATTTATTAAAAGAATATTGGAATCATACTCACAAAAGCAGTTAAAAAGACAGCCTTAAAGTGTGTCAGCGCCGACCGGTCAGAGGCGCTGGCACACAAATACGTCCGTGGAAGCCGAGCAGTGGAGGGTGACGTCAGCACAAAGCTCGTATCCTGCCCTACGCGTTTCATGAAAATTCACGTCGTCTCGGGGCACGGGCGATGGGCTGCGTCACCCCCTCTTTATAGGGAACACACCAGAGAAAGATCCAACCCGAAGAAGAGCGCGCACACGCGCGCGCGTCACGCCGCGAGGCAACCACGTCTCGCTAGCAGTGCCGCTAAGCCAGTCCAACGCCGGATGCGCACGCATCTCTCCCCACGAGGAAACCAAGCCTCGTTTGTAAAAACATTATGTGCACGTCATCACGCTAAACCGGAATGACGAAAGCACAAGGGGAGAGTGTGCCGCACATCCGCGTGACCATGGCAACAAGGATCATAGCAACGATACGCACGCCCTCCAAGGGGGAGGGAACCCCCCAGGTGTGTCACAAGAAGCAGTAAAGCCCACAACCTCCGCTGCAACCCACAAACAATGGGTGCAGCGGGCGCAATGGGACAATAAGCTGCTCCGGATGTTAAATCCTAACAACAGAAAAAATATATACATTGATACTGGAACTAAGGAGCATACTAGTTCATACCAATATCAGAAAACATACATAAATTACAATAGACAAAAAATAATAAAATAAATTTGCCTAAATATTATTTAAAAAATTATTATTAATAAATGACACTAAAACCACATAGATTAAAGGCTGTCATCATTTAGTCACACCCCTCCCTACACCCCATTCAATATAACTAAAAGACAAAAGCAGTAACTAAATGTCCATAGGAAAAGGAGGGGAGAGGGGGGGGGAAGATTCAAATGCGGCGCAATATCAATCGACACACTATATCATACAGTCAGTATTAATAATCCCGGAAATCTGTTATGAAAACATGATTATCAATGGATAAGAATAAACCTAGGAATTATTGATAAAGGCATTGACATCGGTGTCAACGTTGAGACCAAATGGAACATAAGTTCTCAACCTGTACACCCATACCATTTCCTGCTTGGAGATTTCTCTAACAAGCGAACTGCCTCTCCAGTAAAGTCTGTATTTGTCAATTGCAATGAATAGCGTACCAGACGGGTCTCTCTTATGGACCTGATCATAGTGCCGGGATACAGAATGCTTATCGAATCCTTTCCGTATATTAGCTATATGCTCATTAAGTCTTACCCTTACTGCCCTTTTGGTCCTCCCCACATATTGGAGACCACAAGGGCACTGTATAAGGTAGACAACCCCCAAAGATGAGCATGTTATAAAAGGTTCGATTTCATAGGTTCGGCCAGTACTTGTTGAAGAAAAATGACTGATCTTCCTATCCCTGCAGCTATTCACGCTATAGTACCCTGTCAGGTTCTCTAAGAATGTCCTATTGGCCCGTGGGGGATCCTGGACACTTGGGGCCACTCTATTAGAAAGTGTTGAAGCACCTCTAAACACAATAACATTTTTTTCTGGAAGAGAAGATGCCAGCACTAAGTCACTGGTTAAGACATGCCAGTGCCTACGTATAAGGCTTTTGATGGTCTGATGCTGCATGGAGAAAGTGGTGATAAATGGAAGAGAGAACTTACCATCCCTCACCACCCTCTCCTTATCAACCAAAAGTGATCCTCGATCAACCACACTCACAGATTGTATCAATCGAGACATATCACTTTGTTGATAACCTTTGTCCACAAATCTCTTAGAGAGGATCTCAGCCTGGCCTTTGAAAGCCTCTAGATCTGTACAATTGCGTCTCAGTCTAGTGAGTTGTCCCCGAGGGACAGCCTTCAGCCAGGGGGCATAATGGCAACTGTCAAACGGGATATATGAATTTCTATCGGTTGGTTTGAAATAAGTGGTCGTGACAAATTTACTGTCAGCCGCTGAAATTTTCAAATCCAGATAGTGAACTGATTCCTGGCTTGCCTCAAAGGAAAATCTAATGCCCCTATTGTTGTCATTCAGGGACAGCATGTAATCCCGCAAAGCAGGTTCACTACCGTCCCATAGGAGGAGGACGTCGTCGATGTACCTTACCCAGAGTACAACCTCTGGTCTCCGGCAAACATCGACGACGTCCTCCTCCCATTTGGCCATAAAAAGATTGGTCAGGCTGGGTGCATACTTCGCCCCCATCGCCACACCACGGTCCTGGCGGAAAAATTGATTATCACACCAAAAATAATTGTGACTTGCTGCATATTTCAGCAAAGTCACAATAAATTCAATTTGCCGGGGTGGCAAGTCTGAACCTCTCGTCAAATACAGTTCTACAGCCTCAAAGCCACACTCATGGGGGATAATGGTATAAAGTGAGGTCACGTCTGCCGTGACCATCCATATACCCTCTGTGGGAGTAAGGTCTTTAAGTAAGTTAATGACATGTTTAGTGTCCCTTACATAAGAGGGGATCTGCTGGACTAAAGGTTGCAGAAAAAAGTCAATATACTTCCCCACCCGGGACGTAATCGAATCTATCCCACTAACGATGGGTCGTCCCGGGGGGGGGGGGAAGTAAGACTTTTATGGATCTTCGGGAGATAGTAGATGACGGGAGTCCGGGGGGCGCAAGGTATCAGAAACAATCTCTCCCTGTCACTGAGCATACCTTCCCGGTATCCCTCATCCACAATAATTTCAAGTTCTCTTTTATACTTGATGACAGGATCCCTATTAAGAGGAGTGTAGATTTCAGTGTCATCCACGATCCTGTGTAACTCTTTAAGGTAGTCACACCTATCGAGAATGACTATCCCTCCCCCTTTGTCTGCAGGTCTGATGACCAGAGATTTATTAGAACAGAGGGACTCAAGCCCACTCTCCAAATTCCTCTGCATCTTGACCTTTTTTACCTTGATCTTTTCCAGATCTTTAAGTACCACATCCCTGAATATTTTAATGCTCGGGGCCAATGAGCCAGGGGGATTAAACAAGGATGCATTGGCTAAACCAGTATGTTTGTACTCAGGTAAAGGATTCACTCTATCCGTAATAGGATTAGACAGAAAATGCCTTTTAATATTGAGCTTTCTCGCAAACTTGTGAACGTCCATAAAGGTTTGAAACTTGCTCAAGCTCCTAGGCGGAGCAAATTTCAAACCCTTATCCAGCAAGCATTGTTCGGATTCTGATAGAGGCTGTTGGCTCAAATTAAAGATGCCCGTGCCTATATTATTTTTCTTTTTGAGCAACTGGGCCCTCCTCCCCCCTCTGACCCCTCTCTTCGTTCCGGTGGGCCGAACCGACCTTGGTGGCCCATGGGAAAACCCCAACTGGGGTTGGGTCTAAAGTCATATTGACCTGGGGGGTAGGGAGGTCTAGAATAATCGTAACCCCTGTCATAATAATTAGACTGAGGGAACTGACCATTCCTATCCTGGTTGTCAAATCCAAATCGTCTTTCCACAGGTTCACGGCCTTGAGGCCCCAGTGAATCTGTTAAAGGAAAAAAACGATTTTGGGTAGGGGTGTTATACTCCCACCTGCCATTGGTCTCAAAGCTGGGTCTCATAAATCCCTGGTTGTACCCCACATCATGATGGGTGGATCTAGATGAAGGATGCTCCCAACCTCCCAAAGATTCATCCCGATAGTGTTGAAACTGTGCATCAGGTTTATGAGTTTTCATTTTTTTAGGCGTTTTAGATGAAAAAGTGCCTTGTTTATACCATTATCCAGACATACCCAGCGGAGTCCCCCCTTACAGTAGACATACCCAGCGGAGTCCCCCCTTACAGTAGACATACCCAGCGGAGTCCCCCCTTACAGTAGACATACCCAGCGAAGTCCCCCCTTACATCAGACATACCCAGCGGAGTCCCCCCTTACATCAGACATACCCAGCGAAGTCCCCCCTTACATCAGACATACCCAGCGGAGTCCCCCCTTACATCAGACATACCCAGCGGAGTCCCCCCTTACATCAGACATACCCAGCGGAGTCCCCCCTTACATCAGACATACCCAGCGGAGTCCCCCCTTACATCAGACATACCCAGCGGAGTCCCCCCTTACATCAGACATACCCAGCGGAGTCCCCATATATATATATATAATCTTATTATGTAGATATATCTGCACAGAAACAAATGATTTAGTTTACAATTAGGATATTTTTAAACCTCTTATATTTAGCAGCAGAATTCTGTGTTTCTAGAAGAATATTGCTTGTACATACTAGAGATAGGAGGAGGGGAAGAGAGGTTTACATAAATAGTGGGCGGCAACTGGAGAGAAAAGTAAACTTGAAACTGAAACCACTGCTTGAGAAGCACTGAGCTTGTGCGAGATTTGCAAGCCTGGAATCCAGGAAGACATACAGTCTGGCTTCAGATGACCACACTTAAGATGGCCACAGTCTATTTCTAGTTTATAAACGATCTAAATGCTGTAATAACCTAACTAAACGGACCTTAGTTTACAGACTAACTTTACTAGAATACATTAAGGTTGTGTATTCTAGGGGTATTTTTATTTAAAAAGTGTAATTTAGGCCGGAACACCACTTTAAAAAGTTGCCTACGTCTAAAGAACTGGCCTCCATTTTTGCTCAGGAGATCTTTCGTTTACATGGCCTACCCAAGGTCATTTTCTCTGACAGGGGAAGTCAGTTTGTGTCCCGGTTCTGGCGAGCCTTTTGTGCACAGTTGGGAATTCAGCTTGCTTTCTCCTCTGCGTATCACCCACAGTCTAATGGGGCCGCAGAACGAGCCAATCAGTCCTTGGAGCAATTCCTGCGTTGCTATATTTCTGACCATCACAACAACTGGTCAGACCTCTTACCATGGGCGGAGTTTGCTCACAATAGCGCTCTGAATTCTGCTTCCCGTTTGTCCCCGTTTATGGCGAATTATGGTTTCCAGCCTTCCATGTTGCCTGACTCGTTTGTTCCTCAGTGTATTCCTGCGTTAGAGGAACATCTTCGTGGTCTTCGTTCCACTTGGGTACAAGTCCAGGAGGCTTTGCGACAGGCTAACGAAAGGTACAGACTCCATGCTGACCGCAGACGCCTGCCTGCGCCTTCCTACCAGGTCGGGGACAGGGTCTGGCTGTCATCTCGCAACCTCTGACTTCGTGTTCATTCTCTGAAGTTTGCACCTCGGTTTATTGGGCCTTTCCGTATCCTTCACAGGATAAATCCAGTTGCTTACGCGTTGGACCTTCCTTCCAGTATGCGCATATCTAATGTGTTTCATGTCTCCTTATTGAAACCTTTGGTCTGCAACTGTTTTACCACCTCGGTGCCACGTCCTCACCCTATATAGGTTGAGAACCATGAGGAGTATGAAGTACAGTCCATTGTTGACTCCCGTAGGTTCCGTGGGCGCATTCAGTACCTGCTGCATTGAAAGGGGTACGGTCCGGAGGAACGCTCTTGGGTCCCATCCTCGGACGTACATGCCCCTGTCCTCCTCCGTGATTTCCATAGACGTTTTCCCCTCAAGCCCGGTGGTCCTCCGAGGGGGAGGGGTCATTGAGGAGGGGGTACTGTCAGGGCTGCACTCAGCCCTTCCTTCTCTGTGCTGGCAGCTCAGCTGGCAGCTAATTGCCAGCTTCTATCTCTCCAGTGATCCGCCTGTTGATGATCCGCTCGTCAGCTGCCTACTTAAGGACTTCCAGCTCATTTGCTCTTCGCCTTCGCCTGTGTTAACATCACAAGAGACTTTCTCCTGCATTGCTGTTGAAGACCTGCTTGACTACGTTCCCTCTGGCTACAGATCCTGCTTGCTGGACTCTATCTTTATCCCTGGTTCTTGGACATTGGCTTGGCCGACTACCCGATCCGGTTACCAAACCCTGGCTTATTTTACTACGCTTACTCTGTTTGCCTTTTTATTTTTATTATTAAACAAGTGTGATTTAACTGTACTTCTGTCTCAGTCTGATTCATGATTCCTGACAGGGACATGCCATACTACCCTCTCCCTTGGGGTCTTTTCTCCATCTGCATTGGGGCACCCTCAAATTGTACCCGGACTGGATAAGTCCCAGGGTGGAGAGCGGGTGTATATTGGGGGGGGGGGGATGGTTTTGTGAACTAACACATACGGTTTCACCTACAGTGGGTTCTGATAAATAATTCCCCAGAGAAGGATAAAGAATAGGAAAGGCTAAATCGTACTCCTTCAGAGTCTTTATACAGTCTCCCCTATTCCTGTCCCTAATAGGGATTCTTCTAGATTCACACAACATGTTTAAATCTGTAGTGGAAAACAGATCATAGTTAGCTTTAGGCTGGAGAGCCGAGGCTTCAGTGGTTATAGAAGATAGTTGAGGGAGAGAGACAGGGAGAGAGTTTGAGCTGCAGGGTGGAGAAATTGGAGAGAGAGAGAGAGAGACGGAGAGAAGTCAGTGACAGAGGAACAGTGGGAAATTCATGAGACAACAGCAGTTACAGATCCAGCTGATCCTGCTTGTCTTAACAGGGTTAGCCCAGCGAGGGCTTCCTCCGTTTCCCATATTGGATTACTAGTTTCGGCAATCTCCTCTGGCCAGGTATACAGGTCCTTCTCAAAAAATTAGCATATTGTGATAAAGTTCATTATTTTCTGTAATGTACTGATAAACATTAGACTTTCATATATTTTAGATTCATTACACACAACTGAAGTAGTTCAAGCCTTTTCTTGTTTTAATATTCATGATTTTGGCATACAGCTCATGACAACCCAAAAATCCTATCTCAAAAAATTAGCATATCATGAAAAGGTTCTCTAAACGAGCTATTAACCTAATCATCTGAATCAACTAATTAACTCTAAACACCTGCAAAAGAATTCTGAGGCTTTTAAAAACTCCCAGCCTGGTTCATTACTCAAAACCGCAATCATGGGTAAGACTGCCGACCTGACTGCTGTCCAGAAGGCCATCATTGACACCCTCAAGCAAGAGGGTAAGACACAGAAAGAAATTTCTGAACGAATAGGCTGTTCCCAGAGTGCTGTATCAAGGCACCTCAGTGGGAAGTCTGTGGGAAGGAAAAAGTGTGGCAGAAAACGCTGCACAACGAGAAGAGGTGACCGGACCCTGAAGAAGATTGTGGAGAAGGACCGATTCCAGACCTTGGAGGACCTGCGGAAGCAGTGGACTGAGTCTGGAGTAGAAACATCCAGAGCCACCGTGAACAGGCGTGTGCAGGAAATGGGCTACAGGTGCCGCATTCCCCAGGTCAAGCCACTTTTGAACCAGAAACAGCGGCAGAAGCGCCTGACCTGGACTACAGAGAAGCAGCACTGGACTGTTGCTCAGTGGTCCAAAGTACTTTTTTCGGATGAAAGCAAATTTTGCATGTCATTCGGAAATCAAGGTGCCAGAGTCTGGAGGAAGACTGGGGAGAGGGAAATGCCAAAATGCCTGAAGTCCAGTGTCAAGTACCCACAGTCAGTGATGGTCTGGGGTGCCATGTCAGCTGCTGGTGTTGGTCCACTGTGTTTTATCAAGGGCAGGGTCAATGCAGCTAGCTATCAGGAGATTTTGGAGCACTTCATGCTTCCATCTGCTGAAAAGCTTTATGGAGATGAAGATTTCATTTTTCAGCATGACCTGGCACCTGCTCACAGTGCCAAAACCACTGGTAAATGGTTTACTGACCATGGTATTACTGTGCTCAATTGGCCTGCCAACTCTCCTGACCTGAACCCCATAGAGAATCTGTGGGATATTGGGAAGAGAAAGTTGAGAGACGCAAGACCCAACACTCTGGATGAGCTTAAGGCCGCTATGGAGGCCCAGGATGCTTCGATAACACCTCAGCAGTGCCACAGGCTGGTTGCCTCCATGCCACGCCGCATTGAAGCAGTCATTTCTGCAAAAGGATTCTCGACCAAGTATTGAGTGCATAACTGAACATAATTATTTGAAGGTTGACTTTTTTTGTATTAAAAACACTTTTCTTTTATTGGTCGGATGAAATATGCTAATTTTTTGAGATAGGATTTTTGGGTTTTCATGAGCTGTATGCCAAAATCATCAATATTAAAACAAGAAAAGGCTTGAACTACTTCAGTTGTGTGTAATGAATCTAAAATATATGAAAGTCTAATGTTTATCAGTACATTACAGAAAATAATGAACTTTATCACAATATGCTAATTTTTTGAGAAGGACCTGTACATAATGCGCTTCTTCCGGACTGAAACTGCCTTCTGTATACCCTGCCCGTTCACCATTATAGACTTCTGAAGCCATAAGTCAGCTATGTCTAAAGTCTTTGCAGCCTGGAGTCTGGTTCTAAACTCAGTGATGAGTTTCTCCCACCCCCAGGTTCCAAACGTACCTTCCAAAGGAATACACCATTTTGTACCCTCTGACCATCTATGCCAGTCTTTAACCACTTGCCGACCGCGCCATAGCCGAAAGACGGCTAAAGCGCGGTCGAGTTATCCAGGGTTCACGTCCCTGGGACGTCCTCGTGCACTCGCGCTTCCCGCGCGCCCCCTAGGGCGCGCTTGCGGAAGTGTCCGTGCTCGCCGAGTGCAGGGGACCCAGCGCAACAAGGATCATGGTGAAGAGCCAATGATAGCGGCTCTTTACCACCTGATCGCTCCCTCCAATGAGGGAACGATCAGAAAGTAAACAAACTGGGGTCACACAGAGGTCCATCTCTCTTCTCTCCTCACACCGATACAGCGTGTGAGGAGAGAAGAGAGATCATTGTGATCACAGTGAGTGTTAAATAATCTAGTGAACTACAGTGCCCAGCAGTGCCTTTCAGTACCCATCTCCATCATCAGTGCCACTACAGTGCCACCAGAGTACCCATCAGTGCCACTAGTGTCCAGTGCCACTACAGTGCCCATCAGAGTACCCATCAGTGCCACTAGTGTACATCAGGACCACCACAAGGCTGATCAGTGTCACTAAAAAGCTCATCAGTGCCACTACAAGGCTCACCAGTGCCATCAGTGCCACCTCTGCCACCTATCCTCCATCAGTGCCACCTCTGCCACTTCAGTGCCCATCAGTGCCACACCAGTGCCACTACAGTGCCCAGTGCCACTACAGTGCCCCATCGGTGCCATCAGTACCACATCGGCGCCACTGTAGTGCTCATCTGCACCACTACATCGCTCAACTACAGCGCTCATCAGTGCCACAGTAGTGCCCATAAGTGAGTGCTCATCAGTGCCGCCTTATCAGTGCATATCAGTGTGGTGCATTAGTGTACATCAGTTCATCCTCATCAGTTCCCATCAGTGCATCCTCATCAGTTCCCATCAGTGCACCCTCATCAGTTCCCAGCAGTGCACCCTCATCAGTTCCCAGCAGTGCACCCTCATCAGTTCCCAGCAGTGCACCCTCATCAGTTACTAGCAGTGCACCCTCATCAGTTACCTGCAGTGCACCCTCATCAGAACCCAGCAGTGCACCCTCATCAGAACCCAACAGCACCCTCCTCAGAACCCAGTAGCACCCTCATCAGAACCCAGCAGTGCAACCTCATTAGACCAGCCTCATCAGCACCCATCAGTGCAGCCATATCTGTTCCAGTTTTCCTACCACAGTTTGTCACCACAGCCCACAGTCACCAGTATGGCGAAAAAAATGTTTTCCGCTGAGGAGACATACCAACAGCTTTGCTTGACTGACGAGAGCAACGGGGAGCTCTCCGAGTCTGATTCTGGTTCAGAATATGAACCTGTTATAAGCAGTGGGTCTTCTACAGATTCAGAGGAAGTGGAAAGTGTGCCCAGGAAACAAAGGCGTTCTGACATGGAGCAGCAGGCTACCACAAGTAGCGCTGTGGCATCAACCAGCAGCTCAGTGCCATCCACCAGTAGCACAGTGCCATCCACAAGAAATGAAGTACCACTACAGCAAAGGCCAAGAACTAGCGGGGTGTCATCTCAACCCCAAAGGGTTAGGACCCATGCCAGCCTTCCCTATGCCCTTGAAAACCCTCTGTGGCCTCCCCCCAATTCAGGAGCAGCAAACATCCCCCCTTTCACCGCCCAGCCAGGTGTTCAGGTGAACACAGAAAATTTTGCCCCTATTGATTTTTTTAATTTAATTTTTACCCAAGACCTATTATCCTCCATCGTGACCCAGTGCAACCTCTTTGCACAACAATTCATAATAAACAACCCTGGTTCATGTTATGCCCGTCCCTATGAGTGGAAAGCATTGACAGTGGAGGAATTTCAATTATTTTTAGGTCTAACGTTCAACATGGGGCTCTCAAAAAAAAGTGAAGTATACTCCTATTGGTCCACCAAACCCATCCACCACATGCCAGTCTTTTCATCCCTTATGTCAAGATCCAGATACCTCATGATAATGCCCTTTCTCCATTACAATGACAATACCCAGTGCCCTCCCCGAAATGACCCATCACATGACAAATTATTTAAAATTCGGCCACTTCTAAATTTTTTCTCTGAGAAATTCCCCCAGTTATATATCCCTGACCAAAATATATCCGTGGATGAGTCATTGGTCCACTTCACAGGCAGGCTTGGCATCAAGCAGTTTATTCCAAGCAAAAGGACCCGATATGAGGTTAAGATCTATAAGGTATGTGACCGAGCCACGGGCTACATTTACGCCTTCCTGGTGTATGAAGGGAAGGGCTCCCAACTGCATCCCCCTGAATGTCCAGAGTACATCGGTGCCAGCGGAAAGGTTGTTTGGGAGCTTATATATCCACTCCTTGAAAAGGGTTACCACCTTTATGTGGATAATTACTATACCAGCTTGCCCCTCTTCCGCAACCTTCACCGGAAGGGCACTCCAGCGTGTGGTACAGTGCGAGCCAACAGGAAGGGTTTCCCGCAAAAGCTCGTTACTGAAAGACTACGAAAAGGGGAGACGGCGTCTTTGCGCAATGAAGAGCTATTGGCTATCAGGTGGAGGGACAGAAGAAACGTCCACATGCTCTCAACGATACATAACGACACCTACGTGGAAATCCCCAGAAGAAACGGCCCTATCCAAAAACCAGCATGTGTTCATGATTATAATTTGTTCATGGGGGGAGTCGATTTTAATGATCAAATGATTGAACCCTATCTTCCCACAAGAAAAAGCCGCTATTGGTATAAAAAGGTCTCCATATATCTTTTCAGTATGGCCCTTTACAATACTTATGTCATTTACCATATCTTCAGTACCAAGAAAAAATTGTCTCCGCCCTTTTGTACCCTGAAGACCCACCAGAAAGCATTCGCTCGGATTCAGTGAGCAGACTCCATGAACGCCACTCTCCTGAAAAACTTACCCCCCATGAAACAGGCCGAAAACGTCAGAAGAGATGCCGGGTGTGCTCCAAAGAAGGAACTAGAAGAGACACTGTGTATTATTGTCCCGATTGTCCTTCCCAACCAGGCCTTTGTTTTGGTCGATGCTTCCGTCGTTACCATACTTTTCTACATTATTAGGAAAGTATGGTAAACGTAATTGTCATTTACCGCCACACCCCTTATGCCACTGTACATACCGCTGCCTTCTCCGGAACTGACCCTGTCCTGCTAAACGACCACGCCTCTGCCTAACGCTAAACTGTACCTACCTCTGCCTGCCCTGGAACTGACCCTGGCCTGTTATACGACCATGCTTCTGCCTAACCCTAAACTGTACCTACCTCTGCCTGCTCTGGAACTGACCCTGGCTTGTTATACGACCACGCTTCTGCCTAACCCTAAACTGTACCTACCTCTGCCTGCTCTGGAACTGACCCTGGACTGTTTGACCACGTTTTTTGCCTGCCTCTTGGATTGATCTTTTACCCTGCTATGCTAATGGGAACACAGGGGTCTCACATATGTGAGGGGCTCCAGAATTGTTTTTCTGGATGAAGAAAACTAATTTTTTAGTTTTCTCATTCCCGGATTAGGGTCTGGAGACTCGGAGGCTTCAAAGAGATTTGGGTGGGAGAAGCCTCTACCCCTGTCCCCATTATTTCCTGGCCTGCTACTTGGACCATGTTCCTGCTTACTACCAGGACTAATATTTTGGCACTGCTGGCAATGTCTCTACTTGCACTGACCTTGGACTGTATATGGACAGTATCTCTGCCTGTACTGACTATGGAAAATATTCCTGCCTGCTGCCTGGACAATTCCATTCACTGACGCTGACCACGTCCCTGCCTGCTGCCTGGATCAGGGCTCTCCTTCTGTGGACAAATGCACTACTAAAACCACAGGTAATCTTTTGTTTACCATTTACTCAGCAGAATGTAGTTCAGGGTGTAATTCTTGGTATGTACATGCTATATGCTAGAAATATGAAGGGCCTTCAAAAATGTGATAGATTGTAAGGAAATTAGATGCGTAATTTATGTCCCTAGAATACCTGATGGTGCTTCTTGGATATTGGGCCTCTATGTGGCCAGGCTGTGTAAAAGTCTCACACATGTGGTATCGTCATACTCAGGAGGAGTAGGAGAATATATTTTGGGGTGTAATTTTTGCTATGTACATGCCATGTGTTGGAAATATCTTATAAATGGACAACTTTGTGTAAAAAAAAATGCGTTTTCATTTTTTTTCCACATTTTCCAAAATCTTCTGGAAAAAAATGAACAGTTCAAAAGACTCATAATGCCTCAGATTATACGTTTGGGTGTTTGCTTTCCAAAATGGGGTCACTTTGTTGGCGTTTCCATTGTCCTGGTGCTCCAGGGCCTTCAAAAGTGTAATAGGTGGTTGAGAGATTAGATGTGTAATTAATGCTCCTAGAACGCCTGAAGGGGCTACTTCAATGTATGTGGCCAGGCTGTGTAAAAGTCGCACACATGTGGTATCGTAATACTCAGGAGGAGTAGCAGAATATATTTTGGGGTGTCATTTGTGGAATGTACATGCCATGTGAGAGAAATAACCTGTTATAATGACAATTTGGTGTGAAAAAAAATTAAAATAAAAAAAATCTTCATTTTGCAAAGAATTGTGAGAAAAAATGACAACCTCAAAAAACTAACTATGCCTCTTACTAACTACCTTGGAATGTCTACTTTCCAAAAAGGGGTCATTTGGGGGGTATTTGTACTTTACTGGCTTATTAGGGTCTCAAGAAATGAGATAGGCTGTCAGTACATCAGGTGTAATCAAATTGATACATTTTCAGTGATTGGCACCATAGCTTGTAGACCCTATAACTTTCACACAGACTAAATAATATCCACTAATTTGGGTTATTTTTACCAAAGATATGTAGCAGTATACATTTTTGCCCAAATTTATGAAGAAAAATTACTTAATTTGCAAAATTTTATAATAGAAATGAAGAAAAATTCATTTTTTTACAAAATTTTCGGTCTTTTTTAATTTATAGCACAAAAAATAAAAAACCCAGAGGCGATCAAATACCACCAAAAGAAAGCTCTATTTGTGTGAAAAAAAGGACGAAAATTTCATATGGGTACAGTGTAATTGTCATTCAAAGTGTGAGAGCACCGAAAGCTGAAAATTGGTCTGGTTAGGAAGGGGGTTTAAGTACCCAGTGGTCAAGTGGTTAAGGGGTCTCACGGCCCGAGCCCCAAACCCAGACTTCATGTATTGCGCAGCTGTCTGACCTGTGGGGAGGTTAATTTGTTTCCTCCCCAGCAAGGACAACCAATTGCCCATGACGATTCGAATCGGGTTTTTTTTCGTCGGACTCTGCGTCCAGAGAACCCTGCGCTTTACTTTCGGAGCGGTTATGGTTTGCGCCTTTATCACCATAACGGACCCCCGTAATTCACAGCCTGATTGGGGCTGCTAGGGTACTACTCCTCACATTTGAAATTCCGACTATTATACCCGACCGGTCTCACGATATACAGCCCTCTAAACGTGTTGTTCAGACAACTACAAAGCACAATGAAATCCTCCACTATTCAAAACAATATTATGGCTTCTTTCTACCTCTATCTAGATGTTACAACAATAATGGTGATGCCTCCCGTTTTACTCTCTACGCAAAACTGAATTACAGTATAAAACTTCACAAAACAACTGGAGTTAAATTAAAAAACCCAAAATTATTCTACTGGAAATGGAATTCAGTACAAAAAGACTATATTTCACTTGAGACTAAAATATTGCACAAAAACAACTAAAGACACAAATTGAAATTCCTGCAAAAAGATAACTTAATTTCACAAAATGCTTAAATATGGCCCAAAAGCAGAGTAATTTCACCAAGAACCAAAAATCTGCAGAAACAAAATGTCAGTTGCAACAATCGAAAATTGGTCCACGGTAAAATGGTGGATGAAATCTGGACTACCGCAAAATGGTCGATGTTAACAAATAGAAAAAAAAGGAAATCCCTGATCCGCAAAACTAACACAAACCGAGATTTCTTCACTAGAAAACCAAAATTTCTCCCCACGAAAACTGACTACACAGTTGAGACACCAAAATGAACACTTATCCCTAGACAAACACTTCAGGCTATATCAATTAGGGTTCATAGGAGTACTAAAATATAGGCATATTTAACTAAACAATTTATCCAAAATTGCCAAAGTTACATAAAACATGGAATAACACGCCTTAAATGTTCAAAAAACTTGAAGTATGGTTTTCTTACCATAGGCCAGCCTTTGCTGGTTCTGATTCTGGATGTCTCTTCCCACTCGAGGTCAAAGATCTGAATGAATTCCTTGCTGGCCCGCCAAAAACTGTCCGGGAAATATTAAAGAAGAAGTCCAGCCTGAGCTTTTTCGACTGGGCTTCTCCTAAGGGTCACAGGAGTGCAATTTGTTATGCACTCCTGTGACTCATTTTCAGCGGAGAGCAGTCTGAAGTCCACTCTCCGCTGACGTCACTGCCATCAGTCGGGGCAGCGCATCATCACGACTTCCCAATTCGGGATCCGCGAGCTGCCCTAATTAATGGCAGTCTCAATGAGCCGCTCTCCGTCCCTCCACAGCTCAGCGCTCCAATGAGTGTGGAGAAGCAGAGAGGAAACTGACAGTCAGCGGCTTTCTTCTCGGGGATCTGTGAGAACCAAGCCAATGGCAATGTTCGGTGGCTCAGGTCTCAGTGCACAGACGGCGGGGGACAGATGGAGCATTGGTCTGATGCTCCATCCACCGAGGTAAGTATGAATCCTAAAAAACCTGGAAATCCATACTTCTCCTTTTAAGCCTCTCCTTAAGCAAATAATTTCCTTGTGCTTAAAAGCACAAATCTAGCTCTCTTGTATAATGCTGGGTTCAGCGCGCTGGTGTATCTCCAAGTAACACAGACACAGATGCTGGGATCACATTGAGCTTAGCAGAGTCCTCTCTAGCATCAGCAGCTGCTTTTATTTATACTGTCAACATGAGTAACAAAAGAAGGTGGTGGCTTCACAAACAGCCAATCAGACATTTGTATTCTTTCAAAAGAACCCATTACAGACATGTATATATTCAAATAGAATACCAGCAGTGACGTGTGCAAACGGTCGTGTGCAGAGCCATTGGGCATGCTTTCTGTGAGACACAAAGGGGTTCATTTACTAAAGGCAAATCCACTGTGCACTACAAGTGCACTTGGAAGTGCAGTTGCTTTAGATCTAAGGGGAAGATCTAAAATGAGGGGAAGCTCTGCTGATTTCTATTATACAATCATGTGCAAGCAAAAATGCTGTTTTTTATTTTCCTTGCATGTCCCCCTTGGATCTACAGCGACTGCACTTCTGAGTGCACAGTGGATTTGCCTTTAGTAAATCAACCCCAAAGTGTCTCACAATTTGAACACTACAAAGATGACTCTGTACATGACCGTGTGCACACCAACTCACTGCTTCCAATGACTTGAACCATACTCTATCATGGCTCAGCGAGCCATCATTTTTGGATGGTTATTCTATAGTTCCCATGTACGCAGATCTGTCCGCTCAGAGTCATTAAATGCAGTCGCCAAGAAGTGGTCAGTCTCTTGGTGAGGCATAAAAACAAACATTCCTAAAAGAGCGAACAGATCTGCCGTGTCCATGGGAAGGTTTTTGCGGCCAATGGTCTTCCACCAACGTCTGTATGTGTGAATACACTCACATGAGCGCATTACAGCAAAACCGACACTGGGGGACATCTGACAACATAAATTAATAAAAATTTCCACAATAAATACAAATTGGCCTAAATTGATGAAGAAATTCGATTTTTTACATATTTTTATTGGAAGTTTTATAGCAGAAAGTAAATATATATATTTTTTTAATTGGTCTTTTTTTGTTTGTAGCGCAAAAAATTTTAACCGCAGAGGTGATCAAATACCTCCAAAAGAAAGCTCTATTTGTTGGTAAAAAAGGACATACATTTTATTTGTGTACAGCGTCGCACGGCCGCGCAATTGTCAGTTAAAGTAACGCAGTGCCGCATCGCAAAAAATGGCCTGGTCATTAATGGGGGTAAAACCTTCTGGAGCTGAAGTGGTTAAACTTTAATCCCGTAAGTTACATATCCATTGTAGGTGAATCCCAGATAGAAAGTCACATTTTCATCTCCTCGAGGAACCGATGAATAGTTTAGAGGCAAAACTTCGATCTTCCCTTTTCCAAAAGGGCCCTTTGTGTAGACTCTTCCATTTTCTGTCCATCCATCGACTTTCTTTAGCTTGTCTTGGATTAGTTTTCTATCTTTTAGGTCACCGTCAAAGCGGAAAGTGCGTTCATTTAATGGATGGTTTAGAAGCCTTTCCATAGCACCTCTGAAAATGAACTTCTCGAGGCCGGTGCCCTTTCCAAGGAAGAAGAGCACATTTGTTCTTTTTTTACGGACGGGGACGTCCTTAATTCTTTTCTGGTGCAGCTGTTTAGCTTTTTCCATTGCAAAGTTCAGAACATTGCCTTTCTTTACATTTTGTGAGGCTAGGAATCTTTCATCTGGCCAGTAAAGCATGAAAATAAGAAAGTAGGCACTTGCAGGAAATGTTTTTCGTTCATTCAGAAACCGTTGGCTTATCTCCAGCAGTTTCTTGAATTCCAAAAGTTTTCTAGAGTCCGGCTGGACACTTCCCAGGGCAATATGGCACATTATGAGGCTAATGAGGTCGCCATCATCCAGCTTGTCTTCAGATATGTCCGTGGGGAAGTAGTTGATGATCCTCTCCAATGCTACAACTAGGCGTTCACCTTTTGAATTGGATAACAATGACAGAATGGTTGCTACACTGCTGCCTCCTAGTCTATAAATTTCCATCTTTCTGGCAAATTTATTTCTTTCAGCTGTTGCAGAATATCCTGCCTGGTCTACAGATCTAAAACACTCAGCAAATGATTTTGTCTTGGTAACTAACCAATTCCTGACAAAATCATCCTTCCTGGTTGTCTCCCACACATCAATTTTATCACCCTGAAAGCAGCCAACGTCTTCTGAAATCCACTCTAGAGCTTTATACATATTTTGGTACAAACTTTTTAAATGACCGTGTAGCTTTGCCCAGGAGTCCTTTATCTCTTCTGGAATGTATTTTACATTGAGAAGATATTCCACCAATGCTGCCTTGTCTTTCTTTATGTTTTTAAATAATGTTAGTAGCAGCTCTAGTAGGTTGCATCCAGTATCTACTTCTCCCATATATCCAGAGTTATTGATTGTATCTTTGTCAATATTTGCAGCTCTTTGTGCCTCTCTGAAGCTCTCCATGGATTTAAGGCCAAGCTCAATTAGGCTGATTTCATCTACTGAGCTTTGGTTCTCCTTATACTTTTCATGGTTTGCGGTAAACCATTCCTTGTACAGGCGTCCTTCAGTGTCCAATATATATGAATCATCCGGCAGCTTTGCTTTGGCAATTGCCACCCATTTCTGTGCTTCTTCAAATTTAGAATTTTTATAATGGAGTCTGGCAAGATGTTGTGCAAAATGTGCATCTTTATCAAATTGCTCATAGGCAACCTGTAGCAGCTGAATGGCCATCTCAGTGTCTCTTTCCTCCTTCCATACATGTTCTATTAGTGGTGAGAAGAAACTGTCTACATTGTCACCACGACTTTTCTTGTGTCGCCGGAAAAACAAGTCTTTTATAAATTTTACAAATTCTTGCTTTGCAAATCTGTGGTTGAGAGCAGCAGATTCATTGAGTAGTTCCAGGGCAATTTTACTCTGAGGGTATGAGCGGATGGAATATTGATTTAAAATTTCCCTTGCGATTAGAGGATGTAAAATGCGAATGGCAGAAATGTATGTTGATTCATCCCTTAGTTCCATGATCAGTGCTTGTTCACTTAAGCTGTTGAGATCATAATTTTGGCTCAGTCTGTAGTCTTGAGTAACATAAGACTGAATTCCCAGAAGGACTTCACAGTGGGAAAGGGAGATATAAGAATTTTGAACATAATGATTTAGTAATGCAGCGTATCTGATCAGACGAGTTACTGGAGAAGAGTGGTCCAGATCTTCCATCACATTCTTCACAAAGTCTTCCAGGTACTTCTTATTGAACTCTTGACTCATTAAAACAAAAGTAATGATCATATCATGAGAAGGAAATTTTTCATTGAGTTCTTCAGCTTTGCCTTTGAACAGCAGCTTCTCGTTATCTTTGAGCTTGTGAGTGATGGCAACTGTGTCACTGGATGAGACTGAACAATACTTTTCTGGTGCAATTAAACGTTTACAGGTCAAGAGGATAAAGCAAGTCTTTGCACGTCTCACTTTTTTATGAACCATGGCTTCTCGTAAACTGTGTTTTAATTCATCAATGTACTCTTCGGGACAGTCTTCCAGAAGAAGGAGAACCGGCAGACAGTTTTTAGTGTCCCCTTCTTCATACTCTCTGAGCTCCACCGCATGTTCACACACCTTTGTAGTTTGGTATCTTGAGTTCACTATGGCACACCGTAAGTTCTTTTTGTTTTTCCAGAGGATCTGTCTGGCCACTGTGCTCCCTCCACTGCCTGGCTGGTGAAAAATGTTGATCCGTGCTACAGGAAGTTTCACGGTGTCTTCATTTAAGATGCCGTTCAGAATACCCTCAACTTCCTGACAGGCATTGCGCTCAATGAATGCCCCACATTTCTTCTGCTCAGCAAGCCACAAATGTTTCCAGCTAATTTTTCCTCCTCGATAGAAATCACTTTCAAGTTTCTTGGGATCTATGGCCTTAAGGTTGGTGTTTTCACACTCATTTACACACAAGATGTTTAGGGAGTTCATTTTTTCTTCTTTAGGTGTTGTAAGAAAACAAACTCCTTTTGTAGAGACCGGTAACTTTCTGTTGAAGTTCTTTTCTGGAATCATGTCTTGAACTGTAGCGTCAACATGGCTGAGCTTCATGCCAACAACACTTCTTTGGTCAAGTTCTGTTCTGTTACATGTTGCTTGTGCCAAGCCAGACAATTGTGTGTAATATTCTTCACACTCTGTGATACAAGTGATGTACTCCATACCGCTCAATTCCTCATAAAATTCCATCAAGGCCTTAACAATTGGCTTTTCCACAGGGGAAAACAGCATGAAGAGCACGATGAAGGATCCTCTCTTAATATTATCACAGATTAAAGAAACCGCTTTCTTAAAGTGCTTCATTTTGTCTTTGATCCAAGATTGCTCATCACATGGTAAATCTTCCCCGCCGTAACTCTTCCGTCCATTACAAAATATCCAGCTTGTGTGCTTGAAGAACCCCAGATTATTAATAATGTCATCCAGGTTCTTCCCATACTCACTGGCATAGCTCTTCAAGGAGTATATATTCGTCAGATGGTAATCTTTGCACTTGGAGTGTAGCCCACTGGTGTCAGACTCCGCATCAAAATCAAAAACACACAAGATTTTCAAGTATTTCAAAAAGGTTAAGTGTTGAAGTTGGTGTTTCTCACACCGGTTTGTGATGAGTACATATTGCAGTGTGTCATCGAAGTACTGCTTAGCATTTGTTAGCAGGATAGATAGTTTTCTACCTAGATTTTTAGATCTGCATTCTTCAGGAACATTGGCCTCCTCTGCTTCCTTTCTCCTCTTATCTGCTTCCTTTAGCCTCAGGATTAATGCATTAATTTCCTCCTCTATTTTAACTGACTGAGATTTTGTCCCCACTCTCTCATATATAGTTTTCTTTTCTTTATTAATTTTATTCGTATTCTCATCAAACTTTGGTAAACTTACTTGAAACATTTTCCCCTCTACAGTGACGGATAGAGACTCAATATCTACTTCCACCACAAACCTTTTCTCTTCCGACTCCGCATCGACAACCTCAATAAATTCAGGGCAGCGAATACACATTGCTGCAGCTGCATATTCACTGGCTTCAGGAAAGCACTTATCCAAATCATTCAATAAATCTGCATACCAGTCTTTATTTTTAATTGGAATACCAACTATCTGTCCATGTGTGAAGCCTTTGTCTTCCACACTGTCCATGATGCCAAAGTGTATGGTTCCATTAGTTCTCATGTTCAGACAGGCAGCAGCAAATCGAAAGGTCTCATATCGTAGTTTTGCTAGAAGTCTTGGCCTATCCAAACCTGCGGCAATAGAAAATGATTTGTACTCATGACAAGGAGTGATCAGATCGGTGATGCCTGTCTCAGGAGGAAGTACCTGGTTCTTCACATATTTGAAGTTTGTATCATGATTATCGAAGGGTCGGAAATTGCTCAGTGTTACGTCTTTCAGCTTATGGACTGGTCTGGTGTTCTCTTTTGAACCCTTGATTCTTTCAGAAGTTTTTTCCACAATTTGGTTTTTATCTCCTGGGCTCATTGTATTTTTGCGCTCCTCCAAAACATTGATGGTTTTCTTTTGAGGTATTTGGTCCACTTGTACAGATTTTTTTGTTAAAGTGATATCTATTTCTGTGAGTTTTCCCTCTATACTGCATTTTTTCTCTGTGAGACTTTTCTCTTCCAAACCCGATATTTCCAAACCCTGGTTTTCTTGAGGTTTGTCTTCTGAGTTGCCACTAGCTGTGCTTTTTACATAATGCCCATCCTTCTGCTTTTGGTTTAGGGTCTCATGGTTGTCGATGGACTTTTTGTTGAGATTTTTCTGACCTGGTTTGTCCACTTGGTCAGGTTTATTTCTAGAGGTGGAATTTACCTGGAATTCTTTGTGTTTAATGTCACTGTTGCCGGTCTCGGGAGAGGCTAACTTGTTTTCTGAGGTTGGACTGTTGATGTTTTGTTGAGGTTTGTCTTCTGAAGACACATTTATTTGACTTAAACCTTCTGAAAATTGATCTTTTGTATCTGTTTGGCCTTTAATTTTTGGAGGTTGCTCAGACTTTTTTCCAGGTGGCTGACATGGTTGTACAGATAAACTTGTAGAACAAGGATTCTGTTTTTTTAATTTATCTTCTGTGGTTATATTTTCTTTGTGTGTCCTTGATGTATCTGATTGAGAGGCATTCTGACTTTTTTGTGACTTGTCCTTAGAAATCTCTTTATTTTCCATTGAATTTTCAGTGGGCGGCTTGTTTTTATTTTTGGAAGTGTTAGTTTTCTCTGTTGAGCTCTGTATGTGAGGTACAATACTCTTTCCTGAAGTTGTCTCCTCTTCCTCCACAGGTTGACCCTCCTTTGTCTGATGTTTTGTGTTGGCACCGGAGTTCATATTTTTTTTTATGATCTCTCCGGTTCTTTCTTCTGCACTAGGACCTTTTTCAGATTGCTTTCCCATGAGTTTATTTACATCTACTGGACTGGATATTCCTGGAGATTGTATAGTGTTAATCTGAGTATTTGTATTGGTCTGACGTATTTGTTCCTTGTTTTTTGTGGGATAGGATTGGATATCTTTAAATATTTCTTGTACAATGCCCCAATTTTTTCCAGGTGGCTGACATGGTTGTACAGATACACTTGTAGAACAAGGATTCTGCTTTTTGGGTCTGTCTTCTGTGGTTATATTTCCTTTGTGTGTCCTTGATGTATCTGATTGAGGGGCATTCTGATTTTTTTGTGACTTTTCATTAGAAATCTCTTCACTCTCCAATGAATTTTCAGTGGACGGCTTGTTTTTATTTTCGGAAGTGTTCGTTTTCTCTGTTGAGCTCTGTATGTGAGGTACAATACTCTTTCCTGAAGTTGTCCCCTCTTCCTCCCCTGGTTGACCTTCCTTTGTCTGATGTGGTTTTGTGTTGGCACCGGAGTTCATATTTTTTTTTATGATCTCTGCGATTCTTTCTTCTGCACTAGGACCTTTTTCAGATTGCTTTCCCATGAGTTTATTTACATCTACTGGACTGGACATTGCTGGAGATGGTATAGCCTCATTCTGAGTATTTGTATTGGTCTTATGTATTTGTTCCTTGTTTTTTGTGGGATAGGATTTGATATCTTTGAATATTTCTTGTACAAGGTCACATTTTTTTCCAGGTGGCTGACATGGTTGTACAAATACACTTGTAGAACAAGGATTCTGCTTTTTGGGTTTATCTTCCGTGGTTATATTTTCTTTGTGTGTCCTTGATGTATCTGATTGAGGGGCATTCAGATTTTTTTGTGACTTTTCATTAGAAATCTCTTCATTCTCCGTTGGCGGCTTGTTTTTATTTTCGGAAGTGTTTGTTTTCTCTGTTAAGCTTTGTATGTGAGGTACAGTGCTCTTTCCTGAAGTTGTCTCCTCTCCCTCCCCTGGTTGACCTTCCTTTGTCTGATGTGGTTTTGTATTAACACGGAAGTTCATATTTTTTTTCATGATCTCCCCAAATTTTTCTTCCGCACTAGGATTTTTTTCAAATTGCTTTTCCACGTGTTTATTTACACCTACTGGACCGGACATTGCTGGAGATGGTATAGCGTTATTCTGAGTATTTGTATTGGTCTGATGTATTTGTTCCTTGATTTTTGTGGAATCGGACTGGGTGTCTCTAGGTTTTTCTTGTAGGATGTTACTGTTTCTCTGATCCTGCCCATCTGTTTTGTGTTTGGCAGATGATGAACCTGTGCCTGGGGAATTGATGGAACTTCTTCCAGGTTCCTGGAGATGTTTGTCCTTCCGCTTTGGTGATTTTCTTTGGATCTCTTTTTCTAAGAGTTCATCTCTTTTCTTGAGTAAAAGTTGTATTTGAAGATATTTCAGTCCCATTTTTTCTAGATGATGTTCACTGAGGATTTTTAGCACTGCTCCTGTGGCTTCTTCTTCATGAAGTTTAGTGATATATTCCTTTTTTAATCCAATTGAAGCCAACCAGCTGCTGACATCGTTCTCCATCCAACATTCCAGAGGCTTGTCACCTTAATTAGAAAATACAATCATTGAGAACTCTGAACACGAGTATTGTATACTACTGTAACATATAATACAACTTACCCAGACTCATGATGGTGTCTTCTTATACCGTACACATCTGAAAGAGAGAGGAAAACTTGTCAGAAGCCACATTTGGAAGATCGGTGTATAATATCTGTACGATATCTGTTGCCCCGTACACATGATCGGTTTTCCCGTCGGAAAAAAAACTGATGGTTTTTCCGACGGAATTTCTCTCAAGCCTGCCTTGCATACACACGGTCACACAAAAGTTCGGTGAACTTTTGACTGCCAAGAACGCGGTGACGTAAAAGACTACGATGAGACGAGAAAATTAAGTTCTGTGCTTCTGAGCATGCGTCAATTTGTTTCTGAGCATGCATGTTTTTTTGCGCGTCAGAAAAGCATACAGACAACCGGTTTTCCCGCTAGGATTTTTTCCTGACGGGAAAAAAGAGATCCTGCTCTCTTTTTTTTTCCGGCAGTTTTCCTGTTGGAAAAAGTCCAATGGAGCATACACATGGTCGGAATCCCCGTCCAAAAGCTCTCATCAGACTTTTTCCGACGGGAAAACCGGTTGTGTGTACGGGGCATGTCAGGAATTGGTTCATCTGCTGGTGGCACTGTGGCTCCCAGACCTATAGGCTGCAGTACCGGTGTTCACCAGTGGGTGTCTCTCACTAACCAGAAGCTCATGCTATCCCCATGACTAAGCTCTGGGGGGGGGGGGCGGAGTGAAACGCGTTGGAGCCGTGGCCTTGTTGGAGTAAAGGCTGAGGTTGTTACTCCATCCATTCACTGCAGCAGAACACCATAGATGTGCAACTTCCAGGGGTCACCCTTCCTTTAACCTTTGCAGGACCCAGGACAGGCTCCATCCCCTGTCAGCACTCTAGCAGCAGCTGCGGATGCACTGTCTACATACCCCTCCCTATCGAGCCTGAGCAGCCCACACACTTTTCCCAGTCACAGAAGCTCATGGTAATCAGTCATCACATGATGCTTGTTGCAGAAAGTATTTAAGCACTGTCTGTGCTATTCTTCTTTGCCTTGGTGTTTGTCCATGTGCCTCTGACCTGGGTTCCTGCACTCTGGTCCTGATTCCATACCCGCCTGCCTGTACCTACTCCCATATACCCTCTCCCTGTGCAGGCTTGCTCCTTCTGCCTGATCTACTGTGTATGACCCTGGCTCTGACACTGACTACGCTTCTCATAACCTACTGTCTGTATATATTTGGTTTAGGTAGTTGCTCATTGTTTGTTCACTTATCTATTAGATTCTTTGGTTTATGCAGTTCTGGTATATTGGGGGTGCATTTATATTATTGTTGTTCACTTTATTCTAAACCCTTTGGCGCCAGCCTTTTAATGGGCTTGCCGGGAGGCGGGGCTTATGGCCAATCATTTTTCCAAAAGAGGAAGGTTAGTGAGAGCATGTTGGAGGGAGAAAATAAGGCTGAGTGAGTGAGATAAGAGGTGAAGTGGCAGATGGATTGGAGTAGAGCACTAATATCTGTACTTGCCTGTATTGGTGTGTCTTAAAGTTAAAGTGCTGTGTTTAAAACTGCTAAACACTTAACCAATTCGTAAAAATCCAAATTCTTGGCAATAAAATGACATAAATCCCCAGAACATTATATATGTATAAAGCAGAGGCCCTGTAGAAATAAATAGGTGATAGTTGCAAATTTTTGTTTCATGTGATATTTGCACAACTGTTTATTAAAGTAGTGTTCCAGCCGTTATTTTTTTTTTTTAAAGTCAGCAGCTACAAACACTGTAGCTGCTGACTTTTAATAAGGACACTTACCTGTCCCAGGGAGCCCGCGATGTCGGCCCCCCGAGGCCGATCCGTCCATCGGATCGGGTGCCAGCTCCGCCATCCTAACTAAGGGAAACAGGCAGTGGAGCCTTGCGGCTTTACTGCCCATTTTCTACTACGCATGCACAAGTCGCGCGGCACTCTGTGAATGGTCGGCTGTCTTCTGGGACACACACAGGTCCCAGAAGACAGCGAGCCCCATTTCCAAGGAGGCAACACGAGGGAGGAAGAAAATGAAGAGCTCCGTGGAGAAGGAAGGGGCAGATTAGGAAGACTGCCTAGCAACAGGCTTTTCTGGTAAGTAAAATTTTTTTTTTTCAAATGTTTTTTTACATATTTTAAGGAGAATGTTAATGTCATTTTTTTTTTTTTTTAGGGTGGACCTATGCTTTAAATGCAATTTTTCCGGTAAAAATATAATAAAATGAATTTTAGTGCAAAACCACACCATATAATACCAATTTTTGGTTAAAATATTAAAAATGAGGTGGCATCATTGGATACCTTAAATTCCATGTTTTAAAATTGTGTGCGCCTGTGATATCGCCAAAAACGATGTTGCCCAAAAATCACCATACGTAACACTTTAAAAGCCATTACAGCTCATCAGTTTAGAGATAACGAGGAGCTCTTGTGCTAGAATTAATCTTCTCAGTCTGACGTTTGCGGAAATATGTCACACGTGTGTGGTGCGCCTGCGATTTACTTTACATACATGTACGCTTGCGTTTCTATTTATGCAGGTGTGCGGGGCAACGGGGGGTTTTGGGAATTTTCTTTTTTCATTTAAATATATTTTATTATCGTTTTTATTTTTTTCCATGATTGCTATCACAAGGAGTTAATAAACAGCTATGTGATAGCATTGGGTAGGTGACAGGTAACTTTTTATGGAGACATTAGAGGTCTAATAGACACCCCCAATGTCTTCCCTGCCCTTCACACCATCTAACCAATCACAGATCGGCTCGGATAGATGTGTGCCTCCTGGCTGTACCGGCCAGGCAATGGTGCATCTGAAACAGGAGGTGACATCACTTCCGGCCTCATTGTTTGTTTGCATGTGAGATGGGGGCACTGCAGACTCCCCCCCCTACTAATGGATGTGTTCCCGGGCAGCGGTAAGCATGGGACAGCCTGAGAACCACGGGAGGAGGGCGGGCCGCCGGCAGGAGGGGGCACCGTGCGGCCGGCTATGTGAAAGTATTTGGAAGCTATGGAGCCGCTGCATCACTTTCACATTGAAGCCGGTTTCCGGCTCTACAAAACCCGCACTCTGCTACTGCAGCCATCAGCTTGTGATCAAAGGTTCACTCTCTGGACATACATAGTACAAAGTACGCCCAAAGAGCTGAACTGGTTAACGAAAATAACAACACTTTACGCAAAAATGGCCGTGCCTGCCTTATGAAAGAATTACAATATGAAGTCATTAACCTCAGAAGGTATTTAGAGCAGAGAAGCCCTGTGAGCTCCAGTGTTAATTTTGTCGACTAAAATGACTAAAACATTTTAGTCAACTAAATGAATACTATTTTAGTTGATTAAAATACAACTAAAACTAAAACAATTGAGATGACTAAAATACGACTAAAACTAAAATGCCATTTTAGTCAAAAGACTAATGCTGCGTACACGCGACCGTTTTTCATGGCGAGAAAGATGCATTTTTTTAAATTGGTCATTAAAAACGATCGTGTGTGGGCTCCAGAGCATTTTTCTCAACGTGAAAAATGGCCATTAAAAATTTAGAACATCCTCTATTTTTTCTCGTCGTTTTTCTCGTCATGAAAAACGGCCGTGTGTAAGCTTTAACGACGTGAAAAAAAACGCGCATGCTCAGAAGCAAGTTATGAGACGGGAACGCTCGTTCTGGTAAAACTAGCGTTGGTAATGGAGATAGCACATTCCTCACACTGTAACGGACTGAAAAGCACGAGGCTGAAAAGCGTGAATCGTCTCTCAACAAATGCAGCCCAAAGGGTGGCGCCATCCGAATGGAACTTCCCCTTTATAGTGCCGTCGTACGTGTTGTACGTCACCGCGCTTTTCTCGAGCATTTTTTTTCACGATCGTGTGTAGGCAAGGCAGGCTTGAGAAGAATCACGTCGAGAAAAACGTCGTTTTTTCAATGACATTAAAAACGGCCGTGTGTACGCGGCATAAGACTAAAACTAAATTGAGATTTGACTTCAAAATGAACACTGGTCTGTAGTGCATGTTTATACCTCAATACCATAAATCAGGGGTGTCCAAACTTTTTTCAAAGAGGGCCAGATTTGATGAAGTGAACATGCTCGAGGGCCGACCATTTTGCCTGACATTTTTTGAACCATTAAAATTCGGTCTAAGTGTGTTCCTCCGAGCAACTAATACACGGCCCAACAAGAACTCCCTGCCTTTGTGGCCATGTGTGGTGAAGAGATGAGCTCAGGCGTGTTATTTGGATATACCGTATTTATTGGCGTATAACACTTTAAGAGGGAAGTTTCAGGAAAAAAACTAAAAAAAATTAAATAAAGAAATGTGAAGCAAAATAAGGGTCAGTGCCCATCTGCAGACCCCCAATTGCTAGGACTGCAGCACCTATCATTGCCAGGAATGCAGCACCTATCATTGCCGGGACTGCAGCACCTATCATTGCCAGGAATGCAGCACCTATCATTGCCGGGACTGCAGCACCTATCATTGCCAGGAATGCAGCACCTATCATTGCCAGGTCTGCAGCACCTATCATTGCCAGGACTGCAGCACCTATCATTGCCAGGAATGCAGCACCTATCATTGCCAGGAATGCATTCACAATTGCCAGGAATGATCAGCAGTGCCCAAGTGTCCATCTGCAGCCAGCGTGTCCAAGTGTCCATCTGCAGCCAGCGTGTCCAAGTGTCCATCTGCAGCCAGCGTGTCCAAGTGTCCATCTGCAGCCAGTGTGTCCAAGTGTCCATCTGCAGCCAGCGTGTCCAAGTGTCCATCTGCAGCCAGCGTGTCCAAGTGTCCATCTGCAGCCAGCGTGTCCAAGTGTCCATCTGCAGCCAGTGTGTCCAAGTGTCCATCTGCAGCCAGTGTGTCCAAGTGTTCATCTGCAGCCAGCGTGCCCAAGTGTCCATCTGCAGCCAGTGTGTCCAAGTGTCCATCTGCAGCCAGCGGTTCCAAGTGTCCATCTGCAGCCAGCGTGTCCAAGTGTCCATCTGCAGCCAGGGTGTCCAAGTGTCCATCTGCAGCCAGGGTGTCCAAGTGTCCATCTGCAGCCAGTGTGTCCAAGTGTCCATCTGCAGCCAGCGGTTCCAAGTGTCCATCTGCAGCCAGTGTGTCCAAGTGTCCATCTGCAGCCAGTGTGTCCAAGTGTTCATCTGCAGCCAGCGTGCCCAAGTGTCCATCTGCAGCCAGTGTGTCCAAGTGTCCATCTGCAGCCAGCGGTTCCAAGTGTCCATCTGCAGCCAGCGTGTCCAAGTGTCCATCTGCAGCCAGGGTGTCCAAGTGTCCATCTGCAGCCAGGGTGTCCAAGTGTCCATCTGCAGCCAGTGTGTCCAAGTGTCCATCTGCAGCCAGCGGTTCCAAGTGTCCATCTGCAGCCAGCGTGTCCAAGTGTCCATCTGCAGCCAGGGTGTCCAAGTGTCCATCTGCAGCCAGGGTGTCCAAGTGTCCATCTGCAGCCAGTGTGTCCAAGTGTCCATCTGCAGCCAGTGTGTCCAAGTGTCCATCTGCAGCCAGTGTGTCCAAGTGTCCATCTGCAGCCAGTGTGTCCAAGTGTTCATCTGCAGCCAGCGTGCCCAAGTGTCCATCTGCAGCCAGTGTGTCCAAGTGTCCATCTGCAGCCAGCGGTTCCAAGTGTCCATCTGCAGCCAGCGTGTCCAAGTGTCCATCTGCAGCCAGGGTGTCCAAGTGTCCATCTGCAGCCAGTGTGCCCAAGTGTCCATCTGCAGCCAGTGTGTCCAAGTGTCCATCTGCAGCCAGTGTGTCCAAGTGTCCATCTGCAGCCAGTGTGTCCAAGTGTCCATCTGCAGCCAGTGTGTCCAAGTGTTCATCTGCAGCCAGCGTGCCCAAGTGTCCATCTGCAGCCAGTGTGTCCAAGTGTCCATCTGCAGCCAGCGGTTCCAAGTGTCCATCTGCAGCCAGCGTGTCCAAGTGTCCATCTGCAGCCAGGGTGTCCAAGTGTCCATCTGCAGCCAGGGTGTCCAAGTGTCCATCTGCAGCCAGGGTGTCCAAGTGTCCATCTGCAGCCAGCGTGCCCAAGTGTTCATCTGCAGCCAGCGTGTCCAAGTGTCCATCTGCAGCCAGCGTGTTCAAGTGTCCATCTGCAGCCAGCGTGTTTAAGTGTCCATCTGCAGCCAGTGTGTTCAAGTGTCCATCTGCAGCCAGTGTGTTCAAGTGTCCATCTGCAGCCAGCGTGTCCAAGTGTCCATCTGCAGCCAGGGTGTCCAAGTGTCCATCTGCAGCCAGCGTGTCCAAGTGTCCATCTGCAGCCAGCGTGTCCAAGTGTCCATCTGCAGCCAGCGTGTCCAAATGTCCATCTGCAGCCAGCATGTCCAAGTGTCCATCTGCAGCCAGCGTGCCCAAGTGTCCATCTGCAGCCAGCGTGTCCAAGTGTCCATCTGCAGCCAGGGTGTCCAAGTGTCCATCTGCAGCCAGTGTGCCCAAGTGTCCATCTGCAGCCAGTGTGTCCAAGTGTCCATCTGCAGCCAGTGTGTCCAAGTGTCCATCTGCAGCCAGTGTGTCCAAGTGTCCATCTGCAGCCAGTGTGTCCAAGTGTTCATCTGCAGCCAGCGTGCCCAAGTGTCCATCTGCAGCCAGTGTGTCCAAGTGTCCATCTGCAGCCAGCGGTTCCAAGTGTCCATCTGCAGCCAGCGTGTCCAAGTGTCCATCTGCAGCCAGGGTGTCCAAGTGTCCATCTGCAGCCAGGGTGTCCAAGTGTCCATCTGCAGCCAGGGTGTCCAAGTGTCCATCTGCAGCCAGCGTGCCCAAGTGTTCATCTGCAGCCAGCGTGTCCAAGTGTCCATCTGCAGCCAGCGTGTTCAAGTGTCCATCTGCAGCCAGCGTGTTTAAGTGTCCATCTGCAGCCAGTGTGTTCAAGTGTCCATCTGCAGCCAGTGTGTTCAAGTGTCCATCTGCAGCCAGCGTGTCCAAGTGTCCATCTGCAGCCAGGGTGTCCAAGTGTCCATCTGCAGCCAGCGTGTCCAAGTGTCCATCTGCAGCCAGCGTGTCCAAGTGTCCATCTGCAGCCAGCGTGTCCAAATGTCCATCTGCAGCCAGCATGTCCAAGTGTCCATCTGCAGCCAGCGTGCCCAAGTGTCCATCTGCAGCCAGCGTGTCCAAGTGTCCATCTGCAGCCAGTGTGTCCAAGTGTCCATCTGCAGCCAGCGGTTCCAAGTGTCCATCTGCAGCCAGCGTGTCCAAGTGTCCATCTGCAGCCAGGGTGTCCAAGTGTCCATCTGCAGCCAGGGTGTCCAAGTGTCCATCTGCAGCCAGGGTGTCCAAGTGTCCATCTGCAGCCAGCGTGCCCAAGTGTTCATCTGCAGCCAGCGTGTCCAAGTGTCCATCTGCAGCCAGCGTGTTCAAGTGTCCATCTGCAGCCAGCGTGTTTAAGTGTCCATCTGCAGCCAGTGTGTTCAAGTGTCCATCTGCAGCCAGTGTGTCCAAGTGTCCATCTGCAGCCAGTGTGTCCAAGTGTCCATCTGCAGCCAGCGTGTCCAAGTGTCCATCTGCAGCCAGGGTGTCCAAGTGTCCATCTGCAGCCAGCGTGTCCAAGTGTCCATCTGCAGCCAGCGTGTCCAAGTGTCCATCTGCAGCCAGCGTGTCCAAATGTCCATCTGCAGCCAGCATGTCCAAGTGTCCATCTGCAGCCAGCGTGCCCAAGTGTCCATCTGCAGCCAGCGTGTCCAAGTGTCCATCTGCAGCCAGTGTGTCCAAGTGTCCATCTGCAGCCAGCGGTTCCAAGTGTCCATCTGCAGCCAGCGTGTCCAAGTGTCCATCTGCAGCCAGGGTGTCCAAGTGTCCATCTGCAGCCAGGGTGTCCAAGTGTCCATCTGCAGCCAGGGTGTCCAAGTGTCCATCTGCAGCCAGCGTGCCCAAGTGTTCATCTGCAGCCAGCGTGTCCAAGTGTCCATCTGCAGCCAGCGTGTCCAAGTGTCCATCTGCAGCCAGCGTGTTTAAGTGTCCATCTGCAGCCAGTGTGTTCAAGTGTCCATCTGCAGCCAGTGTGTCCAAGTGTCCATCTGCAGCCAGTGTGTCCAAGTGTCCATCTGCAGCCAGGGTGTCCAAGTGTCCATCTGCAGCCAGCGTGTCCAAGTGTCCATCTGCAGCCAGCGTGTCCAAGTGTCCATCTGCAGCCAGCGTGTCCAAATGTCCATCTGCAGCCAGCATGTCCAAGTGTCCATCTGCAGCCAGCGTGCCCAAGTGTCCATCTGCAGCCAGCGTGTCCAAGTGTCCATCTGCAGCCAGCGTGTCCAAGTGTCCATCTGCAGCCAGCGTGTCCAAGTGTCCATCTGCAGCCAGCGTGTCCAAGTGTCCATCTGCAGCCAGCGTGTCCAAGTGTCCATCTGCAGCCAGCGTGTCCAAGTGTCCATCTGCAGCCAGCGTGCCCAAGTGTCCATCTGCAGCCAGCGTGTCCAAGTGTCCATCTGCAGCCAGTGTGTCCAAGTGTCCATCTGCAGCCAGCTTTTAAATTTTGCCGCCGAAATAGAGCCAGATGCCCTGTGTATTCGGCTGTACTCGGCTCCTCTCGCAGTCCCGCCCCTTGGCCGGGCTTCTATGATGGACATAACACACGTCCAGTGGCGGGACTGGGCGTGACTGCGAATGGAGCCGAGCCTAGCCGAGTACACAGTATACTCGGCTCGGGCTATTTCGGCGGCGTTCGCTCCTCTTCACCCACAGGCAGCAGGGATCAGCGTATAACACGCACAAAAGTGTGTGTTATACGCCGATAAACACGGTATATCTTTTGTGGCCCCGGCGCTGGGAGATCGTCGGGGGCCACAAAAGATATATATGTGTAGATAACCAGGTGGGCCGTTCAAAACCGGGCCGCGGGCCGCGATTGGCCCGCGGGCCGGACTTTGGACATGCCTGCCATAAATAATAACATATAAGATTTTTCACTCCAGCAATATATGAGTTTGGAAATTGTAGAGAAATATTCACTAATGCATTACAATAGAATTACACTCATTAGATTTTAGACTACTAAAATTTGTTTTAGTCGACTAAAATGTACTGGAGATTTAGACTAAATACGACTAAAACTAAAACAATTGCAGAAGTCTAAAATGGGACTAAAACTAATGTAGCGGGGTGTCACTTTAAGGAGCTTAAAAGACTAAACTACCCAGTGTACAGCGGGACACCCAGAGTGCATTGCCCGACGCAAGGTCTGCTGGGGAAGGCCTATTTAAAGGGGAGCGGAGCAACACGTGGGTCTCTTTGGACGCCGCCCACCTAGCAAGTGGAACCTATGCTGAGTCTGCCGCTGGACTGGGCCTTGAGATCCAACGAGCCCTCCGACCTTCACGGGAGAACCCAGGAGTCATCTCGTCCATCATCCCTCCAAGGACTGTCGGGAGGATCAGAGACTACGGGTGTCGTGAGGCGGTGTGCTGGAGCCCCAGCCACGCAAGTCGGGTGTACGGACTGGTCCGGTCGGGTGAGAGAGCACCTGCTCCGAGATTAACTGACTAATTTTAGGCCCAGTGTCCCTTGTTCAGAGATTACCGTTACCAGAGTGTTATTGCACACCATAGGGACAGTGTGCTGTGCAGCGTTAGCTGAACTCTTTAGTAAATGCCAAGAAGTTAACTGTTTTGTTGCCTGTAGATTACAAATAACCTACAAAGTGCACCACCATTGCTAGTGAAGATCCTTCCCAACGGAAGCACCATATCTGCAATAGTCAGGCCTGACTGTAGAACTTTAGACATGGTTTGGGCGCCATCTTGCCCATGAGGGGGAAGCTTGCGAGCATAGTTAAGTGACATTTAGCGTGTGTAATTGCTATTGGAACTTAGCGCTTGTTATATGCTGAATAGTTAACATTGCAGGGCTCTGCATATGCGCATGTATTGTTGTTTAACCTGATACTATATTCAGTAAAAAGTACTTGTGGTTAAGCCAAATTACTGTGTGGTTATATATTTTTTGCGGCATTGTGATCCCCATAGCTAACGGGTTTCACAATCCCATCTTTATTGCTATCTGTGCCAAGGGAGGTTAGAGCCAGTTAACTGGGGGTTGGCAGCAGTGTGTACAGGCCCAAAATCTATACCAGCAGCCCTCTGAACTGGGGGTATTGCTACACTAAAATACCATTTTAGTCCTAAGACTAAGACTAAAACTAAGTCGAAATTTGCTGCCAAATTTAACACTGGTGAGCTCCAATCTTTGTCTTCTTGCTGATTACACATACCGGGGGAGAAATTCACTGAAGCAGTTACAACACTTTTCTGGTGGTGGGGCCCCTTTAAAATGGCCTGTACCTAATTCATGAAAGCATTTTGTTAGGAGATCCAACACGAGTGCCAGATTGGGGTAGTTCCTTTTTCTGCTAATTTAAGAATCCATCGCTATGGTTGTGGCAGATTCAAATAGAATTACTGCCCCAGCCCGGATAGTGATCACGAAACCTATTCTATAATGACCGGTGTTTTAGAGGGTGTGGCCAATGGGGCCATGTAGTCCACATTTGGTGGGCCTGTCCTCGCCTCATAGGGTTTTGGTCCAGGATGTTTGGACTCCTACATTCCTTTTTTCATATACCCATACGTAGAGATGCTCAATTTTCCTTGTTGCACTGCCCGATCCAGGGCTTGTTTTCTTACCAAGAGAAACTGGCAACTTATTTGTTTATTGCAGCCAAACAGTAATGGCCAGAGTATGGAAGAGGCCCTCTGTTCCGTTTGCTACGGTGAAGAGCACCCTAACTGATCTCATGATCAATGAGAAAATGTTGAGTATTTTAATTGACTCTCACTCTAAATTCCTTAAAGTATGGTCACCTTGGTGGACCTATGCTCTTCCCACTTTGCACCCGAGCAGTCTAGGCCTCTCCTGAGAACAGTCTTGTCACTTTCCCCACCTGCAGGACCCTCCTCCCTCCCTCCCCCCCTTCCTTTCTCTCTATTCTGCTCTGTATTTCTTTGTCTCTTCTCGCTCTCATTCTTCTTTTGGAATTGAGATCACACCTATGGCCGCCCTTGATCTTTTTTGTTCTAGGGTGACCCTGGATCCCCAGATTTGGGGCTCACCTCTTATTGGCTAGTGGCCACCATTGCTATATTTCAAATCCTTTTTTTTTTTTATTACCTCTCTGCCGAATGTTCACCCCAACCTGTGACAGGGGTATTCATTGGACCAGTATACGCATTTCCCTCTGCTGTGATCCAGGGCACCGGCATCTCGGGCTCTTGGGAATATATCATATCTGAAAGTGGATCAATCCTGATGTTCTGACGGCCGATGTTATTTTCAAAGGCCCAAAAATTTCAGGACAGTACAGATGCCCCCAAATCACCCCTTTTTGGAAAGTAGACCATCCAGGGTATTTAGTAAGAGGCATGGCGAGTTTTATGAAGTTATTGGAAAATTAAGAAATTAAAAAATGTATTTTATTTTAATTTTTTTACATACTGTCACCAGTGCAGTACAAAGTCACCATATAATCATATGACTGGTGTGCGGTGATCAGGGACACTGACTGCTGACAGTACAACAAAAAATATTGATAATCCTTTTTTACATTTTTTTTTTCTTTTTTTTCTTTTTTATATATTTTTTTTTTAACACGTTTTGACCAGAGCAATATAATATTACCATAATAACATTTACTACTCTGGGAAATTGATCAGTATTTATTTTTTTTACACATTATGCTATATGCAAGCATTTTACTGAATGAAATTGGTTCATTCAGTTTCTTTTGTTGTGATTATCTGTGATTGGTTAGAGCTGATCACATGGTACTGATGGGCTGTGTTTGGCCCAGTTTGTACTATGTGATCACACTGACCAATCACAGCTAATCACAACAAAAGAAACTGAATGAATCACTTGATCAGGATTTTTTTTCATGGTTATTGCTTATACAGTGATGATCACTGTATAAGCAATAGTTTTAGCTGCCAAGAATGGGTTAACATTCATGAACAGCTTACTTATGGCTGTGATCTGTGGTTGGCTACAGCTAATCACATGGTACAGGTAGCCAAGTACAAAGTGATTGCTGGATTTTGCAAAAGCATTTGACACGGTTCCCCATAAACGTTTCCTGTAAAAAGTAAGGCCCGTTGGCATGGACCATAGGGGTGAGAACATGGATTGAAAACTGGCTACAGGGCGAGTTCAGAGGGTGGTGATAAATGGGGAGTACTCAGAATGGTCGGGGGTGGGTAGTGGGGTCCCCCAGGGTTCTGTGCTGGGGGATGGGGTAAGCAGTGCAATCTCTGTATTTGCGGACGATACTAAGCTAAGCAGGACAATAACTTCTCTGTAGGATGTGGAAATCTTGCAAGAAGATCTGAACAAATTAATGGGGGGGGGGGGGACTACATGACAAATGAGGTTCAATGTAGAAAAATGTAAAATAATGCATTTGGGTGGTAAAAATATGAATGCAATCTATAGACTGGGGGGAGAACCTCTGGGGGGGGGATCTAGGATGGAAAAGGACCTGGGGGTCCTAGTAGATAATCGTCTCAGCAATGCCAAGCTGCTGCTAACAAAGCAAACAGAATATTGGCATTAAAAAGGGGATTAACTCCAGAGATAAAAGGATAATTCTCCCACTCTACAAGACTCTGGTCCGGCCGCACCTGGAGTATGCCGTCCAGTTCTGGGCACCAGTCCTCAGGAAGGATGTACTGGAAATGGAGTGAGTACAAAGAAGGACAACAAAGCTAATAAAGGGTCTGGAGGATATTAGTAATGAGGAAAGGTTGGGGGCTCTGAACTTATTCTCTCTGGAGAAGAGACTTGAGAGGGGAGATGATTTCAATGTACAAATACCGTACTGGTGACCCCACAATAGGGAGAAAACTTTTTTGTGGAAGGGAGTGTAATAAGACACGTGGCCACTCATTAAGATTAGAAGAAAAGAGGTTTGACCTTAAACTATGTAGAGGGTTCTTTACTGTTATGCCGCGTACACAGGATCGGAATTTCCGACAAATGACGAAAATTCTGACCGTCAAGAATGCGGTGACGTACAACACGTTTGAGCCGAGAAAAATGAAGTTCAATAGCCAGTGCGGCTCTTCTGCTTAATTTCGAGCATGCGTGGACTTTTGTGCATCGAAATTGTGTACACACGGTTGGAATTTCCGACAACAAGTTTTGTTGTGGAAAAATTTGAGAACCAGCTCTCAAATTTTTTGTTGTCGGAAATTCCGACAGCTAATGTCCGATGGAGCCTACACACGGTCGGAATTCCCGACAACAAGCTCCCATCAAACATTTGTTGTCGGAAATTCCGACCGTTTGTACGCAGCATAGGAGCGGCAAGGATGTGGAATTCCCTTCCACAGGCGGTGGTCTCAGCGGGGGGCATTGATGGTTTCAAGAAACGATTAGATAATCACCTGAACGACCACAACATACAGGGAGATACAATGTAATACTGACATATAATCACACACAGAGGATGGACTTGATGGACTTGTGTCTTTTTTCAACCTCACCTACTATGTAACTTTGTATCCAGGGTGGTGGGCTTGGTGCCGAATAGTCTGGGTGGGCACTGAGTCACCCAGGTGGCTAGTTTAATTAACTTAATGTTTATAGTATATGTTGGTTGTTGTTTAGTTATGGTAATTATATTCCTGTGTGCAGTTTGTATTGTTAGGGTAATATGATCAGGAGGGGAATGTCCTCCTGTGGGGTATAAAGTAAGTGTGTGAGTTTCAATAAAGAGTCATTCCTTTGGAGTTTACCTCACATCTTGTCTGTGTACGATGCTTGGGGTAAAGGCTGGTATTATCTCTAATCATCATATTTACTCGGTTATTGATTCTATAGGGAAGTTTTATCATTTCTATGTCATTTAAAAAGTACAACACTCCCATTTGTCTACCAATATATATATATATTGTGACAGCAGGAAGGTAAAGTCACCTGGTTGCATCCAGGGGGGTAGATATATTTCGCCCAGATTCAGGCTTTACGCCGATTTATACAACTAGGTGGAGAGTTGTATAAGGCTAGTGGGCTCATGGATGACTCATACCTCTAGGGAGAGGGCTGGGCGTCGTGCAGACAGGGAGTTGATGAGACCAGCTGAAGCTTGTCAGCTCATTTAGGCCTCTATAAGAACTCCCAGCTTCATTAGATGTTAGCTCATGCCTGGAACCAGACCTGTGTGGACTGTCTAGGGAGAGTGAACCCCTGTGCGGTGAGAAAAAGCCTGTGTGGCTATTTGCTTGGACATTTAAAACCAGGGACTTAGGGACTAGGACAGCACTAGGCTGATCCCAGTTGTTAGTTAGGAAACCTGTATGTTTAGTCAGAGGTCAACTTGACCAGGATTTATTTTGGTTATGTTTCTTTTGCTTTGCTGTGTTTTGTCACTGTAAATAGAAAATAAACCGCACCTTTTTGATTTTGAAAACCACAACCTCCGTTTGCTGGGCCTGTTTTGTGTGGGGAGCCCATCCCGGGGGTCACACACACCCGCTGCCGAGCTAACCCCCTCACAGTTGGTGGAGAACCAGTGGCAGTTTTTTTTAAGCCAGCATGGAGGAGATACTGAAACAGCTGGCTCTAGCAAATGCCAATCAACAGCAGACAAATGCAGGTTTGCAAAGGAGCCTTGCAGCCCAGCAGCAAGCTCATCAACAAGCCCAGCAGCAATCTGAGGCCCGCTTCATAGACCTGTTACAGAAGCAAGAGCAGAGACTACAACAAATGGAAGCAGTAATGCAGCAACGTCCGCAGACCAGTGAGGAAAGCCGTCCCACTAATACCGCGTCCTTTGGGGTGAGTCGTTTATTGACAAAAATGACTGGAGAGGATGATCCAGAGGTATTTTTGACCACATTTGAAAGGACTGCTGAAAGAGAAAAGTGGCCTGAGGAGCAGTGGGCTGGACTGGTGGCTCCTCTGTTAACTGGTGAATCGCAGAAGGCTTACTATGACCTAGAGCCTGACCAAGCAAAAGACTATGTGATGCTAAAAGCTGAAATATTGGCAAGGCTGGGTGTCACCCTGGCTGTCCGGGCTCAGCGTGTGCATAACTGGACTTTCCAGCTTGGAAAACCCCCCAGGTCTCAAATGTATGATCTCATTCACCTGAGCAGGAAGTGGCTACAGCCAGAGACTTTGTCCGCACCAGAGATTGTGGAACGTGTTGTAATGGATCGGTTTTTGAGAGCTCTTCCTACTGCCATCCAAAAGTGGGTAAGCCATGGAGACCCAGAGACGGCCGGTGGTCTTGTGGATCGTGTAGAGAAATACTTGGCTACAGAGAACCTGACGGCCTCTTCCAGAGACTCTCGGACTTTCCACCCTAAGACCAGACCATCCCCAGGGGCGGATAAGAGGATTCCAAGGGGTGAGGGTGGAGAGAGTGAGAGGGTGGGAGCTCTACCCCAAGTTTGGCGAGAACAGCCTGGGAAATCAGCGGCTCAAGAGGCGGCAAGAAGGATCGTTTGCTACCGCTGCCGGCAAGCGGGACATATTGCAGCCAATTGCCCGGTTGTGGAGGAACCCATGCAGTGTGACTTTCTGACGGGCAGACGTCAGTCGCTGTGTGCGACAGTCGCATGCACTGCCATTCGAGGAACTGAGAAACATTTATGCAAAATGTGTGTTAATGGTAGAAATGTTGTGGTATTGCTGGATTCAGGTAGCCTTGTGACCCTGATAAAGGCTGAGTTAGTTAAAACAGAGGTCTCTGGGAATAGCAAGGTAGCTGTTATTTGTGTGCATGGGGACACCCGAGAGTATCCAGTGACTACAGTGTGTTTTGAGACCCCCAAAGGTACCCTCTCTCATCCAGTGGGCTTAGTATCTCAATTACCGTATGACGCCATTGTGGGAAGGGATTTTCCGAAGTTCTGGGAACTGTGGGATGATCCTGAGCCCCTCACTGGTGCCCCTATGTACCAGGAATGTGATAGCCAGAACTCCCCTGAGAGTGGTGAGGACTCTCCGGAATTTCCCTTATCAGTATTGGCAGGGGAGACTCAAGAAACTGGAGAGGAGCCCACCTCCTCAGACGAAAACCTACCGTCTGTGGAGTTTTCTGATCTTGAGGTTCACAGGGAAAACTTTGCCACAGAACAGTTGAAAGACCCCGCCCTAATAAAGGCACGGGAAAACGTAGTGAAAATAGATGGCGAGTTAGTGAACCCAGATAATACCTGCACTTACCCATACTTCAGCGTAGAGAAGGACCTACTGTATCGGGTGGCAAAAAGGGCAGAAGAAACCGTTGAGCAGCTTGTGGTGCCCAAACCTTACAGGAAGTTGGTGTTGGAGTTGGCCCATGGGCACATTCTTGGAGGTCATCTGGGGACAGAGAAAACCCGAGAGAGGGTATTACAGAGATTCTATTGGCCGGGGGTGATGAAGGACGTAGAAAATTATTGTTCCTCCTGCCCTGTGTGTCAGAGGTTGGCCCCGATGCCACATTTCCGTAGCCCGCTGGTCCCTCTACCCATCATTGAGGTCCCGTTTGAAAGGATCGCCATGGATTTGGTAGGTCCTATAATCAAGTCCGCTAGGGGGCACCAGTACATATTAGTTATAATGGACTATGCCACCCGTTATCCAGAAGCGATCCCTCTCCGAAATACCTCGGCCAAAACCATAGCCAAAGAGCTATCTCTTGTTTTTAGCCGGGTGGGTATTTGTAAAGAACTGCTTACGGACCAAGGTACACCCTTTATGTCCCGGGTTATGAAAGAGCTGTGTAAATTGTTCAAAGTGACGCAATTGCGTACGTCTGTGTATCACCCCCAAACCGATGGGCTGGTTGAAAGATTCAACAAAACCCTAAAACAAATGTTGAAGAAAGTGGTGGATAGAGATGGAAAGGATTGGGACTGTTTACTTCCTTATTTGATGTTTGCTATTAGGGAGGTGCCCCAATCCTCTACGGGATTCTCCCCCTTTGAGTTACTTTATGGGAGACACCCAAGAGGGCTGTTGGATATTGCCAAGGAAACTTGGGAAAGTGAGAGTTCTCCCCACAGGAGTGTGATTGAGCATGTCGCCCTGATGCAAGATCGAATTGCACAGGTAATGCCCATCGTGAAGGAACATTTGGCCCAAGCGCAGTTGGCACAGCAGAGAGTGTACAACCGTGGAGCCAAGACCCGTACCTTTTCCCCGGGGGATAGGATATTGGTACTTGTCCCTACGGTTGAAAGTAAATTCCTTGCCAAATGGCAAGGCCCCTACGAGATAATGGAAAAAGTGAGCGAAGTGAATTACAAGGTCAGACAACCAGGAAGGCGAAAGCCCGAACAGATCTATCACGTTAATCTGTTGAAAGCCTGGAGGGATAGAGAGTCCCTAGTCGCAGACACTTGGTCACCAGCTCAAACTGGTTGCGTGATTCCTGAGGTTGGAATAGCAGCCACCTTGTCACAACCCCAACAACAGGAGGTTAAGGAGTTTGTGCTTCGCAACAAGGAGGTATTCTCTGAGCTGCCGGGACAAACATCTGGGGTAGAGCATGACATCATTACCCCGCCCGGTGAAAGGGTGAAGTTAAAACCCTATCGGATCCCAGAGGCTCGACGGGAGGCAATACGGGAGGAAGTACAGAAAATGCTGAACTTAGGGGTGATAGAGGAGTCCCAAAGTGATTGGTCTAGTCCCATCGTGTTGGTGCCTAAACCGGATGGGAGCTGGCGATTTTGTAACGATTTTCGTCAGTTGAACAAAGTTACAAAATTTGACACCTACCCCATGCCACGTATAGATGAGTTGATCGACCGGCTGGGAACAGCCCGATACATGACGACTCTTGACCTCACAAAAGGGTATTGGCAAATCCCCCTGGCCAAGTCGGCCAAAGAGAAAACCGCATTTGTAACCCCAGACGGGGCGTTCCAATATAAAAGAATGCCGTTCGGGTTACAGAATGCGCCGGCCACATTCCAGCGGAAAATGGACCAGATGCTGAGGCCCCATCGGAAGTATGCTGCGGCTTACCTGGATGACGTAATTGTCCATAGCACAGATTGGGCCTCACATCTGCCAAAAAAGCAAGCAGTCCTGGACTCTGTTCGGGAAGCGGGGTTTACGGCTAACCCCAAGAAGTGTACCATTGGGCAGGAGGAGGCCAAATATCTTGGGTACACCATTGGGAGGGGAGTAATAAAACCCCAACTCAACAAAGTCGAGGCCATCCAGAGTTGGCCACGTCCCAACAGCAAGAAGCAGGTACGAGCCTTTCTGGGAATCGCTGGGTATTATCGGCGATTCATTCCCCACTTTGCTTCTAAAGCTGTGCCCCTAACCAACCTGACGAAGGGGAAAGGGTCGGTCATGATTAAATGGACCCCCGAGGCTGAGGCAGCATTCCAATTCTTGAAACAAGCCTTATGTAGCCAGCCAGTGTTGTACTCACCCGACTTCTCTAAAGACTTTGTCGTACAAAGTGATGCGTCAGATGTGGGGTTAGGAGCAGTATTGTCCCAGGTCTGGAACGGGGAAGAGCACCCTGTCATTTACCTCAGCAGGAAGTTGAAGTCCCATGAGGTAAATTACGCCACCGTTGAAAAGGAGTGTTTAGCGGTGAAGTGGGCTCTAGATTCCCTTCGGTACTACCTGCTAGGTAGGCACTTTGACATGGTTACGGATCACGCTCCGTTAAAGTGGATGGCTCAAAACAAGGAAACAAATAGAAGAGTGAATAGGTGGTTCCTGGCCCTCCAGGAATTCAACTTCACAGTAAAGCATCGCCCTGGCGTTCAAATGGGGAATGTGGATGCTTTGTCTCGAGTACATGAATGCCTGATTGCTGGTGTTCCAACCCCGAGGTTAAAACAAGAGGGGGGGGGGGTATGTGACAGCAGGAAGGTAAAGTCACCTGGTTGCATCCAGGGGGGTAGATATATTTCGCCCAGATTCAGGCTTTACGCCGACTTATACAACTAGGTGGAGAGTTGTATAAGGCTAGTGGGCTCATGGATGACTCATACCTCTAGGGAGAGTGCTGGGCGTCGTGCAGACAGGGAGTTGATGAGACCAGCTGAAGCTTGTCAGCTCATTTAGGCCTCTATAAGAACTCCCAGATTCATTAGGTGTTAGCTCATGCCTGGAACCAGACCTGTGTGGACTGTCTAGGGAGAGTGAACCCCTGTGCGGTGAGACAAAGCCTGTGTGGCTATTTGCTTGGACATTTAAAACCAGGGACTTAGGGACTAGGACAGCACTAGGCTGATCCCAGTTGTTAGTTAGGAAACCTGTATGTTTAGTCAGAGGTCAACTTGACCAGGATTTATTTTGTTTATGTTTCTTTTGCTTTGCTGTGTTTTGTCACTGTAAATAGAAAATAAACCGCACCTTTTTGATTTTGAAAACCACAACCTCCGTTTGCTGGGCCTGTTTTGTGTGGGGAGCCCATCCCGGGGGTCACACACACCCGCTGCCGAGCTAACCCCCTCACAATATTTATATATATAACTATTTTGTATGATTAGATGTCTGGTGAATAAATCTCCTATTTTTAGTCTGTGTTCATATTGATTGATCCTATATCTTAAAAATATTATCGTTTAAAAATTACTCATTCACAATTATCATGCAGGAAAATTATTCTCAATAAGCACGACATCCCCATATCCAATCACTGGCTAAATCTCAGCGCCTCAACTTCCGCAACATCTCCAGAATTCTCCTCTTCCTGACTAACGACACCACAAAACAACTTACCCATTGCTTGGTTATTTCTCGCCTTGACTACTGCAACTCTCCTCACTGGCCGACCCTTACACAGGCTATATTCAGTCCATAGGTGTGCGCAGCTTATTGCATTCGGTTGTGCACCCCAAGGCCCAAACACACATATGTGTGTGTGTGCATGTGAATATATACTGACTGTGTCAGTAAAGCAGTGGACGGTGTCAGTAAGACAGAGATTGGTGCCAGTAGGGTACTTTATAGGAGCCCCATTTGGTTTAATATCAAGGGTCTAAACGGGGAATCTGCAGCAAATGGGGGTGATTAGGGTGTGCCCAGGCACACCTGGCACACCCTGTGCGCATGCCTATGATTCAGTCTATTATCAATGCTGCTGCTAGACTAATAAACCTCAGTAACAGATCCATGACTGCTGCCAATCTCTCCACTCGCTTCCCCTCCCCCATCGTATATAATTCAAAATGCTAATCACAACATACAAGGCCATTCACAACATCGCCCCCATCTTCATCACCAACCTCATCTGCAGATATCCCCCAAATAATCCCCTCCGCTCCTCCCAGGACCTCCTGATCTCTAGCTCCCTTGTTACCTCTTCCCATGCTCGCCTTCAGGATTTCTCCAGAGCCTCTCCCATCCTCTGGAACTCCCTGCCCCAGTATGTCCGATCAGCCCCTACCCTATCCACCTTTAGGAGATCCCTAAAAACTCATTTATTCAGGGAAGCCGATCCCACACCCACCTAACAACTGTCCCTGAGCCACGCCCATCACTGTCCCTGAGCCACCCCCATCAAATCATTCTCTGCACCTATTACCTTTTCTACCACCACCCCTCCCTTTAGAATGTAAGCTCTACGAGCTGCCCCACCTCTTCCTTCTGTATTGTACTGTAACTGTAACTACTGTCCCCCTTTTTATTGTAAAGTGTTGCATAAACTGTTGGCGCCATATACATCCTGTATAATAATAAGGCCATTCATTGGTTCTGTTTTTATGTTTCTATTGGTTAAAATGGTTGTAATCCCTCCATATCCCCAGTGAAGTGACTGGCCTCAGGTGATATACAGAGATGACACAAAGCCTCCTGCATAAGTTGTACCTGTTTATCTGCAGTCTTCTCTACATCTGTTCAAAATGCTGAAATTATACAGCTTGTCTGAACTGTCAGAAAACAGGGAGTGGGGAGCGGAAAATATACTCTGCAGAGCTCAGTGAGGAGAGCTCTGGGAGCTGATTGGAGGGAAGAGACACCCCCCACCCCCCACCTCCCCTTCACACAGCACACAAGAATTAAGCTGAGACTGTCAATGTGCTGGAGCTCCTCCCCTGTCAACTTTTATCTCTTAAGCCTTGTACACACGACCGGTTTTCTCGGCAAGAAATAACAAGAAAACTGCTTGCAGAGCTTTCTTGCCGAGAAAACCGGTCGTGTGTACGCGGCTTTCAGGTTTCTTGTCGGGAAATCTGCCCAGAATCTCGACAAGAAAAATAGAGAACCTGCTCTCTATTTTCTCGTCTGGATTCTTGTCGGCCTGTTTCCCAACAAGAAACCCGAGCGTGTGTACACTTGCCTGTCTCCATGGAGACCGGCGCATGCTCGAAATGACTTTGACGCATGCGCGGTAGCTTCCAAGGCATAGGTAGGTGAAGCAAGATGGCGGCAACGGCATCAAATGTGACGAGCGCACGCTCGTTGTAGTCGATGACGTCACTGCGTTCGTGCCATTCAAAAGAACCGCGGTTCTTTTGAATCGTACGTGTGTACACTCGACCGGGACAAGATTCTTGTCAAGAATCTCGTCAGGAAAAATGACGTTTTTTTTCTGACGAGATTCTCGGCCGTGTGTACGAGGCTTAAGTCCCAGGAAAACTTGTCAGAAGTGACTCATGTATAGCAGGGGAGGGGGGAGGAGACTCATGCAGATAGTAGGGGAGGGGGAGGGGGGAGGAGACTCATGCAGATAGCAGAGAAAGGAGGAGGGAGGAGGAGGAGACTCACGCAGATGGCAGAGGAGGGGGGAGGAGACTCATGCAGAAAGCAGAGAAAGGAGGAGGGGGGAGGAGGAGGAGGAGACTCACGCAGATGGCAGAGGAGGGGGGAGGAGACTCATGCAGATAGTAGGGGAGGGGGAGGAGACTCATGCAGATAGCAGAGAAAGGAGGAGGGGGGAGGAGGAGGAGACTCACGCAGATGGCAGAGGAGGGGGGAGGAGACTCATGCAGATAGTAGGGGAGGGGAGGGGGAGGAGACTCATGCAGATAGCAGAGAAAGGAGGAGGGGGAGGAGGAGGAGACTCACGCAGATAGCAGAGGAGGGGGGAGGAGACTCATGCAGATAGCAGAGAAAGGAGGAGGAGGAGGAGACTCACGCAGATGGCAGAGGAGGGGGGAGGAGACTCATGCAGATAGTAGGGGAGGGGGAGGAGACTCATGCAGATAGCAGAGAAAGGAGGAGGGGGAGGAGGAGGAGACTCACGCAGATAGCAGAGGAGGGGGAGGAGACTCATGCAGATAGTAGAGGAGGGGGGAGGAGACTCATGCAGATAGCAGAGAAAGGAGGAGGGGGAGACTCACGCAGATGGCAGAGGAGGGGGGAGGAGACTCATGCAGATAGTAGGGGAGGGGGAGGAGACTCATGCAGATAGCAGAGAAGGGAGGAGGGGGGAGGAGGAGGAGACTCACGCAGATGGCAGAGGAGGGGGGAGGAGACTCATGCAGATAGTAGGGGAGGGGGAGGGGGAGGAGACTCATGCAGATAGCAGAGAAAGGAGGAGGGGGAGGAGGAGGAGACTCACGCAGATAGCAGAGGAGGGGGAGGAGACTCATGCAGATAGCAGAGAAAGGAGGAGGAGGGGGGAGACTCACGCAGATGGCAGAGGAGGGGGGAGGAGACTCATGCAGATAGTAGGGGAAGGGGAGGAGACTCATGCAGATAGCAGAGAAAGGAGGAGGGGGAGGAGGAGGAGACTTACGCAGATAGCAGAGGAGGGGGGAGGAGACTCATGCAGATAGTAGAGGAGGGGGGAGGAGACTCATGCAGATAGCAGAGAAAGGAGGAGGGGGGAGACTCACGCAGATGGTAGAGGAGGGGGGAGGAGACTCATGCAGATAGTAGGGGAGGGGGAGGAGACTCATGCAGATAGCAGAGAAAGGAGGAGGAGGAGGAGACTCGCGCAGATGGCAGAGGAGGGGGGAGGAGACTCATGCAGATAGTAGGGGAGGGGGAGGAGACTCATGCTGATAGCAGGGGGAGGGGGAGGAGACTCATGCAGATAGCAGAGGAGGGGGGAGGAGACTCATGTAGATAGCAGAGAAGGGGGAGGAGTCTCATGCAGATAGCAGAGGAAGAAGGCAGCAGACAGAAATGACACTCGGTGCTCTGGACTGAGATAAGTACACACTATAGAGGGATAGGCTTTGTTCAGATTTCATGTCCGAGGTTTACAACCACTTTAACTATTTTTCATGTCTGGTGAGGGAAAATCTTAACCGTCCTAAACCCGTTCTACATTATTGCTATAGAAGACATTGTATGTAACCACAGCAGAGTGTACATAACACATCTATCTACAGACACACCTTCATTCCTGCTATTTGTTTTCTGGGTGTGACCTCGGATGACTGATGGCTGGTGTCCAAATACAGAGTCCCTAACATCATCAGTGTAGCGCCCTCACCCACTTTCTCCCTTTCTCTTTACGGCTGGTTGACTCGTCTAGGGGGGGACCAGGGAGAAGGGTGAGGTGTACACCACCAGCTTGCAAAGATCTTTACCTTCGGGTCTGTGTCCCGGTCCGGAGCTTCCACTTCTCAGTATTGCAGGTAGATAGGTGAATGTACAACACTTTGCTCCCAGAAAGGTAAGCTCACACCAGGTGACAGTACAATATTTATTTCCGCAGAGATATATATGCCTCTTTGCAAGCAGACAGGTTGATACAAACTTGGTGGGGAGAGGGTTCAGGCACAATCAGTTAGGAGTTCACAACAACTTTTGGCGCATGGTCGTTGCCACAGACCGTGAGGTTGGTCCCTGCCACAGACCGGGTGAATGATGAGGTCCCTGCCACAGACCGGGTGAACGATGAGGTCCCTGCCACAGACCGGGTGAATGATGAGGTCCCTGCCACAGACCTTTGGATAGGCCTCTGCCACCGACCTGATGTAGCTGTGTCTCTGCAAAGACCATAGAACGTGGACTACCTTCTAAGGGCGACCCCTGTTAGGGAGATGATCCGTCCCGGACGGTCCCCAGAGGCCTGCACTGTCACCAGCCAATGCTGTGCTGGGTCTTCAGGCCAGGTCACCTCCCTGGTTCTCCCCGCCCGAGACTCAGGTCCCCTCACTCGGTGGTCCCCTAAGTATCTTCTCCCATGCGGGACCCAGTCGAAGGTACTGGGCCCCAGGCCTTGCATTAGTACCTCACCCCAGGCTTAAGGTGCCTGGGATGGAACTCGAACTCCCTCACGCCCAGGCCAAGGGCACCTGGGCGCAGATGAACAGAACAGCAGCCCCCAGGCTGAAGGTGCCTGGGGCTCAGACCTCGTGCGCAAGATGTCCGCCCCTTTATACCCTCTCCCAGCAGGCACAGCAGGTTCCCCGCCCCGCTGTACTACTGCCGTGAGAGGACAAAAAGGGCACGGCCCTACAATGGTGGTTCGACCCCGGTCCAAGGCGACAGCGCCACCCAAGGGCCGCAGGGAACTGAACACCATTGATATCTTCCACGAACCAAACGGCCATAAAACCCTAACAATTAGTGCCATGCTACCGCCCAGACACTCCCCCTAAATGTTGATACCCGCTACATAAGATAAGAGTCACATCTACTCCATGGAAGAGAAAACCACAAAATATTATCTATTATTCCATCACTGACCTCTATAGATCTGCAGAACATCGCACCCTCCCCTCCCCCTCCGGACAGATCCATAGTGGTATCTTCTCCTTAGAGTCCACTAGAGTCTCTTCTGTAATAAAAACTCTGCGGTTTTTCACATTTTTACTTTTGACCATATGCTGCTCAAATTTTGGCTGATTTGTTGTGGATGAAATTTCAGCCTTCGGTTTCCTTATCGGCATCACCCAGCTTAACGAACTTTAATTGAAGAATTGAAGATTGTGGGTGGAAAATTGTTGGCTGTACAGTTACTGAGGGATGCGGTCGCTGTTTTCAGGTATTCAGACAGCTGCAGGTTCCGGCTGTCAAAATATATGATGGCTCAACTTAGGCACAAGAAGGGAAGATTTTTTTTGATATACTGAATATACATAAAGATTGGTGGTCAGATTATGTCCACCTCTCTGAACAACACAAAAACGCTCAGCCAGGTAAATTCCTCTGTGATTATCTGTTCAGGGGAGTCTCCAAAGGTCACACATTTCCCTTATGGCCCATTTCCATTTATGCATTTATTTATTTATTGTAGCCTTAGGCAGCTATGTTCTTATGTGCCAATGTACTTTTCCTTTGCACGTTGACATATATTTTGACACACATTTTCACTGCATGCTTTAATTTAGAATTCTGCAGAACATCGCTCCCTCCCCTCCCCTCCTGACAGATTCATATTGATATATTCTGCAGAACATTGCTCCCTCCCCTCCCCCTCCTGACAGATCCATATTGATATATTCTGCAGAACATTACTCCCTCCCCTCCCGACAGATCCATATTGATTTATTCTGCAGATTATCCCATCACTGACCTCTCTAGAGATCTGCAGAACATCGCTCCTATCTTTCCTGGTACATTATTATTATTATTATTATATGTATATTGGTCACTTACATTGTGGAGAGCTGCACCCATCTCAATGATTTTGGCAAAGTGAAGAATTTCCCGTCTCCTCTTTGTACTTTATAGTCGGTGAGTTTCGTTTTTCTAGTCTGACAAGACAGGTAAGGGAGGGGACTGAAGATGGAATATGACGATAGTATTGAGCTGTTTTTACTTTATGTCATTTACATGAAAGGATAAATTCATCTTTTTGAAAAAAATTATAAATGCAGATATTTCTGCAAGGAAAAAATTTGCATTTGTTTTTGTTTTTCTTAGGAGCCTGCAGAGCATTTCACCTGCAATCAGTAGATTATGGGTGCAATGTCAGGCTCCTGCAGAAGCTTCCTCTCATACCTCTGTACAGACAGATAGTTACAAAGCTGGAGGAAGTGTTAGAAAACGTCAAGAACGCTCATCAGCGCCCTCGCAGTCCATTGAGGACTATACGCCATCTGCAGCGGTGGAGGAAGGGACTTGTAGTTATCTCATTCACAGATTACTGAATGAAGTGGGGGTGGGAGTGGAGTTCTGTAGGGCTGCTTTGATTTTAAAAAGGGAGATGAACTGCTATCTGCTGTCACAGGGAATATCATGGGGGTGCAGGGGGGGGGGGTCAGACCTGGAGCATGTTACTCTCTAAATATGGGTGAAATGTGTAACATTCTCCAGAAGGTGAATTTATCCTTTAATTCCCAACAGAATTTTAGTTTTAATGAATGAATGAGAGATACATAGAGAGATCATTCAATGGAAGGGAATTTCATACTGATAGAATGGATGGAAAGTGTTCGATAAGAATAGAGATTGGTTAGAATCCCGGTCAGGTTTTATTCATTTCTTCTTTGCAGTCAATGTTTAGGTGGGGGAGGTGTCAGCAAACTTGTAGATCAGCTTTACCCCTCACCCACCAGTATAACCCTTCAGAATAGCATTTATTTACCTGCTGTGAGGAAGACCATCAACATAGTTCAATACCAGAGGGATCAGGAGGAGGCCAGGGCTTTCCAAGCCAAGGGCAGGTCCAACTGAGGAAAGATCGGGCTGAAAGGAGGTTTTATCTTCATAGCTTCTCCGAGAAACTTAATCACCAGGGGATAATCTACCCGACGAGACTCTGTGAGAGGCAATAAAACAGACACCTACAGTATTGTAAACCTTTAATGTTCTCAGGCTAAGCCAGGGATGTCCATGGGTGACTGGAAAAACCCAAGGATATCCAGGGTCCAGGGATGACTGGAGAAACCCAAGGATATCCAGGGTCCAGGGATATTCAAGCCCAGGGGTTACTGGAGAAACCCAAGGATATCCAGGGTCCAGGGATATCCAAGTCCAGGGATGACTGAAGAAACCCAAGGATATCCAAGTCCAGGGATGACTGGAGAAACCCAAGGATATCCAAGTCCAGGGATGACTGGAGAAACCCAAGGATATCCAAGTCCAGGGATGACTGGAGAAATCCAAGGATATCCAGGGTCCAGGGATATCCAAGCCAAGGGATTACTGGAGAAACCCAAGGATATCCAGGGTCCAGGGATATCCAAGTCCAGGGATGACTGAAGAAACCCAAGGATATCCAAGTCCAGGGATGACTGAAGAAACCCAAGGATATCCAAGTCCAGGGATGACTGGAGAAACCCAAGGATATCCAGGGTCCAGGGATATCCAAGCCAAGGTATTACTGGAGAAACCCAAGGATATCCAGGGTCCAGGGATATCCAAACCAAGGGATTACTGGAGAAACCCAAGGATATCCAGGGTCCAGGGATATCCAAGTCCAGGGATGACTGGAGAAACCCAAGGATATCAGAGTCCCACCACCACTTGAGTCCACAGCCAATCCAGAATAAAACGGTCCCTTAGACCAGGCAATACAAGCTTCCAGGACATTCCCATCAGGAGGATTTATCTCCAGCAAGGAATCTTCTGGCTCTGAGAATATTAACCTGAGCACGTTGTTGCGATTCACCAGTGACGTCACCATGCCCGATGCCGCGTTCCAGCCCTCACCATCAGCCTGATCCAAGCCTCGGTTTCACCGTCTTGGTCCCAGAGATCCTGCTGGCTAGGATTCCTCCCCTCCAGGCTAAGGCAGCTGTTCTGAATGCCGCTGTGTATGGATTGAAGTCACACCAGTGTGGATGGACTTGTGTCTTACCTCCATAACCTCCATGTAAGTGGATAATGCACCTGTATTGTATTAAAATGTTTACAGTTGTAACCTAGAGATGGCTAGAACCTTGGCTCATTAAAAAAATGCCTCAGCCTTTGAAAATCTTCCCTGTACTCTCGTTGCAACCTACATTGTATGGTGACTGACCTCACCCTAAAAAATCTTCCAGGGGTTCCCAGGCGTAGAACATTAAGGCCTTGGTTGGGTGTCCATGATGTCCTCTCCCCCCACCCCGGCACCTCCTCCCACTTTGCTATCCTTTTATTTCTCTCTTATTTCAATTTGAAAGGAAACTGAACTCTTCGGTCGGATTGGGTGGCACCTCCTGGTTAAATGTCCTGCTGCATCCTTCCAAGATGGCTGCAGATCACCTTTATGTCTCCTCTTTCTTATTCTTTAGTTATGCTCAGAAATGGACCTGAAATGTTACTGATGGCTTCTGTTCTGATTAAAGTGTTGTGCATTACTTAAAGTGTATAATAATAAAAAATAAAACAAATAAAGTAAGACAAAGCTCGAGAAATAAGTTGGCAAGCGCTACAATAGCGCTCTGAATTTCTATCAGAATATTTGTCAACTGACATCAATCAGCGTGTCCCACATTGTATGAGTCAGTAGGAAGAACAGAATCTAGAAAGACAGAAAAAAATAGGGGGGGGTGAGGGGTGCAGGAAAGACAGGGATAAAATATAGCAATACATTAATACAGCTGGGACACCAGAGTCCGGGCCATCGATTCCTGACCCACACATTCCCATCTCCTAACCAGATCATTGTCCCAGCAGATTCACGTCACCAGATCTTCAGGATGTCTCCGGTCAGTAAACACGAGGAGGACCTGTTGGATGAAATGTTGGTCTGCAGAGCTTCCTTGTGAACAGCACCTTGGTGAGTCCTTGGATTCTTCTATTTTAATGATGTTATGGGAAAAAGTATATCCATTCATTACACAGACATTGTTCTAATGACCAGGACTATATCTCCCGGAGACAACTCCTTTCAGATCAATTTATAGAGAGTCTGTAATGAATCTCCCCTGATGAGATCTGTAACACGGAACAATCCTGCTATGTCAGATTCTGCACACAATAAAAGCCCCATCCAGGTCAGTGTTGCCAACCTCCTGCAGCATTTTTTACTGACATAACATAGAAATTTTACTGACAGAGCTCCTGTGTTTTTTTTTTTACTGACAACCTGAAAATTTACAGAACTCATATTAAAAATGAAGACAATCGATATTTAGCCACTTGCCGACTGGCTCTTATAGATTTACGGCAGCAATGTGGCTCTGTCCCGCGATTCGCCGTACCCGTATGTGTCATGGAAATATGGCTATACGCTATGCGTAATCTATATCTCCTGTTCTAATCAGCACTCTTTCAACACATTTCAGTCTAATGGTATATTATATTCCCCTATATTGTTTATAGATTCAGTATCCAACCAAAGCATTCTGCATCCAGTCCATGTAGGCACCCCACTTCGTGTTATCATAATATCATTATTACCCATGTAAGTGTAGCGCCCTCACTCCCTCTCTCTGGTCTAGGGGTATGTTGTACGAGAGAGTGAGATGCGCTACGGCCCATGTCCTCCCCATGGCAGCAGGTGAGGTGAAGGCCAGTACCTGTTATCCTCCTCGGGCCTGTGTGCTTCTTTAAGAACCAAGTCCTGTTGTGCGGACACTCCCCTCGCTCCCATTAACCAGAGTACCACACACACCGATAAGGGTCCAACGCTTGTTTATTATAGAACACAAATAAACATGTCCTTTGCCAGTCAACTGGTTGGGACCCATAAAACAGTTCCATACGGTGGGGTGAGCAGGTCGAGGCACAGTCCTAACAATCAATCTAAACCACTGTGATTTCACCAGCGGTTGCTACAGCCATCGGCTAAAGAAAGAACTTGAATCTTTGTAGTTTCTACCAGCGACTCTAAAGAACATGAACTGGAGTACCTTCGCTGCGTTGTGGCCCCTGTCAGGGGGAAGATGTCTCTCCAAGGGAGTTACCAGAGACCCCTCCGTCACCGGGTTGATGCTGCTCCGGGCTCTTCAGAAGGGTAACCTCTCCGGCCTCCTCACCTCAGACACGGCCCCATCCACCTCAAGGTCCCTCGGACTCATCCGCCCTTGCGGAGCCCAGTCGAAGTCACTGGGCCCCAGGCCTCCGGTGTAGTACCTCACCCCAGGCTTAAGGTGCCTGAGATGGATGCCAACACTGCTCTGACCAGGCCATGGGCGCCTGGGCTGGAACTCCGGACCGCCGGCACCCAGGCCTAGGGTGCCTGGGCGCGGGATGCCGAAGACCTCGTGGCGAGGGCGTCCCTCCCCTTTATCTCCTCCCGTGACGTCACAGCAGGTTCTCCGCCCCCGCTGTACCATCGCCGGAACGGGACAAAAAGGGACAGCACTGCGGCAGGGATTCTACCTCGACCTGCGGGAACATCGCCACCCACAGGTCAAGGAGAATAGTACACCACCAAAGTCCTCCACGATTTACACATCCTGGACCATACTACCACCCAGGTGTACCCCCTAAACCTAGACCCCCGCTACATAAGTATTTATTAAAGGGAACAATTTTTATTATCAGTTTTCTCTTCATTATTTTTAATTCCTTACTTATATATACTTTTCAGTTATCTGGTGCACCCCCACATTCCCTACACACGCCTCTCCTGTTGGCTGTTTGGCCAGCAGTCCTTTTGGGTCTTCTATCATCCCCATCAAGGTGGGGGTTGTCCTGGCTGCAGTGTTGTAGGCCTGGAGCGACTGGGCAAGGCATTTCTCAATAACACCACTAGTTGGTGAGTTTCTATCTATAGTAAAGCCATTGGTATTGTATCAGTTCAGGCATGTAATATAGTTTTAGTTAATTAAAAAATTATTATTGTTGTATTTTGTTTCAAATCTAGAAGCTCCTGAGGAAGCGATTTCCTTATAATCGCGAAACATGTTGAGCTAATTTTAGCAATACAAGAACTATGTGGACACCTACCAAGGACACCTACCTCTTTCTAGTCACACCAGCATGGGCGCCTTTGTTATATATCCCCGCAGCGAGTGCAATATTTAGATATAAGTATCTTCTTTGGTCTATCACGTGGTTCTTTGTTTTAATGTTTTCTATTGTGTATTCCATTGGATGCATTTAATGAAAAAAATCTTTTTGTATTACTTTATGTAATATTAAACAACTTTTGTTCATTTTTCATGTGCCTACAAAGTCCATTTTCTTTCTCTATATGTTCAATTACTGTAGGACGTGGCACAATCGCTATCTAGGGTGTTGATTACCACCCAAGGGCATCCGTAATCAAACTATCAAATAATGGTATAATGCATCTTATGCCGCGTACACACGAACGGATTTTCCGTCGGAATTCCGCTCAAGCTTGTCTTGCATACACACGGTCACACAAAAGTTCTCTGAACTTTTGACCGTCAAGAACGCGGTGATGTACAACACTACGGCGAGCCGAGAAAATGAAGTTCAATGCTTCTGAGCATGCGTCGAATTGGAATTGCTTACAGACGATCGGCACTTCCGATCAGATTTTTTTCCATCAGAAAAATAGAGAACCTGCTCTAAGCCCGTCGGAAATTCCGACAGAAAAAGTCAGATGGGGCGTACACACGGTCGGAATATCCGACGAAAAGCTCCCATCTGACTTTTTCTGTGTGTACGCAGCATTACTATCACTCTGTTTTCAATCTCTTTTTATTAATTTTATACAAATATTACACAAATTGTACATAACAAACACATTCATATAAAAAAAACCTTCATCATTCCCCCCTTGGGGCTATTTGTTCATTTTCATAAATATTTTATAAAATTTGTTGAGGAACGAAATTCTTCCCATTGCTGCCATATCTCTGGCATTGGAATCTTTATATACCCTTCTTCCCTTATCTGTTTTTCCATATAATGAATTTCGTTCATTTCACATATCCATTCCATTATTGTTGGGCTTTTTGCATTCCTCCATTTACGGGCTATTATTGTTTTGGTTAAGAACATCCGTTTTTATTGCTTTTATTGACCCTGACATTATAGACAATATTGAGACATTTATATTTGGGTTTATCTCAGCTCCAGACACCTCCTGATATATCTCAAATATCTTATTCCAGAAGTCCCTCACCATGTGACAGCCCTACCGTATATGGGCCGTAGTCCCCCAACCTCCAAGACATCTCCAACAGGTCTCTGAATTTTCTTTATTTTATTTAAGGCTACTGGACTCCAGTAACCATCTCATCAGAATTTTATCATTTCTTTCCTGATGTTTCGTCTCTACCGATGCTTTATGTATTGTTGAAAATGCTTTCTCCCATTCCATTTCTGAAATCGGGCTTTCTATTTCCTCTTCCCATCTTTTCATGGCTACTAATTCATTAAGAGATCCAGAACTATCGCTGTTTCCCTCATATCCCCAAATCAACAGACATGACCACAGCTTACATCCTCAGGTCCACCAACTGGGCTGAACGCTCCGAGTACTCTTTATTTATATAACAATAGGCCAATCAGACACAGGCAATCCTTCCAACAGGAGGAGTCTATACAACAACCAATGAACAATGACTAGGGGAGTTTTATGGGCGTGTCTGGGCGGTGGCAGTGTGTATGATTTCCCGCCCCCTGTACCTGGAAGCCATTAAGGCTCCCATTTTACCATTGGTGTGAATCTTTATTCTGCGTTGTTCAGAGAACAACACATACCCGGATTATACTACCGCTCCTGGGGATGGGAGATTATCTGCAGGGGCCACGCCACGGTCCTGCTGATCAGACACACAGAAAGACAAGAGCGCCCATCCTCTCATAACCGATAATGTCCTTGCAGAGTGATCATATCCCCCTCAGACGATCGTTCTGTGCATCGCACAGGGGCCCCTCGCTGGCGGACATATCCCCACTCTGCAAACACCTCTCTCCAATCCCAGGAAGTTTTCCACTACCAGACGGGACTCAACCAGCCTCAGACTGCGGGAGTACTAACACTGGGTGACACTATGACAATACATATTAAAGTGGTTGTAAACCCAGTTTAAAAAAAATAAAATAAACCTGCAAGACAAAGCCATATTGAGCTAGTATAACTAGCATACTAGCTCATTATGCATCACTTACCTTAGATCGGGGCCCCCAAAGCCGTCCTCATCTCCCCCTCCAGCCACAGCCATCGCTCCACAGATACCCGAAAGGTTACTTCCGGGTATCACCACTCCGGCCAATCACAGCGCCGCTCCAAGAGCCGTCAAATCCGGATTTGTGAATGGGGATTAACCCTGTGAATGCACCGTTGTCTACGGCGCGCATGCGTTGTAAAACTTTTTGGCAAATATCTCCTAAACCGTGGAGGTCTCGGAGATATTTCTTGCACTTACAGGTAAGCCCTAATCTAGGATCACCCGTAGGTGCAAGTTGTAATGGAGGGTTTACAACCACTTTAAATACATCTTCATAAAATTTCCACAACAATATGGCGGCTCCTTTAAGAGCCATAGCAGGTGGAACGGGGATCTGTCAATGTAAACAGACAAATCCCCGTTCTGACAGGGAGGGAAGACAGATCTGCTGTTCAAAGTAATTATGAACAGCGATCAGTCTCCTCCTCCAGTCAGTCCCTTCCCCCCACAGTTAGAAACACTCCCTAGGACACACATTTAACCCCTTGATCGCCCCCTAGTGTTATCCCCTTCCCTACCAGTGACATTTATACAGTAATTAGTGGCTATTTTTAGCTCTGATTGCTGTATAATTGTCACTGGTCCCAAAAAAGTGTCCGATGTGTCCGCCGCAATGTCGCAGTCCTGTGAAAAATCACTGACCGCCGCCATTACTAGTAAAAAAATGCCATAAAAATGCTATAAATCTATCCCCTATTTTGTAGACGCTATAACTTTTGCGCAAACCAATCAATAAACACTTATTGCGATTTTTTTTTTTTTACCAAAAATATGTAGAAGAATACGTATCGGCCTAAACTGAGGGAAAAAAAATAGTTTTTTTTAATTTGGGGATATTTAATATAGTAAAAAGTAAATAATATTGTTTTTTTTTTTTTTTTTAATTGTCGCTCTTTTTTTGTTTATAGCACAAAAAATAAAACCCGCAGAGGTGATCAAATACCACCAAAAGAAAGCTCTATTTGTGGGGAAAAAAAGGACGTCAATTTTGTTTGGGAGCCACGTCGCACGACCGCGCAATTGTCAGGTAAAGCCACGCAGTGCCGAATCGCAAAAAGTGGCCCGGTCAGGAAGGGGGTAATTCTTCCGGGGCTGAAGTGGTTAAACAGTATAAACACACAATATGGAAACGCTGACAATACCCATTACAAGTAGTTGATCAAAAAATAAAATTTTTAAAAAAGTGCAAAAATAAAAAATATATATTTATAACGCCCATGTCCCCGGTAGCTCGCACTCAGAAGCGAACACACACGTAAGTCCCGCCCACATATGTAAACGCCGTTAAAACCACACATGTGAGGTATCGCCGCGTGCGTTAGAGCGCGTGCAACAATTCTAGCCCTAGACCTCCTCTGTAACTCTAACCTGGTGACCTGAAAAAAAAAATATTAAGCGTCGCCTAGGGAGATTTTTAAGTACCGAAGTTTGGCGCCATTCCATGAGTGTGCGCAATTTTAAAGCGTGACGTGTTAGGTATCTATTTACTCGGCGTAACATCATCTTTAATATTTTACAAATAAATTGGGCCAACTTTACTGTTTTGTTATTTTTTAATTCATGAAACCGTTTTTTTTTTTCCAAATACGCAAATACCGTGCGAGAAAAAAAGTTGCAATGACCACTGCTTTATTCCCTAGGGTGTCTGCTAAAAAAACACATATATATATATATAGTGTTTGGGGGTTTTGAGTAATTTTCTAGCAAGAAAATGATGATTTTTGCATGTAGGAGAGAAGTGCCAGAATAGGCCCGGTGTAAAAAGGGTTAATGTCATGTCCATCCTTTCCCTTTTTTCCTCCAGACTGTTCATAATAAGTTCCTGAAGTCTCTCCTGATATGTTTTATCCCCCAAACCTTCCACCATTTATGTTATTTTTGTCATATTATCTCATATTCCTCAAAGTCAGTTCATGGAAACCACAGATTTTCCATTGGCCGTCTATAACCTCCTCGCCGTTCTTTTCCCTTCTCTCTTCTCCAATTCATTATTTCCCCTTTTCCTTGTTTTTCCCTCTTTTCTGCACTTCTGTCTTTTCTCTCCGTCTCTTTGTCCCCCCCCCCCTCTTTTTCCCCCTTTGCTGGTTTTTATCATCCTCCATTCTTTCTCTCACCCCCCCCCCTTGTATCCCTGAGGAGTAATTGTACCCTCAGCTCTTCATTCCTGAGGGTGTCAGGACCGGCGATATCTGTCACTTTGTGTCAATATGAGATACATTTATTTATCTGGATATCTGACATTTGTAGCCTTTTGTATTAATAAAATCGACTTTTATATATTTATTATTATTTATATTATTTTATATTCTGTTTTGTATGTAGTCCTCGCTGTTTTCTGGGGACACTCGGGGGGGGGGGGGGAGGGGGAGGTGTCTCCACTTTCTTTTCAGGCTCCAGTTAAAAAAACGCTGGAAAAAAGCTGCTGGTGGTGGATTTTTGTAGGAGCGTTAGAGTTTTCTTAGTTTTCTTATTGTTTTCTTAGTTTTCTTAGAGTTTTCTTATAGTTTTATTATGCCGCGTACACACGACCGCTTTTCTCGACGAGAAAAACTGCATTTTTTTTTTCGCCGAGAAAAACGATCGTCTGTGGGCTTTATGTCGTTTTTCTCGTCTAGAAAAACGGCATAAAAAACGACGAGAAAATTTAGAACATGTTCTAAATTTTCTCATCGTTTTTTCCAGCATTTTTTTCCGCGGCAGTTTTCCCATAGGGAGACACTGCCGCGGAGCCCACAGACAGTCGTTTTTCTCGTCAAGAGAAAAAATGACGGGAAAAACGACCGTGTGTAGGGAACCAAGCGGTTCCCTCGTTTTTCCTGTCATTATTCACAGCGGTTTTTTAACCGCCGTGAATAATGATCGTGTGTACGCGGCATTAGAGTTTTCTTAGAGTTTTCTTAGAGTTTTCTTAGAGTTTTCTTAGAGTTTTCTTAGTTTTCTTAGTTTTCTTAGAGTTTTCTTAGTTTTCTTAGAGTTTTCTTAGTTTTCTTAGAGTTTTCTTAGTTTTCTTAGTTTTCTTAGAGTTTTCTTAGTTTTCTTAGTTTTCTTAGTTTTCTTAGAGTTTTCTTAGTTTTCTTAGAGTTTTCTTAGTTTTCTTAGAGTTTTATTAGTTTTCTTAGAGTTTTCTTAGAGTTTTCTTAGAGTTTTCTTAGTTTTCTTAGAGTTTTCTTAGTTTTCTTAGAGTTTTCTTAGTTTTCTTAGAGTTTTCTTAGAGTTTTATTATGCCGCGTACACACGACCGCTTTTCTCGACGAGAAAAACGGCATTTTTTTTTTCGCCGAGAAAAACGATCGTCTGTGGGCTTTATGTCGTTTTTCTCGTCTAGAAAAACGGCATAAAAAACGACGAGAAAATTTAGAACATGTTCTAAATTTTCTCATCGTTTTTTCCAGCATTTTTTTCCGCAGCAGTTTTCCCATAGGGAGACACTGCCGCGGAGCCCACAGATGGTCGTTTTTCTCGTCAAGAGAAAAAATGACGGGAAAAACGACCGTGTGTAGGGAACCAAGCGGTTCCCTGGTTTTTCCTGTCATTATTCACGGCGGTTTTTTAACCGCCGTGAATAATGATCGTGTGTACGCGGCATTAGAGTTTTCTTAGAGTTTTCTTAGTTTTCTTAGTTTTCTTAGAGTTTTATTAGTTTTCTTAGAGTTTTCTTAGAGTTTTCTTAGAGTTATCTTAGTTTTCTTAGTTTTCTTAGAGTTTTCTTAGTTTTCTTAGTTTTCTTAGTTTTCTTAGAGTTTTCTTAGAGTTTTCTTAGAGTTTTCTTAGTTTTCTTAGAGTTTTATTAGTTTTCTTAGAGTTTTCTTAGAGTTTTCTTAGTTTTCTTAGAGTTTTCTTAGTTTTCTTAGAGTTTTATTAGAGTTTTCTTAGAGTTTTCTTAGTTTTCTTAGAGTTTTCTTAGTTTTCTTAGAGTTTTATTATGCCGCGTACACACGACCGCTTTTCTCGACGAGAAAAACAGCATTTTTTTTTTCGCCGAGAAAAACGATCGTCTGTGGGCTTTATGTCGTTTTTCTCGTCTAGAAAAACGGCATAAAAAACGACGAGTAAATTTAGAACATGTTCTAAATTTTCTCATCGTTTTTTCCAGCATTTTTTTCCGCGGCAGTTTTCCCATAGGGAGACACTGCCGCGGAGCCCACAGACGGTCGTTTTTCTCGTCAAGAGAAAAAATGACGGGAAAAACGACCGTGTGTAGGGAACCAAGCGGTTCCCTCGTTTTTCCTGTCATTATTCACGGCGGTTTTTTAACCGCCGTGAATAATGATCGTGTGTACGCGGCATTAGAGTTTTCTTAGAGTTTTCTTAGTTTTCTAAGAGTTTTCTTAGTTTTCTTAGAGTTTTATTAGAGTTTTCTTAGAGTTTTCTTAGAGTTTTCTTAGTTTTCTTAGAGTTTTCTTAGTTTTCTTAGAGTTTTATTAGTTTTCTTAGAGTTTTCTTAGAGTTTTCTTAGAGTTTTCTTAGTTTTCTTAGAGTTTTCTTAGAGTTTTCTTAGTTTTCTTAGAGTTTTCTTAGTTTTCTTAGAGTTTTATTAGAGTTTTCTTAGTTTTCTTAGAGTTTTCTTAGTTTTCTTAGAGTTTTCTTAGAGTTTTCTTAGTTTTCTTAGAGTTTTCTTAGTTTTCTTAGAGTTTTATTAGTTTTCTTAGAGTTTTCTTAGAGTTTTCTTAGAGTTTTCTTAGTTTTCTTAGAGTTTTCTTAGAGTTTTCTTAGTTTTCTTAGAGTTTTCTTAGAGTTTTCTTAGTTTTCTTAGAGTTTTCTTAGTTTTCTTAGAGTTTTATTAGAGTTTTATTAGAGTTTTCTTAGTTTTCTTAGAGTTGTCTTAGTTTTCTTAGATTTTTCTTAGTTTTCTTAGAGTTTTCTTAGTTTTCTTAGAGTTTTATTAGTTTTCTTAGAGTTTTATTAGTTTCTTAGAGTTTTATTAGTTTTCTTAGAGTTTTCTTAGTTTTCTTAGAGTTTTATTAGTTTTCTTAGAGTTTTATTAGTTTTCTTAGAGTTTTCTTAGAGTTTTCTTAGAGTTTTCTTAGTTTTCTTAGAGTTTTCTTAGTTTTCTTAGAGTTTTCTTAGTTTTCTTAGAGTTTTCTTATAGTTTTATTATGTTGCCTTCACTCGACCGCTTTTCTTGACGAGAAAAACTGCATTTTTTTTTTTCGCCGAGAAAAACGATCGTCTGTGGGCTTTATGTCGTTTTTCTCGTCTAGAAAAACGGCATAAAAAACGACGAGAAAATTTAGAACATGTTCTAAATTTTCTCATCGTTTTTTCCAGCATTTTTTTCCGCTGCAGTTTTCCCATAGGGAGACACTGCCGCGGAGCCCACAGACGGTCGTTTTTCTCGTCAAGAGAAAAAATGACGGGAAAAACGACCGTGTGTAGGGAACCAAGCGGTTCCCTCGTTTTTCCTGTCATTATTCACGGCGGTTTTTTAACCGCCGTGAATAATGATCGTGTGTACGCGGCATTAGAGTTTTCTTAGAGTTTTCTTAGTTTTCTTAGAGTTTTCTTAGTTTTCTTTGAGTTTTATTAGAGTTTTCTTAGAGTTTTCTTAGAGTTTTCTTAGTTTTCTTAGAGTTTTCTTAGTTTTCTTAGAGTTTTATTAGTTTTCTTAGAGTTTTCTTAGAGTTTTCTTAGAGTTTTCTTAGTTTTCTTAGTTTTCTTAGAGTTTTCTTAGTTTTCTTAGTTTTCTTAGTTTTCTTAGAGTTTTCTTAGTTTTCTTAGAGTTTTATTAGTTTTCTTAGAGTTTTCTTAGTTTTCTTAGAGTTTTCTTAGTTTTCTTAGAGTTTTCTTAGAGTTTTATTATGCCGCGTACACACGACCGCTTTTCTCGACGAGAAAAACTGCATTTTTTTTTTCGCCGAGAAAAACGATCGTCTGTGGGCTTTATGTCGTTTTTCTCGTCTAGAAAAACGGCATAAAAAACGACGAGAAAATTTAGAACATGTTCTAAATTTTCTCATCGTTTTTTCCAGCATTTTTTTCCGCAGCAGTTTTCCCATAGGGAGACACTGCCGCGGAGCCCACAGACGGTCGTTTTTCTCGTCAAGAGAAAAAATGACGGGAAAAACGACCGTGTGTAGGGAACCAAGCGGTTCCCTGGTTTTTCCTGTCATTATTCACGGCGGTTTTTTAACTGCCGTGAATAATGATCGTGTGTACGCGGCATTAGAGTTTTCTTAGAGTTTTCTTAGTTTTCTTAGTTTTCTTAGAGTTTTATTAGTTTTCTTAGAGTTTTCTTAGAGTTTTCTTAGAGTTATCTTAGTTTTCTTAGTTTTCTTAGAGTTTTCTTAGTTTTCTTAGTTTTCTTAGAGTTTTCTTAGAGTTTTCTTAGAGTTTTCTTAGTTTTCTTAGAGTTTTATTAGTTTTCTTAGAGTTTTCTTAGAGTTTTCTTAGTTTTCTTAGAGTTTTATTAGAGTTTTCTTAGAGTTTTCTTAGTTTTCTTAGAGTTTTCTTAGTTTTCTTAGAGTTTTATTATGCCGCGTACACACGACCGCTTTTCTTGACGAGAAAAACAGCATTTTTTTTTTCGCCGAGAAAAACGATCGTCTGTGGGCTTTATGTCGTTTTTCTCGTCTAGAAAAACGGCATAAAAAACGACGAGTAAATTTAGAACATGTTCTAAATTTTCTCATCGTTTTTTCCAGCATTTTTTTCCGCGGCAGTTTTCCCATAGGGAGACACTGCCGCGGAGCCCACAGACGGTCGTTTTTCTCGTCAAGAGAAAAAATGACGGGAAAAACGACCGTGTGTAGGGAACCAAGCGGTTCCCTCGTTTTTCCTGTCATTATTCACGGCGGTTTTTTAACCGCCGTGAATAATGATCGTGTGTACGCGGCATTAGAGTTTTCTTAGAGTTTTCTTAGTTTTCTTAGAGTTTTCTTAGTTTTCTTAGAGTTTTATTAGAGTTTTCTTAGAGTTTTCTTAGAGTTTTCTTAGTTTTCTTAGAGTTTTCTTAGTTTTCTTAGAGTTTTATTAGTTTTCTTAGAGTTTTCTTAGAGTTTTCTTAGAGTTTTCTTAGTTTTCTTAGAGTTTTCTTCGAGTTTTCTTCGTTTTCTTAGAGTTTTCTTAGTTTTCTTAGAGTTTTCTTAGTTTTCTTAGAGTTTTATTAGAGTTTTCTTAGAGTTTTCTTAGTTTTCTTAGAGTTGTCTTAGTTTTCTTAGAGTTTTCTTAGTTTTCTTAGTTTCCTTAGAGTTTTATTAGTTTTCTTAGAGTTTTCTTAGTTTCTTAGAGTTTTCTTAGTTTTCTTAGAGTTTTATTAGTTTTCTTAGAGTTTTATTAGTTTTCTTAGAGTTTTCTTAGAGTTTTCTTAGAGTTTTCTTAGTTTTCTTAGAGTTTTCTTAGTTTTCTTAGAGTTTTCTTAGTTTTCTTAGAGTTTTCTTAGTTTTCTTAGAGTTTTCTTATAGTTTTATTATGTTGCCTTCACTCGACCGCTTTTCTTGACGAGAAAAACTGCATTTTTTTTTTTCGCCGAGAAAAACGATCGTCTGTGGGCTTTATGTCGTTTTTCTCGTCTAGAAAAACGGCATAAAAAACGACGAGAAAATTTAGAACATGTTCTAAATTTTCTCATCGTTTTTTCCAGCATTTTTTTCTGCGGCAGTTTTCCCATAGGGAGACACTGCCGCGGAGCCCACAGACGGTCGTTTTTCTCGTCAAGAGAAAAAATGACGGGAAAAACGACCGTGTGTAGGGAACCAAGCGGTTCCCTCATTTTTCCTGTCATTATTCACGGCGGTTTTTTAACCGCCGTGAATAATGATCGTGTGTACGCGGCATTAGAGTTTTCTTAGAGTTTTCTTAGTTTTCTTAGAGTTTTCTTAGTTTTCTTTGAGTTTTATTAGAGTTTTCTTAGAGTTTTCTTAGTGTTTTCTTAGTTTTCTTAGAGTTTTCTTAGTTTCCTTAGAGTTTTCTTAGTTTTCTTAGAGTTTTCTTAGTTTTCTTAGAGTTTTATTAGAGTTTTCTTAGAGTTTTCTTAGTTTTCTTAGAGTTTTCTTAGTTTTCTTAGAGTTTTATTAGTTTTCTTAGAGTTTTCTTAGAGTTTTCTTAGAGTTTTCTTAGTTTTCTTAGAGTTTTCTTAGTTTTCTTAGAGTTTTCTTAGTTTTCTTAGTTTTCTTAGTTTTCTTAGAGTTTTCTTAGTTTTCTTAGAGTCTTCTTAGTTTTCTTAGAGTCTTCTTAGTTTTCTTAGAGTTTTATTAGAGTTTTCTTAGAGTTTTCTTAGAGTTTTCTTCGCATTTTTGCAGTAAAAAGAAAAGAAAAGCGTCAAAATGCTATTAGTAGCGTTTCTGCTGGAAAAACGCTCCAAGAAACTTTACAATAAGAATTTCTGCTCCTAGACGCTGAGGCTCAAAAAACACCAATAGCCTAAAGTAGTTCACAGGGACACCGAGGAGAAGACTGGGAGCTTCCAGGACCTTAAAAAAATGCATGTGTGTACGGAGCCCGAGTGATTGGTGCGTTTTTTTAAGCTCCTAAACGTTAAATTGGTGTTCCCCTGCTTCGTCACATTTGGCTACCCGCTGGAGTGCACATGCGCGACGCCGCCATATGCGTTCCAACACTTTTACGACAAAACAGCACACTAACATCGTGATGGGTCGCCGAATGTGACGGAACACCCGCCATCTTGCTACACCCCGCACTCCTCCACACTGAGGACACAGTGAGAAGGGGACAAGCGGACATCTTTGTACATCCCCCCCGGAGATTTACATTTTACACTTATTTATAACAGTAAACCAAGGTTATATAGTGATATTCGGGACTGAGAACTCCGTCTGACTGTTTAGATGTTGAACCTGTGAGATCAGAAGGCTCGCCGCTGCTTTTAGAATTCAACATCTAAACATTCAGACGGAGTTCTAAGTTCTGTATATCACTATATAATCTCACTTTACTGTTATAAATAAGTGTAAAATGTAAAACTCCGGGGGGTGTACAAATTAGGGTGCCCACGTGTCCCGGATTGCTCCGGGATTGTCCCATAATTCTCCTTTGTGTCCCGTGTCCCGGGCACCTTCATTCTGGGACAATACAGTGTCCCGGAATAAAATGAGGACACATAGCCACCCTAATAGACAATTGCCAAACTGGTTGCTAGGGCCACCCCGTCTGGCGTCTAGCAACCAGTGATGTCACATTCACAGAGTTTCAGAGCGAGGCAGAGAGGAGCAAAGCCTTTACACAGTGCTGCCCTGTGCTCCATGTTCACCCACCTCCTCTCCTTCTCTGGCCGCGGCAGCAGCACCCAGAGAGAGCAGCCAGAGCATCTCCTCCTGACTCCTCCAGTCTTCAGTGACCTCCCGGTGGGCGGCGGCATTCTGCAGTGCTGGCTGGCTTAGATCCATGGCTCAGCTACCCGTCCCGACTCCCGCAGCACATTTCCCGACTTCTGCTCCTCCTGCCCGCAGCTCGAGCCTACCAACTGCCTGAGGGAGGGCCCCCCAGCCTGGACCAGGGAACAAAGACCAGCGCTCAACCACTCACCAGACCAGTCCAGATTAGAAGGTGAGAAAATGGAACCTGATTGGAGCAGGTCAGGTGACAAGTCGGGGCACTGGGGCTGGGGACAGTACAGTGATAAATGAGGCTGACAAAGTGGGGCCCTGCCCTGGGGGGGGGCAATAAAAAATGAGGCTGACAAGTGAGGGCAATAAAAAATGAGGCTGATGAGTGGGGGCAATAAAAAATATATATGTAGAAAATGTATACCACTTGTCTAAACTGGTGACCACTGTTTGCTTTTGTATTTCCAAAAATTGGCAAAAAAAGTATCAAAAATCACCTTTTTTTGGGCTGGCGCGAGGGCGTACGTGGATGGGGGGGTCCCTGAATGGCAGTTTGGAAATGTGGTCACCCTAGTACAAAGATGTCCGCTTGTCCCCTTCTCACTGTATCCTCAGTGTGGAGGAGAGCCGGGTGTAGCAAGATGGCGGGTGTTCCGTCACATTCGGTGACCCATCACGGGTTTAGTGTGCTGTTCTGTTGTAAAAGTGTTGGAACGCATATGACGGCGTCGCGCATGCGCACTCCACTGGGTAGCCCAATGTGATGGGTCACCATATGTGACGAAGCACCCCTTCTCCGTGCACATTAGAGTTTTTCCAACACTATTTTTGTTTTTTGAGCTTCAGTGTCTAGGAGCAGAAATTGTTTTTGGAAAGTTTCTTGGACTGTTTTTCCAGAAGAAACTTTCCTAAATGCTGCGAATGGCATTTTTTTCCCTTTCGGGTTCCATTCACACTAAATAAACACTGGAAACGTCACTGGATAAAAAACGCTGGTAGTGGCTTTTTATAATAGAGTTTTAAGAGATTTTCGGAGCGTTTTATTTGCATTTTTGCATTAAAAGGGAAATAAAAGTTTCGGGCTCTGTGCACACGTGCATTTTTTCTGTTCCTAGAAGCTCCCAGTCTTCTCCTAGGTGTCCACACACTACTTTAGGATATTTGTGTTTTTTGGGCTTCAATAAATGTCTTTGTAGAATTTCTTGGAGCGTTTTTTTTCCAGCAGAAATGTTACTAAACGCTGCTAATAGAGTTTTCTTTCCTTTTTTTTTTCCTTTCGCTGCAAAAATTATAATAAAACGCTCCTCTAAAAAGCCATTAACAGCGTTTTTCATCCAGTGATTTTTTTGTGCACAGAGCCCTAAAATGCCATTAGCAGCGTTTAGTCGCGTTTCTGCGGGGAAAAAAACGCTCCAGGAAACGCCACAAAAACTGTTTTTTTTTTTGTACATTGAGCTTCTAGGAGCAGAAAAAACGCATTTGTGTGCACAGAGTGTTTGGTGTATTTAGGCTCCGTGCACACGTGCGTTTTGTTCCACCCTGAAAATGAACTTTCTATGAACAGCTTTCCTTTAATGTGGTTGTAAAGCCACTTTTCGAAAAAAAAAAAAATGACACCTGCAAGAAAAAGACATAATGAGCTAGTATGCTATGTATACTAGCTCATTATGTGGCACTTACCTGAGATTGAAGCCCCCGAAGCCGTCCTCGTCCCCCTCCGCCGCTCCGACCGTCTTCCTGTTATCGTTATGACGTCACACGCATGCACGCGGGGACGGATTTCTCCATTGAGAAAACCGGCAATGCTCAGTGCACATGCGCCGTAGACATCAGTGCAGGGTTTTCTGAGAATATCTCCTTAACCGTGTAGGTCTCGGAGATATTTCCAGAACCTACAGGGAAGCCAAAAGCCCCGTACACACGATCGGTTTAACCAATGAAAACCGTCCGATGGATTGTTTTCATCGGACAAACCGATCTTGTATGGGACCCATCGGTCTTTTTTCCATCGGTTTTAAAAAATAGAACATGTTTTAAAATTATCCGATGGATCCAAAACCGATAGCAAACTCCGATCGTCTATGGGCAAGTCCATCGGATAAAAAACCCACGCATGCTCAGACTCAAGTCGACGCATGCTCAGGAGCATTGAACTTAATTTTTCTCGGCTCATCGGAGTGTTTAACGTCACGGCGTTTGGAACGGTCAGTTTTTTGACTGATAGTGTGTGGGCAAGACTGATAAAAGTCAGCTTCATCTGATTTCCGATGGACAAAACCATCGGATTAGAATCCATAGGAAATCCGATCGTGTGTACAGGGCTTTACTCTAGGATCACCTGTAGGTGCAAGTTGTGTGGTTGGGTTTACAATGGATACGTTGGACACGTTGGATACGATGGATAGGATGGGTACGTTGGATACGATGGGTACGTTGGATACGATGGATACGATGGATACGATGGGTACGTTGGGTACGTTGGATACGATGGATACGATGGGTACGTTGGATACGATGGATACGATGGGTACATTGGATACGTTGGATACGTTGGATACGATGGATACGATGGATACGATGGGTACGATGGGTACGTTGGATACGTTGGATACGATGGATACGATGGATAGGATGGGTACGTTGGATACGATGGATACGATGGGTACGATGGGTACGTTGGATATGATGGATACGATGGATAGGATGGGTACGTTGGATACGATGGGTATGTTGGATACGTTGGATACGATGGATAGGATGGGTATGTTGGATACGATGGATATGATGGGTACGTTGGATACGTTGGATACAATGGATATGATGGATACGTTGGATAGGATGGATACGATGGATACGATGGGTACGATGGATACGATGGATACGTTGGATACGTTGGATACGATGGGTACGTTGGATACGATGGGTACGTTGGATACGATGGGTACGTTGGATACGTTGGATACGATAGATACGATGGATACGATGGGTACGTTGGATACGTTGGATACGATGGATACGATGGGTACGTTGGATACGATGGGTACGTTGGATACGATGGATACGTTGGATACGATGGATACGATGGATACGATGGGTACGTTGGATACGATGGATACGATGGGTACGATGGATACGATGGGTACGATGGATACGATGGATACGATGGATAGGATGGGTACGTTGGATACAATGGGTACGTTGGATACGATGGATACGATGGATAGGGTGGGTACGTTGGATACGATGGGTACGTTGGATACAATGGGTACGTTGGATACGATGGATACGATGGATAGGATGGGTACGTTGGATACGATGGGTACGATGGATATGATGGGTACGTTGGATACGATGGATACGATGGATAGGATGGGTACGTTGGATACGATGGATACGATGGATAGGTTGGATACGTTGGATACGATGGGTACGTTGGATACAATGGGTACGTTGGATACGATGGATACGATGGATAGGATGGGTACGTTGGATACGATGGGTACGATGGATATGATGGGTACGTTGGATACAATGGGTACGTTGGATACGATGGATACGATGGATACGTTGGATACGATGGATACGATGGATACGATGGGTACGTTGGATACAATGGGTACGTTGGATACAATGGGTACGTTGGATACGATGGATACGTTGGATACGTTGGATACGATGGATACGTTGGATACGATGGGTACGTTGGATACGATGGGTACGTTGGATACGATGGATACGATGGATACGTTGGATACGATGGATACGTTGGATACGATGGGTACGTTGGATACGATGGTTACGTTGGATACGATGGGTACGTTGGATACAATGGGTACGTTGGATACGATGGATAGGATGGATACGATGGATACGATGGGTACGATGGATACGATGGATACGATGGATACGATGGGTACGATGGATACGATGGGTACGATGGATACGATGGATACGATGGGTACGATGGATACGATGGATAGGATGGGTACGTTGGATACGATGGGTACGTTGGATACGATGGATAGGATGGGTACGTTGGATACGATGGGTATGATGGGTACGATGGATACGATGGATACGATGGATAGGATGGGTACGTTGGATACGATGGTTACGTTGGATACGATGGGTACGTTGGATACAATGGGTACGTTGGATACGTTGGATACGATGGATAGGATGGGTACGATGGATACGATGGATACGATGGATACGATGGATACGATGGGTACGATGGATACGATGGATAGGATGGGTACGTTGGATACGATGGGTACGTTGGATACGATGGGTACGTTGGATACGATGGTTACGTTGGATACGATGGGTACGTTGGATACAATGGGTACGTTGGATACGATGGATACGATGGATAGGATGGATACGATGGGTACGATGGATACGATGGGTACGATGGATACGATGGGTACGATGGGTACGATGGGTACGATGGATCCGATGGATAGGATGGGTACGTTGGATACGATGGGTACGATGGGTACGATGGGTACGATGGATACGATGGATACGATGGATAGGATGGGTACGTTGGATACGATGGGTACGTTGGATACGATGGGTACGTTGGATACAATGGGTACGTTGGATACGATGGATACGATGGATAGGATGGGTACGTTGGATACGATGGATACGATGGATAGGTTGGATACGTTGGATACGATGGGTACGTTGGATACAATGGGTACGTTGGATACGATGGATACGATGGATAGGATGGGTACGTTGGATACGATGGGTACGATGGATATGATGGGTACGATGGGTACGATGGGTACGATGGGTACGATGGATACGATGGATAGGATGGGTACGTTGGATACGATGGGTACGTTGGATACGATGGTTACGTTGGATACGATGGATACGTTGGATACGATGGATACGATGGATACGATGGGTACGTTGGATACAATGGGTACGTTGGATACAATGGGTACGTTGGATACGATGGATACGTTGGATACGATGGATACGATGGATACGTTGGATACGATGGGTACGTTGGATACGATGGGTACGTTGGATACGATGGGTACGATGGATACAATGGGTACGATAGGTACGATGGATACGATGGATACGTTGGATACGATGGATACGATGGGTACGTTGGATACGATGGGTACGTTGGATACGATGGGTACGATGGATACGAAGGATACGTTGGATACGATGGATACGATGGATACGTTGGATACGATGGGTACGTTGGATACGATGGATACGATGGATACGTTGGATACGATGGGTACGTTGGATACGATGGATACGTTGGATACGATGGGTACGTTGGATACGATGGATACGTTGGATACGATGGATACGATGGATACGATGGGTACGTTGGATACGATGGATACGTTGGATACGATGGGTACGTTGGATACGATGGATACGTTGGATACGATGGGTACGTTGGATACGATGGTTACGTTGGATACGATGGATAAGTTGGATACGATGGGTACGTTGGATACGATGGATACGATGGGTACGATGGATACGATGGATAGGATGGGTACGTTGGATACGATGGGTACGTTGGATACGATGGATACGTTGGATACGATGGATACGATGGATACGATGGGTACGTTGGATACAATGGGTACGTTGGATACAATGGGTACGTTGGATACGATGGATACGTTGGATACGATGGATACGATGGATACGTTGGATACGATGGGTACGTTGGATACGATGGGTACGTTGGATACGATGGGTACGATGGATACAATGGGTACGATGGGTACGATGGATACGATGGATACGTTGGATACGATGGATACGATGGGTACGTTGGATACGATGGGTACGTTGGATACGATGGGTACGATGGATACGAAGGATACGTTGGATACGATGGATACGATGGATACGTTGGATACGATGGGTACGTTGGATACGATGGATACGATGGATACGTTGGATACGATGGGTACGTTGGATACGATGGATACGTTGGATACGATGGGTACGTTGGATACGATGGATACGTTGGATACGATGGATACGATGGATACGATGGGTACGTTGGATACGATGGATACGTTGGATACGATGGGTACGTTGGATACGATGGATACGTTGGATACGATGGGTACGTTGGATACGATGGTTACGTTGGATACGATGGATAAGTTGGATACGATGGGTACGTTGGATACGATGGGTACGATGGATACGATGGATAGGATGGGTACGTTGGATACGATGGGTACGTTGGATACGATGGATACGTTGGATACGATGGATACGATGGATACGATGGGTACGTTGGATACGATGGGTACGATGGATACGATGGGTACGTTGGATACGATGGATACGATGGATACGTTGGATACGATGGATACGATGGATACGTTGGATACGATGGGTACGTTGGATACGATGGGTACGTTGGATACGATGGATACGATGGATACGGACACAACATGAGAGGAGGATATCAGGCACCAAGTGTTTGCAGTGATTTCTGAAACGATTGGGGAGATATTCATATGTTTTAGGGACCATTTAACCACTTGAGGCCTGGGGCCTATTCTGACACTTCTCTCCTACATGTAAAAATCATCATTTTTTTGCTAGAAAATTACACAGAACCCCCAAACATTATATATGTTTTTGTAGCAAAGATCCTAGAGAATAAAATGGAGGTCATTGCAACTTTTTATCTCGCACGGTATGTGCGCAGGAATTTTTCAAACGCGTTTTTTGGGGGAAAAAACTGTTTCATGCTTTTAAAAAAAAAAAAACAGTAAAGTTAGCCCACTTTTTTGGCATAATGTGAAAGATGAAGTTACGCCGAGTAAATAGATACCCAACATGTCACGCTTCAAATTTGCACACGCTCGTGGAATGGCGTCAAACTTCGGTACTTAAAAATCCCTATAGGCGACACTTTAAAATTTTTTACTGGCTACATTTTTTGAGTTACAGAGGAGGTTTAGGACTAGAATTATTGCTCTCGCTCTAACGTTTGCTGCGACACCTCACATGTGTGGTTTGAACACCGTTTTCATATGTGGGCGGGTCTTGCGTATGCGTTTGCTTCTGCATGCGAGCTCACGGGGATGGGGGACTTTTAAAAAATATATATTTTTTTTATTGTTAATTTTACTTATTTTTTTTTTATTTTGACACTTTAAAAAATAAATAAAAAATGGTGTCACTTTTATTCCTATTACAAGGAATGTAAACATCCCTTGTAATAGGAATAAGCATGACAGGTCCTCTTTACAGTGAGATATGTGGGGGGGGGGGGTCAATAAGACCCCACATCTCACCTCAAGGCTTGAAAGCCTAAAAAAAAACGGCTTCAAAGCCGAAGCGGCGCCATTTTTTTGAATGCAGAGGCCGGGCGTGACGTCATAACATCGCGCCCGGCCTCCGACGATCATAGAGACTCCGGCGACCATCTGGTCCACCGGAAATCTCTGTGATCTACATCCGGGGCCGGCGGATCCTGTCACCGACTTACCGATCGCATAGGTGAGTCGGGAGAAGCACCGGAGGGCGGCGGGAGGGGGTGGGGGGACGTCCCCTTCTGCTGCTTGTAAGAACGATCAATAGGCGGAACAGCCGCTATGATCGTTCTCATGGTGCAGGGAATCACCGGCTGAAACCGGCAATATCTGAATGATGCCTGTAGCTGCACCGATCGTTCAGATATCCCCCACAAACGCGAGGACGTCACATGACCGCCTGTGGGCCTGAAGTAGTTCATGTGACTCATTTTCGCTTGGCAATAAAATAAAAAATGATTCCCGGAGCCCCACTTTAAGCTCCGAAATGTTAAATTAGTTTTCCCCTTTTCTGTCCGTTCACATTCACGTTTTTCCAGCACTATTTGTGTTTTTTTGAGCTTTTCAGCGTCTAGGAGCAGAAAAATTCATGTTTTTGTAAAGTTTCTTGGAGCGTTTTTCCAGCAAAAACATTCCTAAGCGCTGCCAATGGCATTTTTTTCCCTTTCAGGCTCCATGCACACTAGAGATTTTTTTTTTTTTCACCAAAAAAATGCTGGTAATGGCGTTTTAGGAGATTTTAGGAGCGTTTTATTAGCATTTTTGCAATAAAAGGGGGGGAAAGAAGTTCCAGGCTCCGTTCACACCTGCGTTTTCTTTTTTTAAAGCTCCTAGAAGTTAATTAGTTTTCTCCTTTCTGTCCGTCAACATTCCAGTTTTTCCAACTCTATTTGTTTGTTTTTTGAGATTCAGCTTCTTGGAGCAGAAAAAAAAAATGTTTTTGTCGATTTTTTTTTTGGAGTGTTTTTCCAGCAGAAACGTTTCTAAATGCTGCTAAACGCTATGAATGGCATTCTATCCGCTTTTTTTTTTTTCCTTTTAGGCTCCATGCACACGCGCGTTTTTTTTTGTTTTTTTTTTTTTTTTTGTGAAAAAAACGCTGGAAAAAAAAAAATCTGGTAATTGTATTTTTGTTAGTAGCGTTTTAGGAGCATTTTATTAGCATTCACACCGCAGTATTTTCAGCTCGTAAAAAACTCTCATCTCAAAAGTTCCAACACACCCAACAGGCAAAATCCCAATCATATCATTGGCCCCGCCTCCCATCCAATCGTTCTGTCGCCTGCAGCGCAAAAAAGTACATGAGCTTCTTTTTAAGCCCCTTTCACTAGGGTGACCACATGTCCCGGATTGCCCGGGACAGTCCCGCATTTTGCAGGTCTGTCCCGGGCACCTTCATTCCAGGACAATACAGTGTCCCGGAATGAAACTGACACAGCCACCCCCCTGGGCCAATCTGATGCCCCCAAAAAAGGGCGCCACATCACCGCCTTACTCGCTGACAGTACTTGTCCTGGCCGGGAATGCCTGGAGGAGCACAATCCCCGCCCCCTGCTTGTGATTGGAGAAATCATAAATCCCGCCTCTTGTGTCCAATCACTGTGCTGTGATTCGTTACAGCACAAGCTGATTTTTGGGAAGGGGGGGTGTCCCTGAATGGTAGTTTGGAAATGTGGTCACCCTATCTTTCACACAAGCGGACCGTTCAGGTCCCCCTGTCAGTTTTTTAGGGGGACCTGAATGGACGCTCCATGCAGGTCTATGGAGCCACGGATGTCAGCGGTGATCGTGTCCGCTGACATCCGATCCGCTAAAGTCTGACGGATGGAAACCCCTATTTTCCATCTATCTGGCGGATCGGATCGGATGAACGGACTCTTCCAATCCCCATAGAGGAGAGCGGCGCTCTGACAGGTCGGTCCCTGCTGAGCAAAACGGACTCCGTATAACAGACACGTCCGTGTGAAAGGGGCCCTTAGGCAGATTTCAGGAGTTTTATTCCTATTTACATTGGTGACCTTCTGACCTAAAAACACCTGTAAAAAAAGAGACCCCCAAAAAACGCCTGAAAACAATACTCAGGCTATCAGTGTTCACACCTAAGGGCCAGTTCACACCAGACACAGTTCCGTTCAGTTTCCTGCGCATTTTTTCTGCACCGGAAACTGACTGCGTGGTGTGAACTGGAGCCAACTGGAGCCATTGGAATACATGGAGAACACTGTGCATGCATCTTGTGCAGAAAAAGAAGCACACGGAAGCATCTTACTTAGCAATTCCTTACAAATGACTTCTCCCAAAAAGTCATTGCCTTAGTGACTCCGTTTTCTACATTGGAAAAGTAATTAGTTACTCAGCAAAGTAACTGTGACCTTTTTTTTATATTCTATAATGTAATTATGTTTTATAAGATCTTTAACCCCTTCCATACCGGGCCATTGTAGAATGACGCCGGCAGGAACCCTCCCTCCCTCCTGGGTGGGCGTCATATGACGTCCTCGGCTTTGTAGGGGGATATCTGAATGATGGGGGGGCAGCTAGAGGCATCATTCAGATATCCTTCTGTTCTGCCGGCGATTCTGCGCACCATAAGAACGATCATAGCGGCAGTTCCCCTGCTTGATCGTTCTTATAGGCAGCGGGAAGGGACATCCCCCCCTCCGGCCGCCATCCGGTGCTTCTCCGGGCTCTCCCATGCCATCGGGGACCCGGAGAGAATCGTCCGACACCGGTGGTGGGGTCACGTGACGAGCATAGAGATGACTGGTGACCAGATGGTCACCAGTCATCTCTATGATCGTCGGAGGCCCGGGAGCGATGTGATGACGTCACGCCCGGGTCCTCAAATGTAAACAAAGCCGCCATTGCGGCTGTAAGTATGAGATCAGTGAAAAAAAATTCACTGATCTCATACTTTTCAGCCTGGAGGAGAGATGTGGGGGGAGGGGGAGGTCTTATTGACCCCGCCTCTCTCCATAAAGAGGACCTGTCACACACCATTCCTATTACAAGGGATGTTTACATTCCTTGTAATAGGAATAAAAGTGATTAAAAAAAAAATGTAAAAAAAAGTGATCAAAAAAAAAAAAAGTGTAAAAAAAAAGTAAAAAGAAAAAGAAAATAAGTAAAATAAAAAAAAAAAAAAAAAAATGTAAACTGCCCCTGTCCCCGGTAGCTCGCGCATAGAAGCGAACACACACATAAGTCCCGCCCACATATGTGAGGTATCGCCGCGTGCGTTAGAGCGCGTGCAACAATTCTAGCACCTCCTCTGTAACTCTAACCTGGTAACCTGTAAAAATTTTCAAAGCGTCGCCTATGGAGATTTTTAAGTACTGAAGTTTGGCGCCATTCCATGAGTGTGCGCAATTTTAAAGTATGACATGTTAGGTATCTATTTACTCGACGTATCTTCATCTTTTATGTTTTACAAAAAAATTGGGATAACTTTACTGTTTTGTTATTTTTAAATTCATGAAACCATTTTTTTCCCCAAAAAAAGGCGTTTGAAAAATTATTGTGCAAATACCGTGCAAGAAAAAAAGTTGCAACAACCGTCATTTTATTCCCTAGGGTGTCTGCTAAAAAAACATATATAATGTTTGGGGGTTCTGAGTAATTTTCTAGCAAAAGAATGATGATTTGTACATGTAGGAGAGAAGTGCCAGAATAGGCCCGGTGTGGAAAGGGTTAATACCAAAGCTCTTTATATGAACTGATTGAAGAATAAAAACACGATATAAAGTATTTTAGAACATTTGATATTTATTTGAACCCAACTGAATAGATTGCAGCCGCCATAGATATGAATGATATCCATAGAAACATATAAAAATAGTTAAATATTGAAACTAAAATTCAAGTGCAAAATTAAGACACAGAAAAGAAAGAAAGGAAAGTCGGGCCATTAACCCCTTCCTTACCGGGCACTTAAACCCCCTTCGTACCCAGACCAATTTTCAGCTTTCAGCACTGCGCCGCTTTAACTGACAATTGCGCGGTCGTGCGACGTGGCTCCAAAACAAAATTTGCGTCCTTTTTTCCCCACAAATAGAGATTTCTTTTGGTGGTATTTGATCACCTCTGCGGTTTTTATTTTTTGCGCTATAAACAAAAAAAGACAGAAAATTTTGAAAACAACACAATATTTTTTTACTTTTTGTTCTAATAATATCCCATTTTTTTTTTTTAAACGATTTTTCCCTCAGTTTAGGCCGATACGTATTCTTCTACATATTTCTGGTTAAAAAAAATCGCAATAAGCGTTTATTGATTAGTTTGCGCAAAAGTTATAGCGTCTACAAAATAGGGGATAGAATTCTGACATTTTTATTATATATTTTTTTTCACTAGTAATGGCAGCGATCAGCGATTTTTGTCAGGACTGCGACATTATGGCGGACACATCGGACACTTTTGACACCATTTTGGGACCATTGTCATTTATACAGCAAACAGTGCTATAAAAATGCACCGATTACTGTATAAATGTGACAGGCAGGGAAGGGGTTAAATATGTTCCCTGGGAGTGATTCTAACTGTGTGGGGGGAGGGGACTGACTGGGGGGAGGTGACCAATCGGTGTCTCTATGTACATCGGTCTCCTCTCCCTGACAGGACGTGGATCTCGGTGTTTACATCCCATCATTACACAGAGAGAGATCCACGTCCTGCCTCTGTAACAGCCGATCGCGGGTACCCGGCGGACATCGCGGCCGCCAGGCACACGCATCGGCAACACGTGACACGGCGGGCACAGCTGTTCCCCGCCGCACGCCCTCGGCGGCGCGCAGGGGGAGTGAAAAAGGCAGGACGTTCACCCGCCACTTGAGAGCCGCGCTGCAGACGTCTTTCATCTATAGCGCGGGTCTGAAGTGGTTAATTAGTGCAATTATCTGTATCTGTATAATTGTGTAAAAAGAAAACCTGCCCATTGGTGCAAATCTCTGGAACGGTATATTAGGCCGACTAGTGCACAATAAACAGAAGTTCTGTTACTGTAATGAATAGTTAGGAGTTGGATAGTCGTCTGTTACAGAACCCTATCCAACTATTCATTACACTAACAAAACCTCTGTTTATTATCCTAATATACAATACTGCCATCTAGAGGCGGTAGATGTAATTGCGGTAATGCCGCCCAAGTAATGGGAACGGCGTTACCATGAGGGGGAGAATAATCAGTTAGATTACCCGTTACCCTCTAAAGTAACGCCATTTACTTTATCGCAGTTACTACCATCACTGCACAGAACTGCGTCAGGGCTAATTCACGCCAAAGGGCCGCTTCACACCATAGAAACGCAATCCGGATGCGTTCCAGGTGCTTTTTTGCAGGTGCGTTTTTGGTGCGTTTTTAATGCAGTCCAGTGTTTTTTTTCACCCCTCTTTTTTTATTAACTATAGATAAGGACAAGTGAGTTTTTGATGCGTTTTACAGCGTTCCAGTACAGTCCAGTGCAGGTAAAATGCAGCACGTTCTACTTTTTTTTCTGGAACTGGAACGCACTGGTGTGAACTAAGCCATTGAAAACCATATAACCCACTTTCCATGCGTTTTTGATGCAGAAAAAAAACGCACAGAACTGCGTCTGGCGTGAATTAGTCCTAAAAGCGTAAAAAAAAGCCTATTTATTATCAGAGTGTCGCCTTATTTCTGCTGGAAAAACAGTCCAAGAAAAACGATTTATTTTTTCTGCTCCTAGAAGATGGAGCTCAGAAAAGACGGAAGGAATTTCAGGAGAAAACTTCCAGGAGCAGAAAATAAACGCACATGTGGGTGGAGCCCCACTGCAAAAACACCAATAAAACGCTTCTACAAAAAGTCATTACCGGCGGTTTTTTAATCCAACATTTTTTTAGTTTTTTTTAATAAAATGTGGGCGGAGTCTTGTTGCTTTTTAAGGTTGAGAGAAAATTTGCCGCCAAAACCCGAATTATATTTATTAAAATATTTCTAATAAATTGTTTTAATGTTGTTGATTAATAGAAGAAATTTAGAAGGTTTATTATCAGATTTTATTAATAGAAAAGCGATTGAAAGTTCTAAGCTTGTGATTGGAGGAACGATGGTTGTGATATAAAGGAATATTTTTGTGTGGGATCCGCAGTTTGGCTTTTTTTGGGGGGAGGGGCTGTAAATATATACAATATTTATGTATTTTAAAAAACTTCTTCAATAAAAATGAGTTTATTGAAAAAAAAAAACCTCCATAGTTCAGATCAAGCCTTCCATGGATGGATGGATGGAGGAGGGGAGGGGTCGGGGGTGGGGTTCTGTACATCAGGTAAGTGTTCTATAATTACATTCTGGAATCCCAGGACAGACAGATGGATGGATGGATGGATGAGGTGAGAGGTCGGGGACAGATAGATGGATGGGTGGGTGGGATGGATGGATGGATGGATGAGGTGAGGAGTCGGGGACAGGTGCATGGATGGATGGGACAGATGGATGGATGGATGGATGAGGTGAGAGGTCGGGGACAGATAGATAGATGGATGGATGGGTGGGATGGATGGATGGATGAGGTGAGGGGTCAGGGACAGATGCATGGATGGATGGGACAGATGGATGGATGGATGAGGTGAGGGGTCGGGGACAGATAGATGGATGGGACAGATGGATGGGTGGGTGGGATGGATGGATGGATGAGGTGAGGGGTCGGGGACAGATGGATGGGACAGATGGATGGATGGATGGATGAGGTGAGGGGTCAGGGACAGATGCATGGATGGATGGGACAGATGGATGGATGGATGAGGTGAGGGGTCTGGGATGGATGGATGGGACAGACGGATGGGTGGGATGGATGGATGGATGAGGTGAGGGGTCGGGGACAGATGCATGGATGGATGGGACAGATGGATGGATGGATGGATGAGGTGAGAGGTCGGGGACAGATAGATGGGTGGGTGGGATGGATGGATGGATGGATGAGGTGAGGGGTCAGGGACAGATGCATGGATGGATGGGACAGATGGATGGATGGATGAGGTGAGGGGTCGGGGATGGATGGATGGGACAGACGGATGGGTGGGATGGATGGATGGATGAGGTGAGGGGTCGGGGACAGATGCATGGATGGATGGGACATATGGATGAATGGATGGATGAGGTGAGGGGTCGGGGATGGATGGGACAGACGGATGGATGGGTGGGTGGGATGGATGGATGGATGAGGTGAGAGGTCGGGGATGGATGAACCAGATGGATGGGTGGTACAGGTGGGTGGGATGGATGGATGGATGGATGAGGTGAGGGTCGGGGACAGATGGATGGATGAGGTGAGAGGTCGGGGATGGATGGATGGATGGGACAGACGGATGGGTGGGTGGGTGGGATGGATGGATGGATGAGGTGAGAGGTCGGGGATGGATGGGACAGATGGATGGGTGGTACAGGTGGGTGGGATGGATGGATGGATGGATGAGGTGAGGGGTCGGGGACAGATGGATGGATGGATGAGGTGAGAGGTCGGGGATGGATGGATGGATGGGACAGACGGATGGGTGGGATGGATGGATGGATGGATGAGGTGAGAGGTCGGGGATGGATGGATGGGATGGACGGATGGGTGGGATGGATGGATGGATGGATGAGGTGAGAGGTCGGGGATGGATGGGACAGATGGATGGGTGGGACAGGTGGGTGGGTGGGATGGATGGATAGATGAGGTGAGGGGTCGGGGACAGATGGATGGATGGATGGGACAGATGGATGGATGGATGAGGTGAGGGGTCGGGGACAGATGCATGGATGGATGGGACAGATGGATGGATGGATGGATGAGGTGAGGGGTCGGGGACAGATGGATGGATGGATGGATGAGGTGAGGGGTTGGAGACAGATGGATGGGACAGATGGGTGGGATGGATGGATGGATGGATGAGGTGAGGGGTCGGGGACAGATGGATGGATGAGGTGAGAGGTCGGGGATGGATGGATGGATGGGACAGACGGATGGGTGGGTGGGTGGGATGGATGGATGGATGAGGTGAGAGGTCGGGGATGGATGGGACAGATGGATGGGTGGTACAGGTGGGTGGGATGGATGGATGGATGGATGAGGTGAGGGGTCGGGGACAGATGGATGGATGGATGAGGTGAGAGGTCGGGGATGGATGGATGGATGGGACAGACGGATGGGTGGGATGGATGGATGGATGGATGAGGTGAGAGGTCGGGGATGGATGGATGGGATGGACGGATGGGTGGGATGGATGGATGGATGGATGAGGTGAGAGGTCGGGGATGGATGGGACAGATGGATGGGTGGGACAGGTGGGTGGGTGGGATGGATGGATAGATGAGGTGAGGGGTCGGGGACAGATGGATGGATGGATGGGACAGATGGATGGATGGATGAGGTGAGGGGTCGGGGACAGATGCATGGATGGATGGGACAGATGGATGGATGGATGGATGAGGTGAGGGGTCGGGGACAGATGGATGGATGGATGGATGAGGTGAGGGGTTGGAGACAGATGGATGGGACAGATGGGTGGGTGGGATGGATAGATGGATGAGGTGAGGGGTCGGGGACAGATGGATGGATGGGACAGATGGACGGATGGATGGATGAGGTGAGGGGTCGGGGACAGATGCATGGATGGGATGGATGGATGGATGAATGGATGAGGTGAGGGGTCGGGGACAGATGGATGGATGGGACAGATGGATGGATGGATGGATGGATGAGGTGAGGGGTCGGGGGCAGATGGATGGATGGGACAGATGGATGGATGGATGAGGTGAGGGGTCGGGGACAGATGGATGGATGGGACAGATGGATGGATGGATGGATGAGGTGAGGGGTCGGGGACAGATGGATGGATGGGATGGATGGATGGATGAGGTGAGAGGTCGGGGACAGATGGATGGATGGGACAGATGGATGGATGGATGGATGAGGTGAGGGGTCGGGGACAGATGGATGGATGGGACAGATGGATGGATGGGACAGATGGATGGATGGATGGATGAGGTGAGGGGTCGGGGACAGATGGATGGATGGGATGGATGGATGGATGAGGTGAGAGGTCGGGGACAGATGGATGGATGGGACAGATGGATGGATGGATGGATGAGGTGAGGGGTCGGGGACAGATGGATGGATGGGACAGATGGATGAATGGGACAGATGGATGGATGGATGGGTGAGGTGAGGGGTCGGGGACAGATGCATGGATGGATGGGACAGATGGATGGATGGATGGATGAGGTGAGAGGTCGGGGACAGATAGATGGATGGGTGGGATGGATGGATGGATGAGGTGAGGGGTCGGGGACAGATGGATGGATGGGACAGATGGATGGATGGATGGATGGATGAGGTGAGGGGTCGGAGACAGATGGATGGATGGGACAGATGGATGGATGGATGGATGAGGTGAGGGGTCGGGGGCAGATGGATGGATGGGACAGATGGATGGATGGATGAGGTGAGGGGTCGGGGACAGATGGATGGATGGGACAGATGGATGGATGGATGGATGAGGTGAGGGGTCGGGGGCAGATGGATGGATGGGACAGATGGATGGATGGATGAGGTGAGGGGTCGGGGACAGATGGATGGATGGGACAGATGGATGGATGGATGGATGAGGTGAGGGGTCGGGACAGATGGATGGATGGGATGGATGGATGGATGAGGTGAGGGGTCGGGGACAGATGGATGGATGGGACAGATGGATGGATGGATGGATGAGGTGAGGGGTCGGGACAGATGGATGGATGGGACAGATGGATGAATGGGACAGATGGATGGATGGATGGGTGAGGTGAGGGGTCGGGGACAGATGCATGGATGGATGGGACAGATGGATGGATGGATGGATGAGGTGAGAGGTCGGGGACAGATAGATGGATGGGTGGGATGGATGGATGGATGAGGTGAGGGGTCGGGGACAGATGGATGGATGGGACAGATGGATGGATGGATGGATGGATGAGGTGAGGGGTCGGAGACAGATGGATGGGACAGATGGATGGGTGGGATAGATGGATAAATGGATGAGGTGAGGGGTCGGGGATGGATGGGACAGATGGATGGGTGGGACAGATGGATGGATGGATGAGGTGAGGGGTCGGAGACAGATGGGTGGGACAGATGGATGGGTGGGATGGATGGATGAGGTGAGAGGTCGGGGACGGATGGGACAGATGGATGGGTAGGACAGATGGATGGATGGATGGATGGATGAGGTGAGGGGTCGGAGACAGATGGATGGGACAGATGGGTGGGTGGGATGGATAGATAAATGGATGAGGTGAGGGGTCGGGGACAGATGGATGGGACAGATGGATGGGTGGGATGGATGGATGGATGAGGTGAGAGGTCGGGGATGGATGGGACAGATGGATGGGTGGGACAGATGGGTGGGTGGGGTGGATAAGGTGAGGGGTCGGGGATGGATGGGACAGATAGATGGGTGGGTGGGATGGATGGATGGATGAGGTGAAGGGTTGGGGACAGATGGACGGATGGATGGGACAGGTGGATGGATGGATGGATAGATAGATGGATGAGGTGAGGGGTCAGATGGATGGATGGATGGATGGGACAGATAGATGGGTGGGTGGGTGGGATGGATGGATGGATGAGGTGAGGGGTCGGGGATGGATGGGACAGATGAACGGACGGATGGATGGATGGATGGATGGATGGATGAGGTGAGGGGTCGGGGATGGATGGATGGGACAGACGGATGGATGGGATGTCAGGAGATGTATTTTCGGAATTGGTTGTGTTGTGTTGTGGAATTTCTAGGCTGTTGTTTGCAGAGCACACAGCCTATAATTCCTGTGCTATCTAAGCACACATCAGATTTCATCTTTTTGCAATAATGCTATCTTTAGCCTAAGTTTGCTAAGATCCACTCACCGTTCATTCCATCATTCAATCAAGGAAAGCACCAACACAGGTCTTATAGTCAAGTCATCTCAGAGCCGAGTCTCCCTGGGATAGCCAGCTCTCTTTATTTATAGTAAACATGGGCAACAAAAGAAGGTGTGGCTTCACAGAACAGCCATTCAGACATTTTGTATATTTTCAAAAGAACCAATCACAGACATGTTTAAATTCAAATATAATCCCAGCAGTGACGTGTGCAAACGGCTGTGTACAGGGGTCATGCTTTCTGTGAGACAAAGGAACAGTAGAAAGCATGGCTTTGTACAGAGCCGTGTGCAAAACAACTCACCGCTTCCAATGACGGGATCTATATGATAATTATGCCTCAATGGACCACAATTATTCTATAGTTATGCTACTGTTCCTGTGGACACAGATCTGTGCGCTCGGAGTCATTCAACGCCCCCCGCCAGGGGCCGGCCAGTTCCCCCAACGGGGCGCAAAACAACATCTCTAAATGGAGCAAACATCGCTGTTTCCACAGGAAGATTTTCCCGCCACCGATCTTCCACCAACGTCTGTATGTGCAAATACGCTCAGATGAGCGCATTACAGCAAAACTGACACTGGGGGGACATCTGACAACATACATTAATACATTTTTCCACAACAGTTGTAAAGTGAATGGTCAGATTGCGGTCCCATGTAGAGATATATGATGGGGGGGGGAGGGGGGATTCCGGTTTCGGAGTAATGAGAGAGGAAGAGGTAGGTGACGAGGAGTGTCGGAGGAGGCCTCCATCTGAACATCAATCTGCCAACCCTTTGTGGTGGGATTGTGTTGGGGGTCGGAGGACATTCGAGAAAAGAGCCTCCAGCAGACCTCGGCTCAGTCACGGATTGGCCGGGACACCCCATAATCAGGAGGGTCACCCAGAAATGTCCTCATCTCTCAGGAAGTGAAGGTCGGAGATGCCTGGGGAAAAATCTGGCCTCCCAAAAATGGGAAATAGGGGGAAGGGGAAGACATGGTGGAAGGGAATATTGTCTTCTGACAAGCAGTTAAGGTTGGGCCAATGACTGGGGGGGGTACAGAAGATCTGCACCGTGGTTGGCTCTTTAGGGCGGTGGTTCTCAACCTTGTCCTCAAATACCCCCAACAGGCCATGTTTTGGGAATTTCTCTTAGAGTCAATGGCTTGGTCAGTTATTTCATCTGATTTACAGCACATGTGCAAGATAAAGGAAAAGCTGCAAACATGGCCTGTTGGGGATACTTGAGGTCGGGGATGAGAACCTCTGGGCTAGGGGACCCCTGATAGGGTTTCTCTCTCTATCATCATCATGATGAGGAGCTTGTTGGCGCCATGCAAATCCTCTGCATTGATGGGGGCCTGGAAGGGCTAGTACTGGTGGAGGCCGTTATGCGTCTGGCGGCTCTCCCTGAGAAAGCCTAGAAGGGTCTCTATCTGGCGGGGGCGGGGACGGAGGGCTTCACTGATCCAGTTGGGGGGTTGAATAGGGAACTGAAAGCCTATGGTGTGTCCCCCTGGAGTGGCAGTCCAGGGGTGCCGTACAATCACTGTGACGGAGGGTCACTGCACCATGACACGCTTTTTTAGCACCTCCCTCCTGGGCCGGCCCTTTTGGCTGAGACCGGAGGAATGTATTACACAATGGCCACTTTTCACTCTCCACTTCCTTCTCCCCACTTTCTTTTATTTATTCCTTTTGTGTGTCACATCTTGTATTTTTGTGTTTGTACACGGTATGTTGCACGGTGTGATTAGTAGGGTGTGGGTCCTCGGGCCTGCCCTGAAAGTCTTGGGAGGGGTTGGCTCTCTCTCATGGGGTCTCCCTTTGGGGGAGCCCCACCTAGTACTTGGGTGGGAGACAGACCCACCCGAGAAGGGGGTCCGTCTGGTTTTGGCCAGATGGACATAGGCTCCAGACGGGGACACGGGTACTTACTAACGCCCCGGGGGATTCAGGGCAAGGTCCTCTGATTTTAGAGGGGTTGTGTACACCTGTTGCACGTTTTTGTGTCACCTCTTTATGTTGTGCACATTTTTTTTTGGCACCGGGTGAAGTTTTTGAGTGTGTTTCACACGCCATGGGCTTTCGAAAAAACAAAAAAAATCATCATCATCGTAGATGGGTCGCCTATATTCTGTGGAAAGTTCTGGAGACGTGAGATAGAATCCCAGGCCTGGCAGTTCATTATTTCCTTCATATTGTGCTGAGCGGTTGATGATTATCTGAATCAGATGTCTCCTTCAGCCAGGTAGGTGGCTCTGAGGGTTAGTAGTCAGCCAGTGGCCCAGCAGAGGTTTTGGAGTTGCAGGTTCAAGGCTCGGTGTCTCTTTATGTATTTGCAGCAGATTAATACCTGAACTATGAGAAGGAACAGCCTGATGTCTGAGTGCAGGTGATGGCTCAGAGATTAAGGACTCAGACTGATGTGATGGAGACCATGGGTTCAAATCCCTCTGGTGGAGGTTGGGGAGGTCCAGATGCTGTTCAATGCTTGAGCCCCCTGTTGGTGGAAGTGGGGAATGTTTTAAGCCCACCAGTAGGTGAGTTGGTGCACATACATTATGAGGGGATTTAGAATATCTTCTACTGTCAATGGTTGGACTTTTAAAAAAAAATCTTACCCAACAAAACAGCAGACTAAGATTTCTACAAAAAAGAAAGAAGAAAGGAGGGCGCACCGACCTAGTGCATTACCACTTAAACGTTTTATTGAAAATATAAAAAAAGCAGTAATCCTACTCACAGACGGAGCTTAAATGAAAGCTAATCATGCAAATCAGCTGGAATTTCTTGGCACCTGCCGACTGGACTCAATGACAGAGAGGGTCGGACAATACCTCAAACATCTAGATAGCTGACGCGTTTCTGGGGCGCACCCCTTTCCTCAGAGCCTAGATGGTCCATGATAGCTCTCACCCATAGAGCCCTCCGTTATATGTGTGTGCACATGTGCAGAGGCCTCAGCTCAGGTGACCACCAATTAGCAAACCTCGCCTCCTACTCCTACCTAACCCCACCCATGTGGGTGGGGCTTCCACTCGCCCCCCTCCACACAAATAGAAGGCACCCTAGTGACTGTTCAAGAATAACTGGGGGGGGGGTTGTGGAGAATAAGAGGAAAGAGTGGGCACCATATCACTACCCTCTAGAAATGCTGGCTATTATTAAAACATTATGTCCTCTAGTGATGCAGACCACCAGTACAGCAATGTATGTCCTCCATAAGCATGATAAAGATAAACGTCCCCTGTGACAAGTACAGCTACCGCCTATGCCGCGTCAGGACGAACTGCCTTTGCTTCTGCTTTGGGGTAAGATCTTTTGGTTCACACCGTCCTTTATTATGTATGCTGGTATCTGTCTACGCCAATACCCCTCCTTACACACACCCCCTGTATACATCCTAATAAGCCATGCTTATGGAGGACATACATTGCTGTACTGGTGGTCTGCATCACTAGAGGACATAATGTTTTAATATTAGCCAGCATTTCTAGAGGGTAGTGATATGGTGCCCACTCTTTCCTCTTATTCTCCACAAACCCCCCCCCCCCCTAGTTATTCTTGAACAGTCACTGCACCCTCCTTTCTTCTTTCTTTTTTCTAGCCACATGAACACCCATTGTTCTGAGGAGGGCTGCAAGACTTTAGACTTTGCCTTTAGACGGAACCACACTACCCGTGTTTTGATGATACACCGAGAGCGCAGGAGATTTTTGTCTTTCTAAGATTTCTACCCCTCACTGGAGTGCTCAGGAACGGATATGGGGTGTGAAGCAGATGGTTTGGGATTAGATCTCATGTCTGTCAGACAGAGGAACTGTCCACTGAGCAACCGTCACCTCTCCCAGGACTTCTCCTCCCCCACTTTCAGAAGTTTTCTATTTTATAACCTTTTAATAGACTATATTTCATCTATTTTCCCCAGAGGACTTTAGAATACTCCCCCCCCCCGTCTCTTTCTCTCTCTCTATTATCTCTAGTTTGGATGATGGGACTTGGCGTGTTTCCCCTGTTTCTGCTCGTAACCGATGTATAGAACAGAAGGATGAGAACATTGGCTGCAGTGGCGTCACTAGGGTTGGTGTCACCTGGTGCGGTATAACATGGTGTCACCCCCCCCCCCCAATAATTTTTTTCACCCTAATAACACTGCATATATTGGCAACAGTAGTGCCGTTAATAACTATCAATCAACTAGCCGACGCACCAACTGCCCCAGTGTAAAAGGGGCTTAACCGAGGGCTCCAACACGATGAGTGACTTCATCGCAGCTCTGCCCCCACACTTTTCATTATCTTCTGTCCCCAGGGACAGATCCAATCCAGAGATCCCACTGTATGGTGATCTCTGGATCGGATCTGTCCCTGGGGACAGCAGATAATGGCATCATTGGCATGATTTGGATTTTGGAACTGACCTGCTGAAACGGTGTGTTTGCTGGACCGGATCTGATGGCTGCAGAGAAGATGAGATGATGCTGTAATCTGCTGACAACAAGGCGTGTTGCTTGCTTGGACCGGTTCTGATGGCCGCAGAGAAGACGAGAAGATGCTGTAATCTGCTGACAGCAAGGCGTGTTGCTTGCTTGGACCGGTTCTGATGGCCGCAGAGAAGACGAGAAGATGCTGTAATCTGCTGACAGCAAGGCGTGTTGCTTGCTTGGACCGGTTCTGATGGCCGCAGAGAAGACGAGAAGATGCTGTAATCTGCTGACAACAAGGCGTGTTGCTTGCTTGGACCGGATCTGATGGCCGCAGAGAAGACGAGAAGATGCTGTAATCTGCTGACAACAAGGCGTGTTGCTTGCTTGGACCGGATCTGATGGCCGCAGAGAAGACGAGAAGATGCTGTGACCTGCTGACAACAAGGCGTGTTGCTTGCTTGGACCGGATCTGATGGCCGCAGAGAAGACGAGAAGATGCTGTGACCTGCTGACAACAAGGCGTGTTGCTTGCTTGGACCGGATCTGATGGCCGCAGAGAAGACGAGAAGATGCTGTGACCTGCTGACAACAAGGCGTGTTGCTTGCTTGGACCGGATCTGATGGCCACAGAGAAGACGAGAAGATGCTGTGACCTGCTGACAACAAGGCGTGTTGCTTGCTTGGACTGGATCTGATGGCCGCAGAGAAGACGAGAAGATGCTGTGACCTGCTGACAACAAGGCGTGTTGCTTGCTTGGACTGGATCTGATGGCCGCAGAGAAGACGAGAAGATGCTGTGACCTGCTGACAACAAGGCGTGTTGCTTGCTTGGACCGGATCTGATGGCCACAGAGAAGACGAGAAGATGCTGCTGTGACCTTCTGCTTGCTGGATGGATCTGATGTGGGTGTGGGTCACTGTCTGCCTACACCTGTGCTGTGGTCTGTGGACACCCCCCCCCCTTATCAGGCCAGATTAGGGCGGCTCCGCTCAGCTATCATACCTGGTGACACAGAGCACCCCCCCCCCATGAGACCAGCTTGCTCAGGGTGGGTAGGTGTGTCACTCAGCTACTGTGCCTATATCTAATATAATATATCTGTGGCCAGCAGCATTCCCCCCCCCCCATCATCATCATCATCAGACCAGCTCAGGCTGGGGGTGTCTCAGTCAGCTAATATAAATTATATTGTGAGTGTTGGCTGTCTGATAATGGGGGGGGGGGGGCTGCTGGACACAGATATATTATATTACATATAATAGGCACAGTAGCACTGGTCTGGTGGGGGGAGGGGCGGCTGGACCAGCTATATTACATAGTGTATATATATATATATATATATAATCTATAGCTGTGTCTAGCAGCAGACCACCTTGCATCCCCCCCCTTCCTTATCATATCATATACAGGCCGTCAGGGGCAGGGCGCCAGACACTGAAACTGAGTCCTCCCACTGTCCCACACTAGCTCTCTTACAAAGGCAACCCCCCCATACACACACCTCATCTTGTGCTCCGGCGGGCCGACGGTGGAGAACCCCCCCCCCCGCCCCCACCTGTTCTTATTCTGTGCGCAGCGCCGCCGCCAGCTGGAGTCTCAGACAGTCTGTACTCCTGGAGAGTGGAGAGGAGGAGGGCTGGGCACTGTGGGCAGCGACCGTCACACACAGCAGCCGCGCCGCCCGGGCGGAGAAAGTTGTGTGTGTGCTGCAGTGACGTGTCGTCACATCATCACAGTGCAGTGTGATGATGTGACAGGCTGAGTCGCTCGCTGGCTCTGTAGGGTAGGGAGGAGGATTGGAATTTAGGAATTTAGAAGAATAAGGAGCCGGAGGACACACACCAGGCGCGGCCGCGGCGCTGGAGGTGTTGTTCCAGGCTTCCAGCCCAGCGGGGTGAAATTAATCAATGAATGGGTCAGCTGTAAAAAAAAAATAAAAAAAATAAAAAAAAAAAAAAAAAAAAAAAAAAAAAAAAAGGGAGGGTGTCACCCCTCTAGCGGGTGTCACCCGGGGGCGGACCGCACCCCCCGCACCCCCCTAGCAACGCCTCTGATTGGCTGGTAGATCCTCATGGCTCAGGTAGTTGGGTCGCCTATCTTCTGTGGAAAGTTCTGGAGACGTGTGATGGAATCCCGGAGCTGGCAGTTCACTATTTCCTTTGTATTGTACAATTTGAGTGATGATGACACTGAGACTCATCTGAATCAGACATCTCCTCCAGTCAGGTAGGTGGCTCTGAGGGTTACTTGTCAGCCAGTGACCCAGCAGAGCTCTTGGAGTCGCAGGTTCAAGGCTCGGTGTCTCTTTATGTATTTGCAGCAGATTAATAACTGAACTATGAGAAGGAACACCTTGGTGTCTGAGTGCAGGTGATGGCTCAGAGAGTAAGGACTCAGACGGGAGGGATGGAGACCATGGGTTCTAATCCCTCTGATATACTTGGAATAGTTCTGGTATTTTGGCTTGTACCCGATGTATAGGAAATAGAAGGATGAGAATATTGGTGGGTAAACCCTTCTCCCTCGTGGCTCAGGTAGTTGGTGCGCCTATATTCCGTGTATATTCTGTGGAAAGTTCTGGAGACGTGTGATGGAATCCCGGGGCTGGCAACTCTTTTTTCCTTTGTATGGTACAATGTGGTTGATGATGACACTGAGACTCATCTGAATCAGACATCTCCTCCAGCCAGGTAGGTGGCTCTGAGGGTTAGTAGTCAGCCATGGGCCAGCAGAGGTTTTGGAGTCACAGGTTCAAGGCTCGGTGTCTCTTTATGTATTTGCAGCAGAGTAATAACTGAACTATGAGAAGGAACACCTTGGTGTCTGAGTGTAGGTGATGGCTCAGAGAGTAAGGACTCAGCCTGGAGTGATGGTAGACCCATGGGTTCTAATCCCTCTGGTGGAGGTTGGTGAGGTCCAGGTGCTGGGCAGTTCCTGAGTCCCCTGTTGGTCAAGGAAGGTAGTGGGGAATGTTTCAAGCCCACCAGTAAAGTCCTTCCACTTTGTTATAATAACAGGTGACCGTGGAAAATTTAGTAACAAGAAAAATTCACAGATCGATTTATTGCACAGGTGGCAACCAATCCCGGTTCCATGCTTGTATTCACTGAGCTCCCGAGAGCGACCCGTTCTTCTACAAATGTCTGCATGCCGAGGTGCTGATTTTATACACCTGTGGCCATGGAGGGGATTGGAACACCTCAATCCAATGACAATATAATGTATTCTCCCCTATTCTGGATGACGGGACTTTGGATATTCTAACCCTATACTGGATAATGGGACTTGGAATGTTTTTGGTATTTCGGCTTGTACCCGATGTATAGGAAATAGAAGGATGAGAACATTGGCTGGTAGATCCTCATGGCTTAGGTAGTTGGGTCGCCTATCTTCCATGGAACGTTCTGGAGATGTGTGATGGAATCCCGGGGCTGGCAGCTCATCATTTCCTTTGTATTGTACAATGTGGGTGATGATGACACTGAGACCCATCTGAATCAGATGTCTCCTCCAGCCAGGTAGGTGGCTCAGAGGGTTAGTTGTCAGCCAGTATCCCAGCAGAGATTTTGGAGTCGCAGGTTCAAGGCTCGGTGTCTCTTTATGTATTTGCAGCAGATTAATACCTGAACTATTAGAAACGAACACCTTAGTGTCTGAGTGCAGGTGATGGCTCAGAGTGTAAGGACTCAGACTGGTGTGATGGAAACCATGGGTTCTAAGCCCTCTGGTGGAGGGTCCCCCCCCCGTTGGTGGAAGAGAGTAGTGGGTAATATTTCAAGCCCCCACTACTTGTTTCCACCTGTGGGTGGCGAGTATTGTAAAACAAGTACATGATTTTGGAATGGGCTGCCCCGGTAAGACAGCCCATTCTATTTATATATGTTGCAGTGATGTCACAGATGGTGGACGGAAGAAGCAGGATGTCCACAACCTAAGGTGATGCCCACACATGTTACAGGCCTGTGGGGACCTGGGACTGGAGCAGACTGGTGGGTTGTCCATGGCCTCCAAGCTTTCACTCAGGGATGTGAACGGGTCTATGAGGATTCCTTCACTGCTCTGTGTGAATTATTGCCGCCAAATTCACTCAGAGACAAGCTGGGGTCTGCGCCCTCCTGTCACCGTATTTCTCTGAGGGACTTCTGCCCGGATCACTCGGGGGCCCCAGCTTGGTTGTACGCGCCCTTCATCACATTCTCCTTCTCTGAGCCATTCATGTCTGTCCAATTCTTTCAGAGATTTGAACTCGGGTCTACACCGCCCTGGTCACTGTTCTTATCCACTGAGCTACTCACCTCTGCTCACCTACCTCCCCCTTCCTTCTCCTATTTCAGGAGGACACAGGGAACCCTCCGTACTAAAGATAGAGACCAGAACCAGCCAGAAGATCACCAACCTGCTTGTGGCTCACTGACTTACTACATGACACAACCCCCGCATTGGTCTGGAGACCGCGGGTTCAAATCCCACCGCTGGCTGTTTTATTTCCACGGTCTGGTCCAGCCTTCCATATATTCCTAATAAATATATATTTCATGTAGCGGGGTGTTCAATTTAGGGGAAGTGTCTGAGTGGTAACCAGGCTCAGACACCTTAAATTGTTAGAAGTTATGGACCATTTTTGTCCTCAGGGGTTAATGCTGGTGATGTGTTCCCTGTGGCCTGTGGGTGGTGCTGCCATTCTGGGCCAGGGTTGAACCGCGAGCGCAGTGCTGTGCCTTTTGTGACCCATCTCGGCAGCTGTACAGTGGGGCGGGGAACTTGCTGTGCATGCCGGGAGGGGATATAAAGGGGGCAGACATCTTCTGAGTGGGGATTGTCGATGCCGAGCCACCTTCAGCCTGGGCGTGTGTGGGTCATCTCCGGGTGCACTAGTCCCAGAGGCCGTGTTCCGGTTCCACCTCAGGCACTTTTAGCCTGGGGTGAGGTACTACCTCACCGTTTCTGACTGCCTGGGTATGGAGGTCCAGGAGCTGTAGCAACGGCCCGGGGCCCAGCAACCTTCGGCTGGGGCCCACTAGGGATCGAGGAGTCCAGGATGCCGCCTTGCGAGGGGACCCACACCCTAAGAGAAGGGAGGATCTGTTCCGAGGGGCCGAGGCTGTGGTCACGGTAAAGGAATGGTTTGTTGACTCTCTGGGGGGACGTCTTCTCCCTGAAAGGGGCCATGTCCTAGGAAGGAACCAAGATTCATCAGGTCAGTGGCAGAGACCAACCTCATGGTCTGTGGCAGAGACCATGCGCCAAAACTGTTTGAGAAACCTGAACAGTCAGAAGAGTTTGAGATACGTTTGTGCCTGGACCTCCTCCACACCTTAAAGCTGTCCTGTGTCTTGGATAGAAGAAAGGTTGGAGCAAAGAGACTATGTGTTGTGCAAGTGAAAATAAATATTGAGTTGGACTTTCAGCTGGTGTGGACATTTACGTTCCTGGGGAAGTCAAGGACTTGCATCTACACACTGTAGAGGTGAGAATCATTCTCAGGAGGACTTTGTACTCCGGCTGCAGACAAGGCCCAAAAACAACACCGCCTACCCTCTTAGCACAGGAGGGTACAGGCTTGTGGTGCGGTGTGCCTGTCTCCCCCTATATTACCATATATACATCACCGTCACTCTGCTGCCACCTTGTGGATATACACTGGCGGTGCACCTTCTATATTACCATATACTCATCACCGTCACTCTGCTGCCACCTTGTGGATACACACTGGCGGTGCTCCCCCTAATTACCATATATACATCACCGTCACTCTGCTGCCACCTTGTGGATACACACTGGCGGTGCTCCCCCTATATTACCATATACTCATCACCGTCACTCTGGTGCCACCTTGTGGATACACACTGGCGGTGCTCCCCCTATATTACCATCCATACATTACCGTCACTCTGCTGCTACCTTGTGGATACACACTGGCAGTGCTCCCCTTATATTACCATACAGACATCACCGTCACTCTGCTGCCACCTTGTGGATACACACTGGCGGTGCTCCCCCTATATACATCACCGTCACTCTGCTGCCACCTGCAAATGTGCTGTTGCTGCAAAAATTTGAATCAGCAGAGGAGCGGGGCAGCACTGTGTCCGGGAACAGCGTGAGTGCGGATAGGATCGACCCCCCCCCCCCCGGGGGGGGCTTTGAATAAGCACTGTTAAGTGTGAAATGCGTCAGCTCGTTTGTTCCATCTTCTGCTGTGGCTTGTATTTTTGATTATTTTTTTTTTACAATAAATTCTCATTTCTGGAGTGCGGCTGTCCAGAACCTTTCCTTACCTCATTGGTTAGGGAACTCCGTCAAGTAATTGCCAGACCATTGTTCCTACACAATGGCGGTGCTCCCCCTATCTTACCATACATACATCACCGTCACTATGCTGCCACCTTGTTAGGGAACTCCGTCAAGTAATTGCCAGACCATTGTTCCTAATTTTTCTGACAGTCTACTGACTGGAATGGTACCAGCTGATTGGAGAAAAGCCAATGTAGCTCCAATATTTAAAAAAGGTCCCAAAATACATCCCTGGGAATCACAGAGCAGTCAGCCTAACATCAATAGTATGTAAGCTCTTGGAGGGGATGATAAGGGACTATATACAGGATTTTAGTAATGAGAACGGTATCATTAGCAGTAATCGGCATGGATTCATGAAGAATCCTTCTTCCCAAACCAATCTATTAACCTTCTATGAGGAGGTGGGTTGCTATCTAGATGAAGAAAAGCCCATAAACGTGGTGTATCTGGATAAAGGAAGGCCCGTAGACGTGGTGTATCTAGATATAGGAAGGCTCGTAGACGTTGTGTATCTAGATAAAGGAAGGCCCGTAGATGTGGTGTATCTAGATATAGGAAGGCCCGTAGACGTGGTGTATCTAGATATAGGAAGGCCCGTAGACGTGGTGTATCTGGATAAAGGAAGGCCCGTAGACGTGGTGTATCTAGATATAGGAAGGCCCGTAGACGTGGTGTATCTAGATATAGGAAGGCCCGTAGACGTGGTGTATCTGGATAAAGGAAGGCCCGTAGACGTGGTGTATCTGGATAAAGGAAGGTCCGTAGACGTGGTGTATCTGGATATAGGAAGGCCCGTAGACGTGGTGTATCTGGATATAGGAAGGCCCATAGACGTGGTGTATCTGGATAAAGGAAGGCCCGTAGACGTGGTGTATCTGGATAAAGGAAGGCCCGTAGACGTGGTGTATCTGGATAAAGGAAGGTCTGTAGACGTGGTGTATCTGGATAAAGAAAGGCCCGTAGACGTGGTGTATCTAGATAAAGGAAGGCCCGTAGACGTGGTGTATCTGGATATAGGAAGGCCCGTAGATGTGGTGTATCTGGATAAAGGAAGGCCGTAGACGTGGTGTATCTGGATAGAGGAAGGTCTGTAGACGTGGTGTATCTGGATAGAGGAAGGTCTGTAGACGTGGTGTATCTGGATATAGGAAGGTCCGTAGACGTGGTGTATCTAGATAAAGGAAGGCCGTAGACGTGGTGTATCTGGATAGAGGAAGGTCCGTAGACGTGGTGTATCTGGATAGAGGAAGGTCTGTAGACGTGGTGTATCTGGATAGAGGAAGGTCTGTAGACGTGGTGTATCTGGATAGAGGAAGGTCTGTAGACGTGGTGTATCTGGATAGAGGAAGGTCTGTAGACGTGGTGTATCTGGATAGAGGAAGGTCTGTAGACGTGGTGTATCTGGATAAAGGAAGGTCCGTAGACGTGGTGTATCTAGATAAAGGAAGGCCCGTAGACGTGGTGTATCTGGATAGAGGAAGGTCTGTAGACGTGGTGTATCTAGATAAAGGAAGGCCCGTAGACGTGGTGTATCTGGATAAAGAAAGGCCCGTAGATGTGGTGTATCTGGATAAAGGAAGGTCTGTAGACAGGGTGTATCTAGATAAAGGAAGGCCGTAGACGTGGTGTATCTAGATAAAGGAAGGCCGTAGACGTGGTGTATCTGGATAGAGGAAGGTCTGTAGACGTGGTGTATCTGGATAGAGGAAGGTCTGTAGACGTGGTGTATCTAGATAAAGGAAGGCCGTAGACGTGGTGTATCTGGATAGAGGAAGGTCTGTAGATGTGGTGTATCTAGATAAAAGAAGGCCGTAGACGTGGTGTATCTGGATAAAGGAAGGCCCGTAGACGTGGTGTATCTGGATAGAGGAAGGTCTGTAGACGTGGTGTATCTGGATAAAGGAAGGTCCGTAGACGTGGTGTATCTAGATAAAGGAAGGCCCGTAGACGTGGTGTATCTAGATAAAGGAAGGCCCGTAGACGTGGTGTATCTGGATAAAGGAAGGTCCGTAGACGTGGTGTATCTAGATAAAGGAAGGCCGTAGACGTGGTGTATCTGGATAAAGGAAGGCCCGTAGACGTGGTGTATCTGGATAAAGGAAGGCCCGTAGACGTGGTGTATCTAGATAAAGGAAGGCCCGTAGACGTGGTGTATCTAGATAAAGGAAGGTCTGTAGACGTGGTGTATCTGGATAAAGGAAGGCCCGTAGACGTGGTGTATCTAGATAAAGGAAGGTCTGTAGACGTGGTGTATCTGGATAAAGGAAGGCCCGTAGACGTGGTGTATCTAGATAAAGGAAGGCCCGTAGATGTGGTGTATCTGGATAAAGGAAGGCCCGTAGACGTGGTGTATCTGGATAGAGGAAGGTCTGTAGATGTGGTGTATCTAGATAAAGGAAGGCCCGTAGACGTGGTGTATCTGGATAAAGGAAGGCCCGTAGACGTGGTGTATCTGGATAAAGGAAGGTCTGTAGACGTGGTGTATCTGGATAAAGGAAGGCCCGTAGATGTGGTGTATCTGGATAAAGGAAGGCCCGTAGACGTGGTGTATCTAGATAAAGGAAGGCCGTAGACGTGGTGTATCTAGATAAAGGAAGGCCCGTAGACGTGGTGTATCTAGATAAAGGAAGGTCTGTAGATGTGGTGTATCTGGATAAAGGAAGGCCCGTAGACGTGGTGTATCTGGATAAAGGAAGGCCCGTAGATGTGGTGTATCTAGATAAAGGAAGGCCGTAGACGTGGTGTATCTGGATAAAGGAAGGCCCGTAGACGTGGTGTATCTAGATAAAGGAAGGCCGTAGACGTGGTGTATCTGGATAAAGGAAGGCCCGTAGACGTGGTGTATCTGGATAAAAGAAGGCCGTAGACGAGGTGTATCTGGATAAAGGAAGGCCCGTAGACGTGGTGTATCTAGATAAAGGAAGGCCCGTAGACGTGGTGTATCTAGATAAAGGAAGGTCTGTAGACGTGGTGTATCTGGATAAAGGAAGGCCCGTAGACGTGGTGTATCTAGATAAAGGAAGGTCTGTAGATGTGGTGTATCTGGATAAAGGAAGGCCCGTAGACGTGGTGTATCTGGATAAAGGAAGGTCCGTAGACGTGGTGTATCTGGATAAAGGAAGGCCCGTAGATGTGGTGTATCTGGATAAAGGAAGGCCCGTAGACGTGGTGTATCTAGATAAAGGAAGGCCCGTAGATGTGGTGTATCTGGATAAAGGAAGGTCTGTAGACAGGGTGTATCTAGATAAAGGAAGGCCCGTAGATGTGGTGTATCTGGATAAAGGAAGGCCCGTAGACGTGGTGTATCTGGATAAAGGAAGGCCCGTAGATGTGGTGTATCTGGATAAAGGAAGGCCCGTAGATGTGGTGTATCTGGATAAAGGAAGGCCTGTAGATGTGGTGTATCTGGATAAAGGAAGGCCGTAGACGTGGTGTATCTAGATAAAGGAAGGCCGTAGACGTGGTGTATCTAGATCAGTGTTTCTCAACCTTTTTACCGTGGAGGAACCCTTGGCAAAAAGTCTGAGATCTCGGGGAACCCCTAAAAAAAAATTCAGATCTACAGCTCTCGGAACATCGTATCTGATCAGCAAGCTGTAGATATAACCACGTTTATTGTAGAAATAGCTTTAAATAATGGAATAAAAATTAGAACTCACCTGACACCAACATTATAGTGTGAACAGTGCACATAGAAATCAATTGTTTTCTTTATGTCCCTGCAGAGACCTGCGTTACAACAAGCCCAAAATATTTTAAGCAAGTCAAATTTGTACACATTTTCCATTTTTTGCACATATGCTGTGAACGAGGCCTTTACTGAACTTGAACAAAACTCCCAAATATTGTGACTGATAAATAGGATAGCAGACTACGGGAACAGTTGGGACTTGTTCACAACATTCATGCATAAGAATTGATGGTGCAGATTTGATCTGCATAGACTACTTTGGTCTTGTCCATGTCATGTGCAGAGAGACATGCACTTTCCTAACGTAGGTCTCTGCTAGGACATAAAGAAAATAACTGATTTCTATGTGCCCTGTTCACACCACAATGTTGGTATCATTTGAGTATTTTTCTCTGCAGAGAAATGCATACATGTTGCATATTTCTGTGCAGAAAAAATATGCACATGATACCAATGTTGATTTCAATGTGCACTGACAGCGAGTACTGTCAATGCGCATTAATACCTGGTGCCTCCTCTATAGTTCCAGCGCCTCTGAACCTGTGAGGGTGGTACCAGGAAGAGTGCTGACAGTGGGAGCACATGGCTGAATATTGCAGGAGGTGAGATCCTGTGTATGGTAGTGACTGAATGCAGACTGCAGGGGCCTGTGGCTGGATGAGACTGAATCATAATAGGATTATGTACAAATATAGCAAAATAAAGCTATTATAATCTCACCTCCTGTCACATTCAGCCTGTGTGCCTCAACTCTCTGACCCCCCCCCCCCCCAGTCTGCAATCAGTGCTGTTATACACAGGATCTCATCTCCTGTTCTCTGCTCTTCCCTCCCCCAGCAGTCTGCATTCACCCCTGACATACACAGGAACTCAGCTTCTATCTAATCTAGCCATGTGCTCCTTTTCTCTGCTCCCCCCCTCCACAGTGTGCATTACTGCTACCATTGAGACAGATCTCACCTTCTGATCTGGTGCTTCCGCCTCCATAGTCCTCATTCTCGGCTCTCTTCACGGCTCCCACTCTGTGCTCCTTGCCTCCAGTCTTCATTCCCGGGTCCCATGGCTCTCCGCTCTCCATGCCCGGCTCCCCGCTCTCCATTAGTGGCGTCACTAGGGTTGGTGTCACCCGGTGTGAAAAAAATTGGTGTCAACCCCCCTTCCACCCACTATAGTCCCTCTTCAATACAGATCCCCCATTAAGTACAGACCCCCCTCCATCAGTATAGACCTCCCCCTAAGTGCAGAAACCCTATCAGCATAGACCCCCTCAGAGCAGACCCCCCTCCAGCAGCATAGACCCCCCTCAGTGCAGACCCCCCCGCCTAGGCACCCCCAGTGCAGACCACCTCCATCAGCATAGCCACCCTCAGTGCAGACCCCCTTCAGCATAGACACCCCCCAGTGCAGACCCCCCTCCATCAGCATAGACCCCCAGTGCACACCCCATCAGCATAGACACCCCCAGTGCAGACCCCCCTCCATCAGCATAGACCCCCATCAGCATAGACACCCCCTAGTGCAGACCCCCTTCCATCAGCATAGCCCCCTCAGTGCAGACCCCCATCAGCATAGACACCCCCCAGTGCAGACCCCCCTCCATCAGCATAGACCCCCAGTGCACACCCCATCAGCATAGACCCCCAGTGCACACCCCATCAGCATAGACACCCCCTAGTGCAGACCCCCTTCCATCAGCATAGCCCCCTCAGTGCAGACCCCCACCAGCATAGACACCCCCTAGTGCAGACCCCCTTCCATCAGCATAGCCCCCCTCAGTGCAGACCCCCTTCAGCATAGACACCCCCCAGTGCAGACCCCCCTCCATCAGCATAGACCCCCAGTGCACACCCCATCAGCATAGACACCCCCAGTGCAGACCCCCCTCCATCAGCATAGACCCCTATCAGCATAGACACCCCCTAGTGCAGACCCCCTTCCATCAGCATAGCCCCCTCATTGCAGACCCCCATCAGCATAGACACCCCCCAGTGCAGACCCCCCTCCATCAGCATAGACCCCCAGTGCACACCCCATCAGCATAGACCCCCAGTGCACACCCCATCAGCATAGACACCCCCTAGTGCAGACCCCCTTCCATCAGCATAGCCCCCTCAGTGCAGACCCCCACCAGCATAGACACCCCCTAGTGCAGACCCCCTTCCATCAGCATAGCCCCCCTCAGCATAGACACCCCTCCATCAGCATAGCCCCCCTCAGTGCAGACCCCCATCAGCATAGACACCCCCATCCATCAGCATAGCCCCCCTCAGTGCAGACCCCCATCAGCATAGACACCCCCATCCATCAGCATAGCCCCCCTCAGTGCAGACCCCCTCCATCAGCATAGATACCTCCACTTGTGCTAGTAGTCCCCCCCCTCTCCCCTCCCATAGCGCCCCCAGCACATGTCCATTAAAAACACTATTCAGACCTCAGAACAGCGCGGCATAGACATAGCGGTGTGTCCCTCCTCGGACTGCCTCCTCCTGTCCTGTGTATATGTAAACAGAGGAGGGAGGACTCGAGGAGGCGGCTTAAGTCCGCTCCGCTGTGAGAGACACAGATCAGTGCAGGGGTATGCGGACCGTGCGATGCCGCTGCCCACAGGTGTCACCCGGGTGCGATCTGCACCCCCCACCCAGCAACACCACTGATCGGCTCCCCGCCGAATTTAGAACTCCTGCTCTCTGCCTTTCTCCTGACTCCGCCCTCTGAGTTCTCTGAGCCGGAACTACAGAGAGAGCATCGGGTATCAATGCGCGCTGACTGTTCTCACTGTCAGCGCGCATTGGGAACAGTGAAAACAACATTGGACGGATATACATCCGCCACAATGTTGAATCGCGGCGGAACCCCTGGGGACTTCTCGCGGAACCCTAGGGTTCCGCGGAACCCCGGTTGAGAAACACTGATCTAGATAAAGGAAGGCCGTAGACGTGGTGTATCTAGATAAAGGAAGGCCCGTAGATGTGGTGTATCTAGATAAAGGAAGGCCGTAGACGTGGTGTATCTAGATAAAGGAAGGTCCGTAGACGTGGTGTATCTAGATAAAGGAAGGCCGTAGACGTGGTGTATCTAGATAAAGGAAGGTCCGTAGACGTGGTGTATCTAGATAAAGGAAGACCCGTAGATGTGGTGTATCTAGATAAAGGAAGGCCCGTAGATGTGGTGTATCTAGATAAAGGAAGGCCGTAGACGTGGTGTATCTAGATAAAGGAAGGCCGTAGACGTGGTGTATCTAGATAAAGGAAGGCCGTAGACGTGGTGTATCTAGATAAAGGAAGGTCCGTAGACGTGGTGTATCTGGATAAAGGAAGGCCCGTAGACGTGGTGTGTCTGGATAGAGAAAGGCCCGTAGACGGGGTGTATCTGGATAGAGGAAGGTCTGTAGACGTGGTGTATCTAGATAAAGGAAGGCCGTAGACGTGGTGTATCTAGATAAAGGAAGGCCGTAGACGTGGTGTATCTAGATAAAGGAAGGTCCGTAGACATGGTGTATCTGGATAAAGAAAGGTCTGTAGACGGGGTGTATCTAGATAAAGGAAGGCCGTAGACGTGGTGTATCTAGATAAAGGAAGGCCCGTAGACGTGGTGTATCTGGATAAAGGAAGGCCAGTAGACGTGGTGTATCTGGATAAAGGAAGGCACGTAGACGTGGTGTATCTGGATAAAGGAAGGCCCGTAGACGTGGTGTATCTGGATAAAGGAAGGCCCGTAGACGTGGTGTATCTGGATAAAGGAAGGCCCGTAGACGTGGTGTATCTAGATAAAGGAAGGCCGTAGACGTGGTGTATCTGGATAAAGGAAGGCCCGTAGACGTGGTGTATCTGGATAAAGGAAGGCCCGTAGATGTGGTGTATCTGGATAAAGGAAGGCCCGTAGATGTGGTGTATCTGGATAGAGGAAGGTCTGTAGACGTGGTGTATCTGGATAAAGGAAGGCCGTAGACGTGGTGTATCTGGATAAAGGAAGGCCCGTAGATGTGGTGTATCTGGATAAAGGAAGGCCCGTAGATGTGGTGTATCTAGATAAAGGAAGGCCCGTGGACGTGGTGTATCTGGATAAAGGAAGGCCCGTGGACGTGGTGTATCTGGATAAAGGAAGGCCCGTAGATGTGGTGTATCTGGATAGAGGAAGGTCTGTAGACGTGGTGTATCTGGATAAAGGAAGGCCCGTGGACGTGGTGTATCTGGATAAAGGAAGGCCCGTGGACGTGGTGTATCTGGATAGAGGAAGGTCTGTAGATGTGGTGTATCTGGATAAAGGAAGACCCGTAGACGTGGTGAATCTAGATAAAGGAAGGCCCGTAGACGTGGTGTAACTGGATAAAGGAAGGCCCGTAGACGTGGTGTATCTAGATAAAGGAAGGCCCGTAGACGTGGTGTAACTGGATAAAGGAAGGCCCGTAGACGTGGTATATCTGGATAAAGGAAGGTCCGTAGACGTGGTGTATCTAGATAAAGGAAGGCCCGTAGACGTGGTGTATCTAGATAAAGGAAGGCCCGTAGACGTGGTGTATCTAGATAAAGGAAGACCCGTAGACGTGGAGTATCTAGATAAAGGAAGACCCGTAGACGTGGTGTATCTAGATAAAGGAAGACCCGTAGATGAGGTGTATCTGGATAAAGGAAGGCCCGTAGACGTGGTGTATCTGGATAAAGGAAGGCCCGTAGACGTAGTGTATCTGGATAAAGGAAGGCCCGTAGACGTGGTGTATCTGGATAAAGGAAGGCCCGTAGATGTGGTGTATTTAGATAAAGGAAGGTCTGTAGACGTGGTGTATCTGGATAAAGAAAGGCCCGTAGACGTGGTGTATCTAGATATAGGAAGGCCCGTAGACGTTGTGTATCTAGATAAAGGAAGGCCCGTAGATGTGGTGTATCTAGATATAGGAAGGCCCGTAGACGTGGTGTATCTAGATATAGGAAGGCCCGTAGACGTGGTGTATCTAGATAAAGGAAGGCCCGTAGACGTGGTGTATCTGGATAAAGGAAGGCCCGTAGACGTGGTGTATCTAGATATAGGAAAGCCCGTAGACGTGGTGTATCTGGATAAAGGAAGGCCCGTAGACGTGGTGTATCTGGATAAAGGAAGGTCCGTAGACGTGGTGTATCTGGATATAGGAAGGCCCGTAGACGTGGTGTATCTGGATATAGGAAGGCCCGTAGACGTGGTGTATCTGGATAAAGGAAGGCCCGTAGACGTGGTGTATCTGGATAAAGGAAGGTCTGTAGACGTGGTGTATCTGGATAAAGGAAGGCCCGTAGACGTGGTGTATCTAGATAAAGGATAGCCAGTAGACGTGGTGTATCTGGATAGAGGAAGGTCTGTAGACGTGGTGTATCTAGATAAAGGAAGGCCGTAGACGTGGTGTATCTGGATAAAGAAAGGCCCGTAGATGTGGTGTATCTGGATAAAGGAAGGTCTGTAGACAGGGTGTATCTAGATAAAGGAAGGCCGTAGACGTGGTGTATCTAGATAAAGGAAGGCCGTAGACGTGGTGTATCTAGATAAAGGAAGGCCGTAGACGTGGTGTATCTAGATAAAGGAAGGCCCGTAGACGTGGTGTATCTGGATAGAGAAAGGCCCGTAGACGTGGTGTATCTGGATAGAGAAAGGCCCGTAGACGTGGTGTATCTGGATAGAGGAAGGTCTGTAGACGTGGTGTATCTAGATAAAGGAAGGCCGTAGACGTGGTGTATCTAGATAAAGGAAGGCCCGTAGACGTGGTGTATCTAGATAAAGGAAGGCCCGTAGACGTGGTGTATCTAGATAAAGGAAGGCCCATAGACATGGTGTATCTGGATAAAGGAAGGCCCGTAGACGTGATGTATCTGGATAAAGAAAGGTCTGTAGACGGGGTGTATCTAGATAAAGGAAGGCCGTAGACGTGGTGTATCTGGATAAAGGAAGGCCCGTAGACGTGGTGTATCTGGATAAAGAAAGGTCTGTAGACGGGGTGTATCTAGATAAAGGAAGGCCCGTAGACGGGGTGTATCTAGATAAAGGAAGGCCCGTAGACATGGTGTATCTGGATAAAGGAAGGCCCGTAGACGTGGTGTATCTAGATAAAGGAAGGCCCGTAGACGGGGTGTATCTAGATAAAGGAAGGCCCGTAGACGTGGTGTATCTAGATAAAGGAAGGCCCGTAGACGTGGTGTATCTGGATAAAGGAAGGCCCGTAGACGTGGTGTATCTGGATAAAGGAAGGTCCGTAGACGTGGTGTATCTGGATAGAGGAAGGCCCGTAGACGTGGTGTATCTGGATAGAGGAAGGCCCGTAGACGTGGTGTATCTGGATAAAGGAAGGCCCGTAGACGTGGTGTATCTGGATAAAGGAAGGCCCGTAGACGATGGTGTATCTGGATATAGGAAGGCCCGTAGACGTGGTGTATCTAGATAAAGGAAGGCCCGTAGACGTGGTGTATCTGGATAAAGGAAGGCCCGTAGACGTGGTGTATCTGGATAAAGGAAGGCCTGTAGACGTGGTGTATCTGGATAAAGGAAGGCCTGTAGACGTGGTGTATCTAGATAAAGGAAGGTCTGTAGATGTGGTGTATCTGGATAAAGGAAGGCCCGTAGACGTGGTGTATCTGGATAAAGGAAGGCCCGTAGACGATGGTGTATCTGGATATAGGAAGGCCCGTAGACGTGGTGTATCTGGATAAAGGAAGGCCCGTAGACGTGGTGTATCTGGATAAAGGAAGGCCCGTAGACGTGGTGTATCTGGATAAAGGAAGGCCCGTAGACGTGGTGTATCTGGATAAAGGAAGGCCCGTAGACGTGGTGTATCTGGATAAAGGAAGGCCCGTAGACGTGGTGTATCTGGATAAAGGAAGGCCCGTAGACGATGGTGTATCTGGATAAAGGAAGGCCCGTAGACGTGGTGTATCTGGATAAAGGAAGGCCCGTAGACGTGGTGTATCTGGATAAAGGAAGGCCCGTAGACGTGGTGTATCTGGATAAAGGAAGGCCCGTAGACGTGGTGTATCTGGATAAAGGAAGGCCCGTAGACGTGGTGTATCTGGATAAAGGAAGGCCCGTAGACGTGGTGTATCTGGATAAAGGAAGGCCCGTAGACGTGGTGTATCTGGATAAAGGAAGGCCCGTAGACGTGGTGTATCTGGATAAAGGAAGGCCCGTAGACGTGGTGTATCTGGATAGAGGAAGGCCCGTAGACGTGGTGTATCTGGATAAAGGAAGGCCCGTAGACGTGGTGTATCTGGATAAAGGAAGGCCCGTAAACGTGGTGTATCTGGATAAAGGAAGGCCCGTAGACGTGGTGTATCTGGATAAAGGAAGGCCCGTAGACGTGGTGTATCTGGATAAAGGAAGGCCCGTAGACGTGGTGTATCTAGATAAAGGAAGGCCCGTAGACGTGGTGTATCTAGATAAAGGAAGGTCTGTAGACGTGGTGTATCTGGATAAAGGAAGGCCCGTAGACGTGGTGTATCTAGATAAAGGAAGGTCTGTAGACGTGGTGTATCTGGATAAAGGAAGGCCCGTAGACGTGGTGTATCTAGATAAAGGAAGGCCCGTAGATGTGGTGTATCTGGATAAAGGAAGGCCCGTAGACGTGGTGTATCTGGATAGAGGAAGGTCTGTAGATGTGGTGTATCTAGATAAAGGAAGGCCCGTAGACGTGGTGTATCTGGATAAAGGAAGGCCCGTAGACGTGGTGTATCTGGATAAAGGAAGGCCCGTAGACGTGGTGTATCTGGATAAAGGAAGGCCCGTAGATGTGGTGTATCTGGATAAAGGAAGGCCCGTAGACGTGGTGTATCTAGATAAAGGAAGGCCGTAGACGTGGTGTATCTAGATAAAGGAAGGCCCGTAGACGTGGTGTATCTAGATAAAGGAAGGTCTGTAGATGTGGTGTATCTGGATAAAGGAAGGCCCGTAGACGTGGTGTATCTGGATAAAGGAAGGCCCGTAGATGTGGTGTATCTAGATAAAGGAAGGCCGTAGACGTGGTGTATCTGGATAAAGGAAGGCCCGTAGACGTGGTGTATCTAGATAAAGGAAGGCCGTAGACGTGGTGTATCTGGATAAAGGAAGGCCCGTAGACGTGGTGTATCTGGATAAAAGAAGGCCGTAGACGAGGTGTATCTGGATAAAGGAAGGCCCGTAGACGTGGTGTATCTAGATAAAGGAAGGCCCGTAGACGTGGTGTATCTAGATAAAGGAAGGTCTGTAGACGTGGTGTATCTGGATAAAGGAAGGCCCGTAGACGTGGTGTATCTAGATAAAGGAAGGTCTGTAGATGTGGTGTATCTGGATAAAGGAAGGCCCGTAGACGTGGTGTATCTGGATAAAGGAAGGTCCGTAGACGTGGTGTATCTGGATAAAGGAAGGCCCGTAGATGTGGTGTATCTGGATAAAGGAAGGCCCGTAGACGTGGTGTATCTAGATAAAGGAAGGCCCGTAGATGTGGTGTATCTGGATAAAGGAAGGTCGTAGACGTGGTGTATCTAGATAAAGGAAGGCCCGTAGACGTGGTGTATCTGGATAAAGGAAGGCCCGTAGACGTGGTGTATCTAGATATAGGAAAGCCCGTAGACGTGGTGTATCTGGATAAAGGAAGGCCCGTAGACGTGGTGTATCTGGATAAAGGAAGGTCCGTAGACGTGGTGTATCTGGATATAGGAAGGCCCGTAGACGTGGTGTATCTGGATATAGGAAGGCCCGTAGACGTGGTGTATCTGGATAAAGGAAGGCCCGTAGACGTGGTGTATCTGGATAAAGGAAGGTCTGTAGACGTGGTGTATCTGGATAAAGGAAGGCCCGTAGACGTGGTGTATCTAGATAAAGGATAGCCAGTAGACGTGGTGTATCTGGATAGAGGAAGGTCTGTAGACGTGGTGTATCTAGATAAAGGAAGGCCGTAGACGTGGTGTATCTGGATAAAGAAAGGCCCGTAGATGTGGTGTATCTGGATAAAGGAAGGTCTGTAGACAGGGTGTATCTAGATAAAGGAAGGCCGTAGACGTGGTGTATCTGGATAAAGAAAGGCCCGTAGATGTGGTGTATCTGGATAAAGGAAGGTCTGTAGACAGGGTGTATCTAGATAAAGGAAGGCCGTAGACGTGGTGTATCTAGATAAAGGAAGGCCGTAGACGTGGTGTATCTAGATAAAGGAAGGCCGTAGACGTGGTGTATCTAGATAAAGGAAGGCCCGTAGACGTGGTGTATCTGGATAGAGAAAGGCCCGTAGACGTGGTGTATCTGGATAGAGAAAGGCCCGTAGACGTGGTGTATCTGGATAGAGGAAGGTCTGTAGACGTGGTGTATCTAGATAAAGGAAGGCCGTAGACGTGGTGTATCTAGATAAAGGAAGGCCCGTAGACGTGGTGTATCTAGATAAAGGAAGGCCCGTAGACGTGGTGTATCTAGATAAAGGAAGGCCCATAGACATGGTGTATCTGGATAAAGGAAGGCCCGTAGACGTGATGTATCTGGATAAAGAAAGGTCTGTAGACGGGGTGTATCTAGATAAAGGAAGGCCGTAGACGTGGTGTATCTGGATAAAGGAAGGCCCGTAGACGTGGTGTATCTGGATAAAGAAAGGTCTGTAGACGGGGTGTATCTAGATAAAGGAAGGCCCGTAGACGGGGTGTATCTAGATAAAGGAAGGCCCGTAGACATGGTGTATCTGGATAAAGGAAGGCCCGTAGACGTGGTGTATCTAGATAAAGGAAGGCCCGTAGACGGGGTGTATCTAGATAAAGGAAGGCCCGTAGACGTGGTGTATCTAGATAAAGGAAGGCCCGTAGACGTGGTGTATCTGGATAAAGGAAGGCCCGTAGACGTGGTGTATCTGGATAAAGGAAGGTCCGTAGACGTGGTGTATCTGGATAGAGGAAGGCCCGTAGACGTGGTGTATCTGGATAGAGGAAGGCCCGTAGACGTGGTGTATCTGGATAAAGGAAGGCCCGTAGACGTGGTGTATCTGGATAAAGGAAGGCCCGTAGACGATGGTGTATCTGGATATAGGAAGGCCCGTAGACGTGGTGTATCTAGATAAAGGAAGGCCCGTAGACGTGGTGTATCTGGATAAAGGAAGGCCCGTAGACGTGGTGTATCTGGATAAAGGAAGGCCTGTAGACGTGGTGTATCTGGATAAAGGAAGGCCTGTAGACGTGGTGTATCTGGATAAAGGAAGGCCCGTAGACGTGGTGTATCTGGATAAAGGAAGGCCCGTAAACGTGGTGTATCTGGATAAAGGAAGGCCCGTAGACGTGGTGTATCTGGATAAAGGAAGGCCCGTAGACGTGGTGTATCTGGATAAAGGAAGGCCCGTAGACGTGGTGTATCTGGATAAAGGAAGGCCCGTAGACGATGGTGTATCTGGATATAGGAAGGCCCGTAGACGTGGTGTATCTAGATAAAGGAAGGCCCGTAGATGTGGTGTATCTGGATAAAGGAAGGCCCGTAGACGTGGTGTATCTGGATAAAGGAAGGCCTGTAGACGTGGTGTATCTAGATAAAGGAAGGTCTGTAGATGTGGTGTATCTGGATAAAGGAAGGCCCGTAGACGTGGTGTATCTGGATAAAGGAAGGCCCGTAAACGTGGTGTATCTGGATAAAGGAAGGCCCGTAGACGTGGTGTATCTGGATAAAGGAAGGCCCGTAGACGTGGTGTATCTGGATAAAGGAAGGCCCGTAGACGTGGTGTATCTGGATAAAGGAAGGCCCGTAGACGTGGTGTATCTGGATAAAGGAAGGCCCGTAGACGATGGTGTATCTGGATATAGGAAGGCCCGTAGACGTGGTGTATCTAGATAAAGGAAGGCCCGTAGATGTGGTGTATCTGGATAAAGGAAGGCCCGTAGACGTGGTGTATCTGGATAAAGGAAGGCCTGTAGACGTGGTGTATCTAGATAAAGGAAGGTCTGTAGATGTGGTGTATCTGGATAAAGGAAGGCCCGTAGACGTGGTGTATCTGGATAAAGGAAGGCCCGTAGACGATGGTGTATCTGGATATAGGAAGGCCCGTAGACGTGGTGTATCTAGATAAAGGAAGGCCGTAGACGTGGTGTATCTGGATAGAGGAAGGTCTGTAGACGTGGTGTATCTGGATAGAGGAAGGTCTGTAGACGTGGTGTATCTAGATAAAGGAAGGCCGTAGACGTGGTGTATCTGGATAGAGGAAGGTCTGTAGATGTGGTGTATCTAGATAAAAGAAGGCCGTAGACGTGGTGTATCTGGATAAAGGAAGGCCCGTAGACGTGGTGTATCTGGATAGAGGAAGGTCTGTAGACGTGGTGTATCTGGATAAAGGAAGGTCCGTAGACGTGGTGTATCTAGATAAAGGAAGGCCCGTAGACGTGGTGTATCTAGATAAAGGAAGGCCCGTAGACGTGGTGTATCTGGATAAAGGAAGGCCCGTAGACGTGGTGTATCTGGATAAAGGAAGGTCCGTAGACGTGGTGTATCTAGATAAAGGAAGGCCGTAGACGTGGTGTATCTGGATAAAGGAAGGCCCGTAGACGTGGTGTATCTGGATAAAAGAAGGCCGTAGACGAGGTGTATCTGGATAAAGGAAGGCCCGTAGACGTGGTGTATCTAGATAAAGGAAGGCCCGTAGACGTGGTGTATCTAGATAAAGGAAGGTCTGTAGACGTGGTGTATCTGGATAAAGGAAGGCCCGTAGACGTGGTGTATCTAGATAAAGGAAGGTCTGTAGACGTGGTGTATCTGGATAAAGGAAGGCCCGTAGACGTGGTGTATCTAGATAAAGGAAGGCCCGTAGATGTGGTGTATCTGGATAAAGGAAGGCCCGTAGACGTGGTGTATCTGGATAGAGGAAGGTCTGTAGATGTGGTGTATCTAGATAAAGGAAGGCCCGTAGACGTGGTGTATCTGGATAAAGGAAGGCCCGTAGACGTGGTGTATCTGGTGTGAGGGGGCTAGCTCGGCAGCGGGTATGTGTGACCCCCGGGATGGGCTCCCCACCCAAAACAGGCCCAGCAGACGGAGGTTGTGGTTTTCAAAATCAAAAAGGTGCGGTTTATTTTCTATTTACAGTGACAAAAACACAGCAAGGCAAAAAAAACATAAACAAAATAAATCCTGGTCAACTTGACCTCTGACTAAACTTACAGGTTTCCTAACTAACGACTGGGATCAGCCTAGTGCTGTCCTAGTCCCTGGTTTTAAATGTCCAAGCAAAATATAGCCACACAGGCTTTCTCTCACCGCACAGGGGTTCACTCTCCCTAGACAGTCCACACAGGTCTGCTTCCAGGCATGAGCTAACATCTAATGAATCTGGGAGTTTTTTATAGAGGCCTAAATGAGCTGACAAGCTTCAGCTGGCCTCATCAACTCCCTGTCTGCACGACGCCCAGCCCTCTCCCTAGAGGTATGAGTCATCCATGAGCCCACTAGTCTCAGCTGGGCTTATACAACTCTCCACCTAGCTGTATAAGTCAGCGTAAAGCCTGAATCTGGGCGAAATATATCTACCCCCCTGGATGCAACCAGGTGACTTTACCTTCCTGCTGTCACATACCCCCCCCTCTTGTTTTAACCTCGGGGTTGGAACACCAGCAATCAGGCATTCATGTACTCGAGACAAAGCATCCACATTCCCCATTTGAACGCCAGGGCGATGCTTTACTGTGAAGTTGAATTCCTGGAGGGCCAGGAACCACCTATTCACTCTTCTATTTGTTTCCTTGTTTTGAGCCATCCACTTTAACGGAGCGTGATCCGTAACCATGTCAAAGTGCCTACCTAGCAGGTAGTACCGAAGGGAATCTAGAGCCCACTTCACCGCTAAACACTCCTTTTCAACGGTGGCGTAATTTACCTCATGGGACTTCAACTTCCTGCTGAGGTAAATGACTGGGTGCTCTTCCCCGTTCCAGACCTGGGACAATACTGCTCCTAACCCCACATCTGACGCATCACTTTGTACGACAAAGTCTCTAGAGAAGTCGGGTGAGTACAACACTGGCTGGCTACATAAGGCTTGTTTCAAGAATTGGAATGCTGCCTCAGCCTCGGGGGTCCATTTAATCATGACCGACCCTTTCCCCTTCGTCAGGTTGGTTAGGGGCACAGCCTTAGAAGCAAAGTGGGGAATGAATCGCCGATAATACCCAGCGATTCCCAGAAAGGCTCGTACCTGCTTCTTGCTGTTGGGACGTGGCCAACTCTGGATGGCCTCGACTTTGTTGAGTTGGGGTTTTATTACTCCCCTCCCAATGGTGTACCCAAGATATTTGGCCTCCTCCTGCCCAATGGTACACTTCTTGGGGTTAGCCGTAAACCCTGCTTCCCGAACAGAGTCCAGGACTGCTTGCACTTTTGGCAGATGTGAGGCCCAATCTGTGCTATGGACAATTATGTCATCCAGGTAAGCCGCAGCATACTTCCGATGGGGCCTCAGCATCTGGTCCATTTTCCGCTGGAATGTGGCCGGCGCATTCTGTAACCCGAACGGCATTCTTTTATATTGGAACGCCCCGTCTGGGGTTACAAATGCGGTTTTCTCTTTGGCCGACTTGGCCAGGGGGATTTGCCAGTACCCTTTTGTGAGGTCAAGAGTCGTCATGTATCGGGCTGTTCCCAGCCGGTCGATCAACTCATCTATACGTGGCATGGGGTAGGTGTCAAATTTTGTAACTTTGTTCAACTGACGAAAATCGTTACAAAATCGCCAGCTCCCATCCGGTTTAGGCACCAACACAATGGGACTAGACCAATCACTTTGGGACTCCTCTATCACCCCTAAGTTCAGCATTCTCTGTACTTCCTCCCGTATTGCCTCCCGTCGGGCCTCTGGGATCCGATAGGGTTTTAACTTCACCCTTTCACCGGGCGGGGTAATAATGTCATGCTCTACCCCAGATGTTTGTCCCGGCAGCTCAGAGAATACCTCCTTGTTGCGAAGTACAAACTCCTTAACCTCCTGTTGTTGGGGTTGTGACAAGGTGGCTGCGATTCCAACCTCAGGAATCACGCAACCAGTTTGAGCTGGTGACCAAGTGTCTGCGACTAGGGACTCTCTATCCCTCCAGGCTTTCAACAGATTAACGTGATAGATCTGTTCGGGCTTTCGCCTTCCTGGTTGTCTGACCTTGTAATTCACTTCGCTCACTTTTTCCATTATCTCGTAGGGGCCTTGCCATTTGGCAAGGAATTTACTTTCAACCGTAGGGACAAGTACCAATATCCTATCCCCCGGGGAAAAGGTACGGGTCTTGGCTCCACGGTTGTACACTCTCTGCTGTGCCAACTGCGCTTGGGCCAAATGTTCCTTCACGATGGGCATTACCTGTGCAATTCGATCTTGCATCAGGGCGACATGCTCAATCACACTCCTGTGGGGAGAACTCTCACTTTCCCAAGTTTCCTTGGCAATATCCAACAGCCCTCTTGGGTGTCTCCCATACAGTAACTCAAAGGGGGAGAATCCCGTAGAGGATTGGGGCACCTCCCTAATAGCAAACATCAAATAAGGAAGTAGACAGTCCCAATCCCTTCCATCTCTATCCACCACTTTCTTCAACATTTGTTTTAGGGTTTTGTTGAATCTTTCAACCAGCCCATCGGTTTGGGGGTGATACACAGATGTACGCAATTGCGTCACTTTGAACAATTTACACAGCTCTTTCATAACCCGGGACATAAAGGGTGTACCTTGGTCCGTAAGCAGTTCTTTACAAATACCCACCCGGCTAAAAACAAGAGATAGCTCTTTGGCTATGGTTTTGGCCGAGGTATTTCTGAGAGGGATCGCTTCTGGATAACGGGTGGCATAGTCCATTATAACCAATATGTACTGGTGCCCCCTAGCGGACTTGATTATAGGACCTACCAAATCCATTGCGATTCTCTCAAACGGGACCTCAATGATGGGTAGAGGGACCAGCGGGCTACGGAAATGTGGCATCGGGGCCGACCTCTGACACACAGGGCAGGAGGAACAATAATTTTCTATGTCCTTCATCACCCCAGGCCAATAGAATCTCTGTAATACCCTCTCTCGGGTTTTCTCTGTCCCCAGATGACCTCCAAGAATGTGCCCATGGGCCAACTCCAACACCAACTTCCTGTAAGGTTTGGGCACCACAAGCTGCTCAACGGTTTCTTCTGCCCTTTTTGCCACCCGATACAGTAGGTCCTTCTCTACGCTGAAGTATGGGTAAGTGCCAGTATTATCTGGGTTCACTAACTCGCCATCTATTTTCACTACGTTTTCCCGTGCCTTTATTAGGGCGGGGTCTTTCAACTGTTCTGTGGCAAAGTTTTCCCTGTGAACCTCAAGATCAGAAAACTCCACAGACGGTAGGTTTTCGTCTGAGGAGGTGGGCTCCTCTCCAGTTTCTTGAGTCTCCCCTGCCAATACTGACAAGGGAAATTCCGGAGAGTCCTCACCACTCTCAGGGGAGTTCTGGCTATCACATTCCTGGTACATAGGGGCACCAGTGGGGGGCTCAGGATCATCCCACAGTTCCCAGAACTTCGGAAAATCCCTTCCCACAATGGCGTCATGCGGTAACTGAGATACTAAGCCCACTGGATGAGAGAGGGTACCTTTGGGGGTCTCGAAACACACCGTAGTCACTGGATACTCTCGGGTGTCCCCATGCACACAAATAACGGCTACCTTGCTATTCCCAGAGACCTCTGTTTTAACTAACTCAGCCTTTATCAGGGTCACAAGGCTACCTGAATCCAGCAATACCACAACATTTCTACCATTAATACACATTTTGCATAAATGTTTCTCAGTTCCCCGAATGGCAGTGCATGCGACTGTCGCACACAGCGACTGACGTCTGCCCGTCAGAAAGTCACACTGCATGGGTTCCTCCACAACCGGGCAATTTGCTGCAATATGTCCCGCTTGCCGGCAGCGGTAGCAAACGATCCTTCTTGCGGCCTCTTGAGCCGCTGATTTCCCAGGCTGTTCTCGCCAAACTTGGGGTAGAGCTCCCACCCTCTCACTCTCTCCACCCTCACCCCTTGGAATCCTCTTATCCGCCCCTGGGGATGGTCTGGTCTTAGGGTGGAAAGTCCGAGTGTCTCTGGAAGAGGCCGTCAGGTTCTCTGTAGCCAAGTATTTCTCCACACGATCCACAAGACCATCGGCCGTCTCTGGGTCTCCATGGTTTACCCACTTTTGGATGGCAGTAGGAAGAGCTCTCAAAAACCGATCCATTACAACACGTTCCACAATCTTTGGTGCGGACAAAGTCTCTGGCTGTAGCCACTTTCTGCTCAGGTGAATGAGATCATACATTTGAGACCTGGGGGGTTTTCCAAGCTGGAAAGTCCAGTTATGCACACGCTGAGCCCGGACAGCCAGGGTGACACCCAGCCTTGCCAATATTTCAGCTTTTAGCATCACATAGTCTTTTGCTTGGTTAGGCTCTAGGTCATAGTAAGCTTTCTGCGATTCACCAGTTAACAGAGGAGCCACTAGTCCAGCCCACTGCTCCTCAGGCCACTTTTCTCTTTCAGCGGTCCTTTCAAATGTGGTCAAAAATACCTCTGGATCATCCTCTCCAGTCATTTTTGTCAATAAACGACTCACCCCAAAGGACGCGGTATTAGTGGGACGGCTTTCCTCACTGGTCTGCGGACGTTGCTGCATTACTGCTTCCATCTGTTGTTGTAGTCTCTGCTCTTGCTTCTGCAACAGGTCTATGAAGCGGGCCTCAGATTGCTGTTGGGCTTGTTGCTGAGCCTCCAGACTCAGTTGTAAAGTTGCAAGGCTCTGTTGATGAGCTTGCTGCTGGGCTGCAAGGCTCCTTTGCAAACCTGCATTTGTCTGCTGTTGATTGGCATTTGCTAGAGCCAGCTGTTTCAGTATCTCCTCCATGCTGGCTTAAAAAAAAAACTGCCACTGGTTCTCCACCAACTGTGAGGGGGCTAGCTCGGCAGCGGGTATGTGTGACCCCCGGGATGGGCTCCCCACCCAAAACAGGCCCAGCAGACGGAGGTTGTGGTTTTCAAAATCAAAAAGGTGCGGTTTATTTTCTATTTACAGTGACAAAAACACAGCAAGGCAAAAAAAACATAAACAAAATAAATCCTGGTCAACTTGACCTCTGACTAAACTTACAGGTTTCCTAACTAACGACTGGGATCAGCCTAGTGCTGTCCTAGTCCCTGGTTTTAAATGTCCAAGCAAAATATAGCCACACAGGCTTTCTCTCACCGCACAGGGGTTCACTCTCCCTAGACAGTCCACACAGGTCTGCTTCCAGGCATGAGCTAACATCTAATGAATCTGGGAGTTTTTTATAGAGGCCTAAATGAGCTGACAAGCTTCAGCTGGCCTCATCAACTCCCTGTCTGCACGACGCCCAGCCCTCTCCCTAGAGGTATGAGTCATCAATGAGCCCACTAGTCTCAGCTGGGCTTATACAACTCTCCACCTAGCTGTATAAGTCAGCGTAAAGCCTGAATCTGGGCGAAATATATCTACCCCCCTGGATGCAACCAGGTGACTTTACCTTCCTGCTGTCACACTGGATAAAGGAAGGTCTGTAGACGTGGTGTATCTGGATAAAGGAAGGCCCGTAGATGTGGTGTATCTGGATAAAGGAAGGCCCGTAGACGTGGTGTATCTAGATAAAGGAAGGCCGTAGACGTGGTGTATCTAGATAAAGGAAGGCCCGTAGACGTGGTGTATCTAGATAAAGGAAGGTCTGTAGATGTGGTGTATCTGGATAAAGGAAGGCCCGTAGACGTGGTGTATCTGGATAAAGGAAGGCCCGTAGATGTGGTGTATCTAGATAAAGGAAGGCTGTAGACGTGGTGTATCTGGATAAAGGAAGGCCCGTAGACGTGGTGTATCTAGATAAAGGAAGGCCGTAGACGTGGTGTATCTGGATAAAGGAAGGCCCGTAGACGTGGTGTATCTGGATAAAAGAAGGCCGTAGACGAGGTGTATCTGGATAAAGGAAGGCCCGTAGACGTGGTGTATCTAGATAAAGGAAGGCCCGTAGACGTGGTGTATCTAGATAAAGGAAGGTCTGTAGACGTGGTGTATCTGGATAAAGGAAGGCCCGTAGACGTGGTGTATCTAGATAAAGGAAGGTCTGTAGATGTGGTGTATCTGGATAAAGGAAGGCCCGTAGACGTGGTGTATCTGGATAAAGGAAGGCCCGTAGACGTGGTGTATCTAGATAAAGGAAGGTCTGTAGATGTGGTGTATCTGGATAAAAGAAGGCCGTAGACGAGGTGTATCTGGATAAAGGAAGGCCCGTAGACGTGGTGTATCTGGATAAAAGAAGGCCGTAGACGAGGTGTATCTGGATAAAGGAAGGCCCGTAGATGTGGTGTATCTGGATAAAGGAAGGCCCGTAGATGTGATGTATCTAGTTAAAGGAAGGCCTGTAGACGTGGTGTATCTGGATAAAGGAAGGCCCGTAGATGTGGTGTATCTGGATAAAGGAAGGCCGTAGACGTGGTGTATCTAGATAAAGGAAGGCCGTAGACGTGGTGTATCTAGATAAAGGAAGGCCGTAGACGTGGTGTATCTAGATAAAGGAAGGCCGTAGACGTGGTGTATCTAGATCAGTGTTTCTCAACCTTTTTACCGTGGAGGAACCCTTGGCAAAAAGTCTGAGATCTCGGGGAACCCCTAAAAAAAAATTCAGATCTACAGCTCTCGGAACATCGTATCTGATCAGCAAGCTGTAGATATAACCACGTTTATTGTAGAAATAGCTTTAAATAATGGAATAAAAATTAGAACTCACCTGACACCAACATTATAGTGTGAACAGTGCACATAGAAATCAATTGTTTTCTTTATGTCCCTGCAGAGACCTGCGTTACAACAAGCCCAAAATATTTTAAGCAAGTCAAATTTGTACACATTTTCCATTTTTTGCACATATGCTGTGAACGAGGCCTTTACTGAACTTGAACAAAACTCCCAAATATTGTGACTGATAAATAGGATAGCAGACTACGGGAACAGTTGGGACTTGTTCACAACATTCATGCATAAGAATTGATGGTGCAGATTTGATCTGCATAGACTACTTTGGTCTTGTCCATGTCATGTGCAGAGAGACATGCACTTTCCTAACGTAGGTCTCTGCTAGGACATAAAGAAAATAACTGATTTCTATGTGCCCTGTTCACACCACAATGTTGGTATCATTTGAGTATTTTTCTCTGCAGAGAAATGCATACATGTTGCATATTTCTGTGCAGAAAAAATATGCACATGATACCAATGTTGATTTCAATGTGCACTGACAGCGAGTACTGTCAATGCGCATTAATACCTGGTGCCTCCTCTATAGTTCCAGCGCCTCTGAACCTGTGAGGGTGGTACCAGGAAGAGTGCTGACAGTGGGAGCACATGGCTGAATATTGCAGGAGGTGAGATCCTGTGTATGGTAGTGACTGAATGCAGACTGCAGGGGCCTGTGGCTGGATGAGACTGAATCATAATAGGATTATGTACAAATATAGCAAAATAAAGCTATTATAATCTCACCTCCTGTCACATTCAGCCTGTGTGCCTCAACTCTCTGACCCCCCCCCCCCCCCAGTCTGCAATCAGTGCTGTTATACACAGGATCTCATCTCCTGTTCTCTGCTCTTCCCTCCCCCAGCAGTCTGCATTCACCCCTGACATACACAGGAACTCAGCTTCTATCTAATCTAGCCATGTGCTCCTTTTCTCTGCTCCCCCCCTCCACAGTGTGCATTACTGCTACCATTGAGACAGATCTCACCTTCTGATCTGGTGCTTCCGCCTCCATAGTCCTCATTCTCGGCTCTCTTCACGGCTCCCACTCTGTGCTCCTTGCCTCCAGTCTTCATTCCCGGGTCCCATGGCTCTCCGCTCTCCATGCCCGGCTCCCCGCTCTCCATTAGTGGCGTCACTAGGGTTGGTGTCACCCGGTGTGAAAAAAATTGGTGTCAACCCCCCTTCCACCCACTATAGTCCCTCTTCAATACAGATCCCCCATTAAGTACAGACCCCCCTCCATCAGTATAGACCTCCCCCTAAGTGCAGAAACCCTATCAGCATAGACCCCCTCAGAGCAGACCCCCCTCCAGCAGCATAGACCCCCCTCAGTGCAGACCCCCCCGCCTAGGCACCCCCAGTGCAGACCACCTCCATCAGCATAGCCACCCTCAGTGCAGACCCCCTTCAGCATAGACACCCCCCAGTGCAGACCCCCCTCCATCAGCATAGACCCCCAGTGCACACCCCATCAGCATAGACACCCCCAGTGCAGACCCCCCTCCATCAGCATAGACCCCCATCAGCATAGACACCCCCTAGTGCAGACCCCCTTCCATCAGCATAGCCCCCTCAGTGCAGACCCCCATCAGCATAGACACCCCCCAGTGCAGACCCCCCTCCATCAGCATAGACCCCCAGTGCACACCCCATCAGCATAGACCCCCAGTGCACACCCCATCAGCATAGACACCCCCTAGTGCAGACCCCCTTCCATCAGCATAGCCCCCTCAGTGCAGACCCCCACCAGCATAGACACCCCCTAGTGCAGACCCCCTTCCATCAGCATAGCCCCCCTCAGTGCAGACCCCCTTCAGCATAGACACCCCCCAGTGCAGACCCCCCTCCATCAGCATAGACCCCCAGTGCACACCCCATCAGCATAGACACCCCCAGTGCAGACCCCCCTCCATCAGCATAGACCCCTATCAGCATAGACACCCCCTCCAGCAGCATAGACCCCCCTCAGTGCAGACCCCCCCCGCCTAGGCACCCCCAGTGCAGACCACCTCCATCAGCATAGCCACCCTCAGTGCAGACCCCCTTCAGCATAGACACCCCCCAGTGCAGACCCCCCTCCATCAGCATAGACCCCCAGTGCACACCCCATCAGCATAGACACCCCCAGTGCAGACCCCCCTCCATCAGCATAGACCCCCATCAGCATAGACACCCCCTAGTGCAGACCCCCTTCCATCAGCATAGCCCCCTCAGTGCAGACCCCCATCAGCATAGACACCCCCCAGTGCAGACCCCCCTCCATCAGCATAGACCCCCAGTGCACACCCCATCAGCATAGACCCCCAGTGCACACCCCATCAGCATAGACACCCCCTAGTGCAGACCCCCTTCCATCAGCATAGCCCCCTCAGTGCAGACCCCCACCAGCATAGACACCCCCTAGTGCAGACCCCCTTCCATCAGCATAGCCCCCCTCAGTGCAGACCCCCTTCAGCATAGACACCCCCCAGTGCAGACCCCCCTCCATCAGCATAGACCCCCAGTGCACACCCCATCAGCATAGACACCCCCAGTGCAGACCCCCTCCATCAGCATAGACCCCTATCAGCATAGACACCCCCTAGTGCAGACCCCCTTCCATCAGCATAGCCCCCTCATTGCAGACCCCCATCAGCATAGACACCCCCCAGTGCAGACCCCCCTCCATCAGCATAGACCCCCAGTGCACACCCCATCAGCATAGACCCCCAGTGCACACCCCATCAGCATAGACACCCCCTAGTGCAGACCCCCTTCCATCAGCATAGCCCCCTCAGTGCAGACCCCCACCAGCATAGACACCCCCTAGTGCAGACCCCCTTCCATCAGCATAGCCCCCCTCAGCATAGACACCCCTCCATCAGCATAGCCCCCCTCAGTGCAGACCCCCATCAGCATAGACACCCCCATCCATCAGCATAGCCCCCCTCAGTGCAGACCCCCATCAGCATAGACACCCCCATCCATCAGCATAGCCCCCCTCAGTGCAGACCCCCTCCATCAGCATAGATACCTCCACTTGTGCTAGTAGTCCCCCCCCTCTCCCCTCCCATAGCGCCCCCAGCACATGTCCATTAAAAACACTATTCAGACCTCAGAACAGCGCGGCATAGACATAGCGGTGTGTCCCTCCTCGGACTGCCTCCTCCTGTCCTGTGTATATGTAAACAGAGGAGGGAGGACTCGAGGAGGCGGCTTAAGTCCGCTCCGCTGTGAGAGACACAGATCAGTGCAGGGGTGTGCGGACCGTGCGATGCCGCTGCCCACAGGTGTCACCCGGGTGCGATCTGCACCCCCCACCCAGCAACACCACTGATCGGCTCCCCGCCGAATTTAGAACTCCTGCTCTCTGCCTTTCTCCTGACTCCGCCCTCTGAGTTCTCTGAGCCGGAACTACAGAGAGAGCATCGGGTATCAATGCGCGCTGACTGTTCTCACTGTCAGCGCGCATTGGGAACAGTGAAAACAACATTGGACGGATATACATCCGCCACAATGTTGAATCGCGGCGGAACCCCTGGGGACTTCTCGCGGAACCCTAGGGTTCCGCGGAACCCCGGTTGAGAAACACTGATCTAGATAAAGGAAGGCCGTAGACGTGGTGTATCTAGATAAAGGAAGGCCCGTAGATGTGGTGTATCTAGATAAAGGAAGGCCGTAGACGTGGTGTATCTAGATAAAGGAAGGTCCGTAGACGTGGTGTATCTAGATAAAGGAAGGCCGTAGACGTGGTGTATCTAGATAAAGGAAGGTCCGTAGACGTGGTGTATCTAGATAAAGGAAGGCCCGTAGACGTGGTGTATCTGGATAAAGAAAGGCCCGTAGATGTGGTGTATCTAGATAAAGGAAGGCCCGTAGATGTGGTGTATCTAGATAAAGGAAGGCCGTAGACGTGGTGTATCTAGATAAAGGAAGGCCGTAGACGTGGTGTATCTAGATAAAGGAAGGCCGTAGACGTGGTGTATCTAGATAAAGGAAGGTCCGTAGACGTGGTGTATCTGGATAAAGGAAGGCCCGTAGACGTGGTGTGTCTGGATAGAGAAAGGCCCGTAGACGGGGTGTATCTGGATAGAGGAAGGTCTGTAGACGTGGTGTATCTAGATAAAGGAAGGCCGTAGACGTGGTGTATCTAGATAAAGGAAGGCCGTAGACGTGGTGTATCTAGATATAGGAAAGCCCGTAGACGTGGTGTATCTGGATAAAGGAAGGCCCGTAGACGTGGTGTATCTGGATAAAGGAAGGTCCGTAGACGTGGTGTATCTGGATAAAGGAAGGCCCGTAGACGTGGTGTATCTGGATAAAGGAAGGTCCGTAGACGTGGTGTATCTGGATATAGGAAGGCCCGTAGACGTGGTGTATCTGGATATAGGAAGGCCCGTAGACGTGGTGTATCTGGATAAAGGAAGGCCCGTAGACGTGGTGTATCTGGATAAAGGAAGGTCTGTAGACGTGGTGTATCTGGATAAAGGAAGGCCCGTAGACGTGGTGTATCTAGATAAAGGATAGCCAGTAGACGTGGTGTATCTGGATAGAGGAAGGTCTGTAGACGTGGTGTATCTAGATAAAGGAAGGCCGTAGACGTGGTGTATCTGGATAAAGAAAGGCCCGTAGATGTGGTGTATCTGGATAAAGGAAGGTCTGTAGACAGGGTGTATCTAGATAAAGGAAGGCCGTAGACGTGGTGTATCTAGATAAAGGAAGGCCGTAGACGTGGTGTATCTAGATAAAGGAAGGCCGTAGACGTGGTGTATCTAGATAAAGGAAGGCCCGTAGACGTGGTGTATCTGGATAGAGAAAGGCCCGTAGACGTGGTGTATCTGGATAGAGAAAGGCCCGTAGACGTGGTGTATCTGGATAGAGGAAGGTCTGTAGACGTGGTGTATCTAGATAAAGGAAGGCCGTAGACGTGGTGTATCTAGATAAAGGAAGGCCCGTAGACGTGGTGTATCTAGATAAAGGAAGGCCCGTAGACGTGGTGTATCTAGATAAAGGAAGGCCCATAGACATGGTGTATCTGGATAAAGGAAGGCCCGTAGACGTGATGTATCTGGATAAAGAAAGGTCTGTAGACGGGGTGTATCTAGATAAAGGAAGGCCGTAGACGTGGTGTATCTGGATAAAGGAAGGCCCGTAGACGTGGTGTATCTGGATAAAGAAAGGTCTGTAGACGGGGTGTATCTAGATAAAGGAAGGCCCGTAGACGGGGTGTATCTAGATAAAGGAAGGCCCGTAGACATGGTGTATCTGGATAAAGGAAGGCCCGTAGACGTGGTGTATCTAGATAAAGGAAGGCCCGTAGACGGGGTGTATCTAGATAAAGGAAGGCCCGTAGACGTGGTGTATCTAGATAAAGGAAGGCCCGTAGACGTGGTGTATCTGGATAAAGGAAGGCCCGTAGACGTGGTGTATCTGGATAAAGGAAGGTCCGTAGACGTGGTGTATCTGGATAGAGGAAGGCCCGTAGACGTGGTGTATCTGGATAAAGGAAGGCCCGTAGACGTGGTGTATCTGGATAAAGGAAGGCCCGTAGACGATGGTGTATCTGGATATAGGAAGGCCCGTAGACGTGGTGTATCTAGATAAAGGAAGGCCCGTAGACGTGGTGTATCTGGATAAAGGAAGGCCCGTAGACGTGGTGTATCTGGATAAAGGAAGGCCTGTAGACGTGGTGTATCTGGATAAAGGAAGGCCTGTAGACGTGGTGTATCTAGATAAAGGAAGGTCTGTAGATGTGGTGTATCTGGATAAAGGAAGGCCCGTAGACGTGGTGTATCTGGATAAAGGAAGGCCCGTAGACGATGGTGTATCTGGATATAGGAAGGCCCGTAGACGTGGTGTATCTGGATAAAGGAAGGCCCGTAGACGTGGTGTATCTGGATAAAGGAAGGCCCGTAGACGTGGTGTATCTGGATAAAGGAAGGCCCGTAGACGTGGTGTATCTGGATAAAGGAAGGCCCGTAGACGTGGTGTATCTGGATAAAGGAAGGCCCGTAGACGTGGTGTATCTGGATAAAGGAAGGCCCGTAGACGTGGTGTATCTGGATAAAGGAAGGCCCGTAGACGATGGTGTATCTGGATAAAGGAAGGCCCGTAGACGTGGTGTATCTGGATAAAGGAAGGCCCGTAGACGTGGTGTATCTGGATAAAGGAAGGCCCGTAGACGTGGTGTATCTGGATAAAGGAAGGCCCGTAGACGTGGTGTATCTGGATAAAGGAAGGCCCGTAGACGTGGTGTATCTGGATAAAGGAAGGCCCGTAGACGTGGTGTATCTGGATAAAGGAAGGCCCGTAGACGTGGTGTATCTGGATAAAGGAAGGCCCGTAGACGTGGTGTATCTGGATAGAGGAAGGCCCGTAGACGTGGTGTATCTGGATAGAGGAAGGCCCGTAGACGTGGTGTATCTGGATAAAGGAAGGCCCGTAGACGTGGTGTATCTGGATAAAGGAAGGCCCGTAAACGTGGTGTATCTGGATAAAGGAAGGCCCGTAGACGTGGTGTATCTGGATAAAGGAAGGCCCGTAGACGTGGTGAATCTAGATAAAGGAAGGCCCGTAGACGTGGTGTATCTGGATAAAGGAAGGCCCGTAGACGTGGTGTATCTGGATAAAGGAAGGCCCGTAGACGTGGTGTATCTGGATAAAGGAAGGCCCGTAGACGTGGTGTATCTGGATAAAGGAAGGTCCGTAGACGTGGTGTATCTAGATATAGGAAGGCCCGTAGACGTGGTGTATCTAGATAAAGGAAGGTCCGTAGACGTGGTGTATCTGGATATAGGAAGGCCCGTAGACGTGGTGTATCTGGATAAAGGAAGGCCCGTAGACGTGGTGTATCTGGATAAAGGAAGGCCCGTAGATGTGGTGTATCTGGATAAAGGAAGGTCCGTAGACGTGGTGTATCTAGATATAGGAAGGCCCGTAGACGTGGTGTATCTAGATAAAGGAAGGTCCGTAGACGTGGTGTATCTGGATAAAGTAAGGTCCGTAGACGTGGTGTATCTGGATATAGGAAGGCCCGTAGACGTGGTGTATCTAGATAAAGGAAGGCCCGTAGACGTGGTGTATCTAGATAAAGGAAGGCCCGTAGACGTGGTGTATCTGGATAAAGGAAGGCCCGTAGACGTGGTGTATCTGGATAAAGTAAGGTCCGTAGACGTGGTGTATCTAGATAAAGGAAGGTCTGTAGACGTGGTGTATCTGGATAAAGGAAGGCCCGTAGATGTGGTGTATCTAGATAAAGGAAGGCCCGTAGACGTGGTGTATCTGGATAAAGGAAGGCCCGTAGACGTGGTGTATCTGGATAAAGGAAGGCCCGTAGACGTGGTGTATCTAGATAAAGGAAGGTCTGTAGACGTGGTGTATCTGGATAAAGGAAGGCCCGTAGACGTGGTGTATCTGGATAAAGGAAGGTCTGTAGACGTGGTGTATCTGGATAAAGGAAGGTCCGTAGACGTGGTGTATCTGGATAAAGGAAGGCCCGTAGACGTGGTGTATCTGGATAAAGGAAGGCCCGTAGACGTGGTGTATCTGGATAAAGGAAGGTCCGTAGATGTGGTGTATCTAGATAAAGGAAGGTCCGTAGACGTGGTGTATCTGGATATAGGAAGGCCCGTAGACGTGGTGTATCTGGATAAAGGAAGGCCCGTAGATGTGGTGTATCTGGATAAAGGAAGGTCTGTAGACGTGGTGTATCTAGATAAAGGAAGGTCTGTAGATGTGGTGTATCTGGATAAAGGAAGGCCCGTAGACGTGGTGTATCTGGATAAAGGAAGGCCCGTAGACGATGGTGTATCTGGATATAGGAAGGCCCGTAGACGTGGTGTATCTGGATAAAGGAAGGCCCGTAGACGTGGTGTATCTGGATAAAGGAAGGCCCGTAGACGTGGTGTATCTAGATAAAGGAAGGCCCGTAGACGTGGTGTATCTGGATAAAGGAAGGCCCGTAGACGTGGTGTATCTGGATAAAGGAAGGCCCGTAGACGTGGTGTATCTGGATAAAGGAAGGCCCGTAGACGTGGTGTATCTAGATAAAGGAAGGCCCGTAGACGTGGTGTATCTGGATAAAGGAAGGCCCGTAGACGTGGTGTATCTGGATAAAGGAAGGCCCGTAGACGTGGTGTATCTGGATAAAGGAAGGCCCGTAGACGTGGTGTATCTGGATAAAGGAAGGCCCGTAGATGTGGTGTATCTGGATATAGGAAGGCCCGTAGACGTGGTGTATCTAGATAAAGGAAGGCCCGTAGACGTGGTGTATCTAGATAAAGGAAGGCCCGTAGACGTGGTGTATCTGGATAAAGGAAGGCCCGTAGACGTGGTGTATCTGGATAAAGGAAGGCCCGTAGACGTGGTGTATCTGGATAAAGGAAGGCCCGTAGACGTGGTGTATCTGGATAAAGGAAGGCCCGTAGACGTGGTGTATCTAGATAAAGGAAGGCCCGTAGACGTGGTGTATCTAGATAAAGGAAGGCCCGTAGACGTGGTGTATTTGGATAAAGGAAGGTCTGTAGACGTGGTGTATCTGGATAAAGGAAGGCCCGTAGATGTGGTGTATCTGGATAAAGGAAGGCCCGTAGATGTGGTGTATCTAGATAAAGGAAGGCCCGTAGACGTGGTGTATCTGGATAAAGGAAGGCCCGTAGACGTGGTGTATCTGGATAAAGGAAGGCCCGTAGACGTGGTGTATCTGGATAAAGGAAGGCCCGTAGACGTGGTGTATCTGGATAAAGGAAGGCCCGTAGATGTGGTGTATCTGGATATAGGAAGGTCCGTAGACGTGGTGTATCTAGATATAGGAAGGCCCGTAGACGTGGTGTATCTAGATAAAGGAAGGTCCGTAGACGTGGTGTATCTGGATATAGGAAGGCCCGTAGACGTGGTGTATCTAGATAAAGGAAGGTCCGTAGACGTGGTGTATCTGGATAAAGGAAGGCCCGTAGACGTGGTGTATCTGGATATAGGAAGGCCCGTAGACGTGGTGTATCTGGATAAAGGAAGGCCCGTAGACGATGGTGTATCTGGATAAAGGAAGGCCCGTAGACGTGGTGTATCTAGATAAAGGAAGGCCCGTAGACGTGGTGTATCTGGATAAAGGAAGGCCCGTAGACGTGGTGAATCTAGATAAAGGAAGGCCCGTAGACGTGGTGTATCTGGATAAAGGAAGGCCCGTAGACGTGGTGTATCTGGATAAAGGAAGGCCCGTAGACGTGGTGTATCTGGATAAAGGAAGGCCCGTAGACGTGGTGTATCTGGATAAAGGAAGGTCCGTAGACGTGGTGTATCTAGATATAGGAAGGCCCGTAGACGTGGTGTATCTAGATAAAGGAAGGTCCGTAGACGTGGTGTATCTGGATATAGGAAGGCCCGTAGACGTGGTGTATCTGGATAAAGGAAGGCCCGTAGACGTGGTGTATCTGGATAAAGGAAGGCCCGTAGATGTGGTGTATCTGGATAAAGGAAGGTCCGTAGACGTGGTGTATCTGGATATAGGAAGGCCCGTAGACGTGGTGTATCTGGATAAAGGAAGGCCCGTAGACGTGGTGTATCTGGATAAAGGAAGGCCCGTAGACGTGGTGTATCTGGATAAAGGAAGGCCCGTAGACGTGGTGTATCTGGATAAAGGAAGGCCCGTAGACGTGGTGTATCTGGATAAAGGAAGGCCCGTAGACGTGGTGTATCTGGATAAAGGAAGGCCCGTAGACGTGGTGTATCTGGATAAAGGAAGGCCCGTAGACGTGGTGTATCTGGATAAAGGAAGGCCCGTAGACGTGGTGTATCTGGATAAAGGAAGGCCCGTAGACGTGGTGTATCTGGATAAAGGAAGGTCCGTAGACGTGGTGTATCTAGATATAGGAAGGCCCGTAGACGTGGTGTATCTAGATAAAGGAAGGTCCGTAGACGTGGTGTATCTGGATATAGGAAGGCCCGTAGACGTGGTGTATCTGGATAAAGGAAGGCCCGTAGACGTGGTGTATCTGGATAAAGGAAGGCCCGTAGATGTGGTGTATCTGGATAAAGGAAGGTCCGTAGACGTGGTGTATCTAGATATAGGAAGGCCCGTAGACGTGGTGTATCTAGATAAAGGAAGGTCCGTAGACGTGGTGTATCTGGATAAAGTAAGGTCCGTAGACGTGGTGTATCTGGATATAGGAAGGCCCGTAGACGTGGTGTATCTAGATAAAGGAAGGCCCGTAGACGTGGTGTATCTAGATAAAGGAAGGCCCGTAGACGTGGTGTATCTGGATAAAGGAAGGCCCGTAGACGTGGTGTATCTGGATAAAGTAAGGTCCGTAGACGTGGTGTATCTAGATAAAGGAAGGTCTGTAGACGTGGTGTATCTGGATAAAGGAAGGCCCGTAGATGTGGTGTATCTAGATAAAGGAAGGCCCGTAGACGTGGTGTATCTGGATAAAGGAAGGCCCGTAGACGTGGTGTATCTGGATAAAGGAAGGCCCGTAGACGTGGTGTATCTAGATAAAGGAAGGTCTGTAGACGTGGTGTATCTGGATAAAGGAAGGCCCGTAGACGTGGTGTATCTGGATAAAGGAAGGTCTGTAGACGTGGTGTATCTGGATAAAGGAAGGTCCGTAGACGTGGTGTATCTGGATAAAGGAAGGCCCGTAGACGTGGTGTATCTGGATAAAGGAAGGTCCGTAGATGTGGTGTATCTAGATAAAGGAAGGTCCGTAGACGTGGTGTATCTGGATATAGGAAGGCCCGTAGACGTGGTGTATCTGGATAAAGGAAGGCCCGTAGATGTGGTGTATCTGGATAGAGGAAGGTCTGTAGATGTGGTGTATCTAGATAAAAGAAGGCCGTAGACGTGGTGTATCTGGATAAAGGAAGGCCCGTAGACGTGGTGTATCTGGATAGAGGAAGGTCTGTAGACGTGGTGTATCTGGATAAAGGAAGGTCCGTAGACGTGGTGTATCTAGATAAAGGAAGGCCCGTAGACGTGGTGTATCTAGATAAAGGAAGGCCCGTAGACGTGGTGTATCTGGATAAAGGAAGGCCCGTAGACGTGGTGTATCTGGTGTGAGGGGGCTAGCTCGGCAGCGGGTATGTGTGACCCCCGGGATGGGCTCCCCACCCAAAACAGGCCCAGCCGACGGAGGTTGTGGTTTTCAAAATCAAAAAGGTGCGGTTTATTTTCTATTTACAGTGACAAAAACACAGCAAGGCAAAAAAAACATAAACAAAATAAATCCTGGTCAACTTGACCTCTGACTAAACTTACAGGTTTCCTAACTAACGACTGGGATCAGCCTAGTGCTGTCCTAGTCCCTGGTTTTAAATGTCCAAGCAAAATATAGCCACACAGGCTTTCTCTCACCGCACAGGGGTTCACTCTCCCTAGACAGTCCACACAGGTCTGCTTCCAGGCATGAGCTAACATCTAATGAATCTGGGAGTTTTTTATAGAGGCCTAAATGAGCTGACAAGCTTCAGCTGGCCTCATCAACTCCCTGTCTGCACGACGCCCAGCCCTCTCCCTAGAGGTATGAGTCATCCATGAGCCCACTAGTCTCAGCTGGGCTTATACAACTCTCCACCTAGCTGTATAAGTCAGCGTAAAGCCTGAATCTGGGCGAAATATATCTACCCCCCTGGATGCAACCAGGTGACTTTACCTTCCTGCTGTCACATACCCCCCCCTCTTGTTTTAACCTCGGGGTTGGAACACCAGCAATCAGGCATTCATGTACTCGAGACAAAGCATCCACATTCCCCATTTGAACGCCAGGGCGATGCTTTACTGTGAAGTTGAATTCCTGGAGGGCCAGGAACCACCTATTCACTCTTCTATTTGTTTCCTTGTTTTGAGCCATCCACTTTAACGGAGCGTGATCCGTAACCATGTCAAAGTGCCTACCTAGCAGGTAGTACCGAAGGGAATCTAGAGCCCACTTCACCGCTAAACACTCCTTTTCAACGGTGGCGTAATTTACCTCATGGGACTTCAACTTCCTGCTGAGGGAAATGACTGGGTGCTCTTCCCCGTTCCAGACCTGGGACAATACTGCTCCTAACCCCACATCTGACGCATCACTTTGTACGACAAAGTCTCTAGAGAAGTCGGGTGAGTACAACACTGGCTGGCTACATAAGGCTTGTTTCAAGAATTGGAATGCTGCCTCAGCCTCGGGGGTCCATTTAATCATGACCGACCCTTTCCCCTTCGTCAGGTTGGTTAGGGGCACAGCCTTAGAAGCAAAGTGGGGAATGAATCGCCGATAATACCCAGCGATTCCCAGAAAGGCTCGTACCTGCTTCTTGCTGTTGGGACGTGGCCAACTCTGGATGGCCTCGACTTTGTTGAGTTGGGGTTTTATTACTCCCCTCCCAATGGTGTACCCAAGATATTTGGCCTCCTCCTGCCCAATGGTACACTTCTTGGGGTTAGCCGTAAACCCTGCTTCCCGAACAGAGTCCAGGACTGCTTGCACTTTTGGCAGATGTGAGGCCCAATCTGTGCTATGGACAATTATGTCATCCAGGTAAGCCGCAGCATACTTCCGATGGGGCCTCAGCATCTGGTCCATTTTCCGCTGGAATGTGGCCGGCGCATTCTGTAACCCGAACGGCATTCTTTTATATTGGAACGCCCCGTCTGGGGTTACAAATGCGGTTTTCTCTTTGGCCGACTTGGCCAGGGGGATTTGCCAGTACCCTTTTGTGAGGTCAAGAGTCGTCATGTATCGGGCTGTTCCCAGCCGGTCGATCAACTCATCTATACGTGGCATGGGGTAGGTGTCAAATTTTGTAACTTTGTTCAACTGACGAAAATCGTTACAAAATCGCCAGCTCCCATCCGGTTTAGGCACCAACACAATGGGACTAGACCAATCACTTTGGGACTCCTCTATCACCCCTAAGTTCAGCATTCTCTGTACTTCCTCCCGTATTGCCTCCCGTCGGGCCTCTGGGATCCGATAGGGTTTTAACTTCACCCTTTCACCGGGCGGGGTAATAATGTCATGCTCTACCCCAGATGTTTGTCCCGGCAGCTCAGAGAATACCTCCTTGTTGCGAAGTACAAACTCCTTAACCTCCTGTTGTTGGGGTTGTGACAAGGTGGCTGCGATTCCAACCTCAGGAATCACGCAACCAGTTTGAGCTGGTGACCAAGTGTCTGCGACTAGGGACTCTCTATCCCTCCAGGCTTTCAACAGATTAACGTGATAGATCTGTTCGGGCTTTCGCCTTCCTGGTTGTCTGACCTTGTAATTCACTTCGCTCACTTTTTCCATTATCTCGTAGGGGCCTTGCCATTTGGCAAGGAATTTACTTTCAACCGTAGGGACAAGTACCAATATCCTATCCCCCGGGGAAAAGGTACGGGTCTTGGCTCCACGGTTGTACACTCTCTGCTGTGCCAACTGCGCTTGGGCCAAATGTTCCTTCACGATGGGCATTACCTGTGCAATTCGATCTTGCATCAGGGCGACATGCTCAATCACACTCCTGTGGGGAGAACTCTCACTTTCCCAAGTTTCCTTGGCAATATCCAACAGCCCTCTTGGGTGTCTCCCATACAGTAACTCAAAGGGGGAGAATCCCGTAGAGGATTGGGGCACCTCCCTAATAGCAAACATCAAATAAGGAAGTAGACAGTCCCAATCCCTTCCATCTCTATCCACCACTTTCTTCAACATTTGTTTTAGGGTTTTGTTGAATCTTTCAACCAGCCCATCGGTTTGGGGGTGATACACAGATGTACGCAATTGCGTCACTTTGAACAATTTACACAGCTCTTTCATAACCCGGGACATAAAGGGTGTACCTTGGTCCGTAAGCAGTTCTTTACAAATACCCACCCGGCTAAAAACAAGAGATAGCTCTTTGGCTATGGTTTTGGCCGAGGTATTTCTGAGAGGGATCGCTTCTGGATAACGGGTGGCATAGTCCATTATAACCAATATGTACTGGTGCCCCCTAGCGGACTTGATTATAGGACCTACCAAATCCATTGCGATTCTCTCAAACGGGACCTCAATGATGGGTAGAGGGACCAGCGGGCTACGGAAATGTGGCATCGGGGCCGACCTCTGACACACAGGGCAGGAGGAACAATAATTTTCTATGTCCTTCATCACCCCAGGCCAATAGAATCTCTGTAATACCCTCTCTCGGGTTTTCTCTGTCCCCAGATGACCTCCAAGAATGTGCCCATGGGCCAACTCCAACACCAACTTCCTGTAAGGTTTGGGCACCACAAGCTGCTCAACGGTTTCTTCTGCCCTTTTTGCCACCCGATACAGTAGGTCCTTCTCTACGCTGAAGTATGGGTAAGTGCCAGTATTATCTGGGTTCACTAACTCGCCATCTATTTTCACTACGTTTTCCCGTGCCTTTATTAGGGCGGGGTCTTTCAACTGTTCTGTGGCAAAGTTTTCCCTGTGAACCTCAAGATCAGAAAACTCCACAGACGGTAGGTTTTCGTCTGAGGAGGTGGGCTCCTCTCCAGTTTCTTGAGTCTCCCCTGCCAATACTGACAAGGGAAATTCCGGAGAGTCCTCACCACTCTCAGGGGAGTTCTGGCTATCACATTCCTGGTACATAGGGGCACCAGTGGGGGGCTCAGGATCATCCCACAGTTCCCAGAACTTCGGAAAATCCCTTCCCACAATGGCGTCATGCGGTAACTGAGATACTAAGCCCACTGGATGAGAGAGGGTACCTTTGGGGGTCTCGAAACACACCGTAGTCACTGGATACTCTCGGGTGTCCCCATGCACACAAATAACGGCTACCTTGCTATTCCCAGAGACCTCTGTTTTAACTAACTCAGCCTTTATCAGGGTCACAAGGCTACCTGAATCCAGCAATACCACAACATTTCTACCATTAATACACATTTTGCATAAATGTTTCTCAGTTCCCCGAATGGCAGTGCATGCGACTGTCGCACACAGCGACTGACGTCTGCCCGTCAGAAAGTCACACTGCATGGGTTCCTCCACAACCGGGCAATTTGCTGCAATATGTCCCGCTTGCCGGCAGCGGTAGCAAACGATCCTTCTTGCGGCCTCTTGAGCCGCTGATTTCCCAGGCTGTTCTCGCCAAACTTGGGGTAGAGCTCCCACCCTCTCACTCTCTCCACCCTCACCCCTTGGAATCCTCTTATCCGCCCCTGGGGATGGTCTGGTCTTAGGGTGGAAAGTCCGAGTGTCTCTGGAAGAGGCCGTCAGGTTCTCTGTAGCCAAGTATTTCTCCACACGATCCACAAGACCATCGGCCGTCTCTGGGTCTCCATGGTTTACCCACTTTTGGATGGCAGTAGGAAGAGCTCTCAAAAACCGATCCATTACAACACGTTCCACAATCTTTGGTGCGGACAAAGTCTCTGGCTGTAGCCACTTTCTGCTCAGGTGAATGAGATCATACATTTGAGACCTGGGGGGTTTTCCAAGCTGGAAAGTCCAGTTATGCACACGCTGAGCCCGGACAGCCAGGGTGACACCCAGCCTTGCCAATATTTCAGCTTTTAGCATCACATAGTCTTTTGCTTGGTTAGGCTCTAGGTCATAGTAAGCTTTCTGCGATTCACCAGTTAACAGAGGAGCCACTAGTCCAGCCCACTGCTCCTCAGGCCACTTTTCTCTTTCAGCGGTCCTTTCAAATGTGGTCAAAAATACCTCTGGATCATCCTCTCCAGTCATTTTTGTCAATAAACGACTCACCCCAAAGGACGCGGTATTAGTGGGACGGCTTTCCTCACTGGTCTGCGGACGTTGCTGCATTACTGCTTCCATCTGTTGTTGTAGTCTCTGCTCTTGCTTCTGCAACAGGTCTATGAAGCGGGCCTCAGATTGCTGTTGGGCTTGTTGCTGAGCCTCCAGACTCAGTTGTAAAGTTGCAAGGCTCTGTTGATGAGCTTGCTGCTGGGCTGCAAGGCTCCTTTGCAAACCTGCATTTGTCTGCTGTTGATTGGCATTTGCTAGAGCCAGCTGTTTCAGTATCTCCTCCATGCTGGCTTAAAAAAAAAACTGCCACTGGTTCTCCACCAACTGTGAGGGGGCTAGCTCGGCAGCGGGTATGTGTGACCCCCGGGATGGGCTCCCCACCCAAAACAGGCCCAGCAGACGGAGGTTGTGGTTTTCAAAATCAAAAAGGTGCGGTTTATTTTCTATTTACAGTGACAAAAACACAGCAAGGCAAAAAAAACATAAACAAAATAAATCCTGGTCAACTTGACCTCTGACTAAACTTACAGGTTTCCTAACTAACGACTGGGATCAGCCTAGTGCTGTCCTAGTCCCTGGTTTTAAATGTCCAAGCAAAATATAGCCACACAGGCTTTCTCTCACCGCACAGGGGTTCACTCTCCCTAGACAGTCCACACAGGTCTGCTTCCAGGCATGAGCTAACATCTAATGAATCTGGGAGTTTTTTATAGAGGCCTAAATGAGCTGACAAGCTTCAGCTGGCCTCATCAACTCCCTGTCTGCACGACGCCCAGCCCTCTCCCTAGAGGTATGAGTCATCAATGAGCCCACTAGTCTCAGCTGGGCTTATACAACTCTCCACCTAGCTGTATAAGTCAGCGTAAAGCCTGAATCTGGGCGAAATATATCTACCCCCCTGGATGCAACCAGGTGACTTTACCTTCCTGCTGTCACACTGGATAAAGGAAGGTCTGTAGACGTGGTGTATCTGGATAAAGGAAGGCCCGTAGATGTGGTGTATCTGGATAAAGGAAGGCCCGTAGACGTGGTGTATCTAGATAAAGGAAGGCCGTAGACGTGGTGTATCTAGATAAAGGAAGGCCCGTAGACGTGGTGTATCTAGATAAAGGAAGGTCTGTAGATGTGGTGTATCTGGATAAAGGAAGGCCCGTAGACGTGGTGTATCTGGATAAAGGAAGGCCCGTAGATGTGGTGTATCTAGATAAAGGAAGGCTGTAGACGTGGTGTATCTGGATAAAGGAAGGCCCGTAGACGTGGTGTATCTAGATAAAGGAAGGCCGTAGACGTGGTGTATCTGGATAAAGGAAGGCCCGTAGACGTGGTGTATCTGGATAAAAGAAGGCCGTAGACGAGGTGTATCTGGATAAAGGAAGGCCCGTAGACGTGGTGTATCTAGATAAAGGAAGGCCCGTAGACGTGGTGTATCTAGATAAAGGAAGGTCTGTAGACGTGGTGTATCTGGATAAAGGAAGGCCCGTAGACGTGGTGTATCTAGATAAAGGAAGGTCTGTAGATGTGGTGTATCTGGATAAAGGAAGGCCCGTAGACGTGGTGTATCTGGATAAAGGAAGGCCCGTAGACGTGGTGTATCTAGATAAAGGAAGGTCTGTAGATGTGGTGTATCTGGATAAAAGAAGGCCGTAGACGAGGTGTATCTGGATAAAGGAAGGCCCGTAGACGTGGTGTATCTGGATAAAAGAAGGCCGTAGACGAGGTGTATCTGGATAAAGGAAGGCCCGTAGATGTGGTGTATCTGGATAAAGGAAGGCCGTAGACGTGGTGTATCTAGATAAAGGAAGGCCGTAGACGTGGTGTATCTAGATAAAGGAAGGCCGTAGACGTGGTGTATCTAGATAAAGGAAGGCCGTAGACGTGGTGTATCTAGATCAGTGTTTCTCAACCTTTTTACCGTGGAGGAACCCTTGGCAAAAAGTCTGAGATCTCGGGGAACCCCTAAAAAAAAATTCAGATCTACAGCTCTCGGAACATCGTATCTGATCAGCAAGCTGTAGATATAACCACGTTTATTGTAGAAATAGCTTTAAATAATGGAATAAAAATTAGAACTCACCTGACACCAACATTATAGTGTGAACAGTGCACATAGAAATCAATTGTTTTCTTTATGTCCCTGCAGAGACCTGCGTTACAACAAGCCCAAAATATTTTAAGCAAGTCAAATTTGTACACATTTTCCATTTTTTGCACATATGCTGTGAACGAGGCCTTTACTGAACTTGAACAAAACTCCCAAATATTGTGACTGATAAATAGGATAGCAGACTACGGGAACAGTTGGGACTTGTTCACAACATTCATGCATAAGAATTGATGGTGCAGATTTGATCTGCATAGACTACTTTGGTCTTGTCCATGTCATGTGCAGAGAGACATGCACTTTCCTAACGTAGGTCTCTGCTAGGACATAAAGAAAATAACTGATTTCTATGTGCCCTGTTCACACCACAATGTTGGTATCATTTGAGTATTTTTCTCTGCAGAGAAATGCATACATGTTGCATATTTCTGTGCAGAAAAAATATGCACATGATACCAATGTTGATTTCAATGTGCACTGACAGCGAGTACTGTCAATGCGCATTAATACCTGGTGCCTCCTCTATAGTTCCAGCGCCTCTGAACCTGTGAGGGTGGTACCAGGAAGAGTGCTGACAGTGGGAGCACATGGCTGAATATTGCAGGAGGTGAGATCCTGTGTATGGTAGTGACTGAATGCAGACTGCAGGGGCCTGTGGCTGGATGAGACTGAATCATAATAGGATTATGTACAAATATAGCAAAATAAAGCTATTATAATCTCACCTCCTGTCACATTCAGCCTGTGTGCCTCAACTCTCTGACCCCCCCCCCCCCCCAGTCTGCAATCAGTGCTGTTATACACAGGATCTCATCTCCTGTTCTCTGCTCTTCCCTCCCCCAGCAGTCTGCATTCACCCCTGACATACACAGGAACTCAGCTTCTATCTAATCTAGCCATGTGCTCCTTTTCTCTGCTCCCCCCCTCCACAGTGTGCATTACTGCTACCATTGAGACAGATCTCACCTTCTGATCTGGTGCTTCCGCCTCCATAGTCCTCATTCTCGGCTCTCTTCACGGCTCCCACTCTGTGCTCCTTGCCTCCAGTCTTCATTCCCGGGTCCCATGGCTCTCCGCTCTCCATGCCCGGCTCCCCGCTCTCCATTAGTGGCGTCACTAGGGTTGGTGTCACCCGGTGTGAAAAAAATTGGTGTCAACCCCCCTTCCACCCACTATAGTCCCTCTTCAATACAGATCCCCCATTAAGTACAGACCCCCCTCCATCAGTATAGACCTCCCCCTAAGTGCAGAAACCCTATCAGCATAGACCCCCTCAGAGCAGACCCCCCTCCAGCAGCATAGACCCCCCTCAGTGCAGACCCCCCCGCCTAGGCACCCCCAGTGCAGACCACCTCCATCAGCATAGCCACCCTCAGTGCAGACCCCCTTCAGCATAGACACCCCCCAGTGCAGACCCCCCTCCATCAGCATAGACCCCCAGTGCACACCCCATCAGCATAGACACCCCCAGTGCAGACCCCCCTCCATCAGCATAGACCCCCATCAGCATAGACACCCCCTAGTGCAGACCCCCTTCCATCAGCATAGCCCCCTCAGTGCAGACCCCCATCAGCATAGACACCCCCCAGTGCAGACCCCCCTCCATCAGCATAGACCCCCAGTGCACACCCCATCAGCATAGACCCCCAGTGCACACCCCATCAGCATAGACACCCCCTAGTGCAGACCCCCTTCCATCAGCATAGCCCCCTCAGTGCAGACCCCCACCAGCATAGACACCCCCTAGTGCAGACCCCCTTCCATCAGCATAGCCCCCCTCAGTGCAGACCCCCTTCAGCATAGACACCCCCCAGTGCAGACCCCCCTCCATCAGCATAGACCCCCAGTGCACACCCCATCAGCATAGACACCCCCAGTGCAGACCCCCCTCCATCAGCATAGACCCCTATCAGCATAGACACCCCCTCCAGCAGCATAGACCCCCCTCAGTGCAGACCCCCCCCGCCTAGGCACCCCCAGTGCAGACCACCTCCATCAGCATAGCCACCCTCAGTGCAGACCCCCTTCAGCATAGACACCCCCCAGTGCAGACCCCCCTCCATCAGCATAGACCCCCAGTGCACACCCCATCAGCATAGACACCCCCAGTGCAGACCCCCCTCCATCAGCATAGACCCCCATCAGCATAGACACCCCCTAGTGCAGACCCCCTTCCATCAGCATAGCCCCCTCAGTGCAGACCCCCATCAGCATAGACACCCCCCAGTGCAGACCCCCCTCCATCAGCATAGACCCCCAGTGCACACCCCATCAGCATAGACCCCCAGTGCACACCCCATCAGCATAGACACCCCCTAGTGCAGACCCCCTTCCATCAGCATAGCCCCCTCAGTGCAGACCCCCACCAGCATAGACACCCCCTAGTGCAGACCCCCTTCCATCAGCATAGCCCCCCTCAGTGCAGACCCCCTTCAGCATAGACACCCCCCAGTGCAGACCCCCCTCCATCAGCATAGACCCCCAGTGCACACCCCATCAGCATAGACACCCCCAGTGCAGACCCCCCTCCATCAGCATAGACCCCTATCAGCATAGACACCCCCTAGTGCAGACCCCCTTCCATCAGCATAGCCCCCTCATTGCAGACCCCCATCAGCATAGACACCCCCCAGTGCAGACCCCCCTCCATCAGCATAGACCCCCAGTGCACACCCCATCAGCATAGACCCCCAGTGCACACCCCATCAGCATAGACACCCCCTAGTGCAGACCCCCTTCCATCAGCATAGCCCCCTCAGTGCAGACCCCCACCAGCATAGACACCCCCTAGTGCAGACCCCCTTCCATCAGCATAGCCCCCCTCAGCATAGACACCCCTCCATCAGCATAGCCCCCCTCAGTGCAGACCCCCATCAGCATAGACACCCCCATCCATCAGCATAGCCCCCCTCAGTGCAGACCCCCATCAGCATAGACACCCCCATCCATCAGCATAGCCCCCCTCAGTGCAGACCCCCTCCATCAGCATAGATACCTCCACTTGTGCTAGTAGTCCCCCCCCTCTCCCCTCCCATAGCGCCCCCAGCACATGTCCATTAAAAACACTATTCAGACCTCAGAACAGCGCGGCATAGACATAGCGGTGTGTCCCTCCTCGGACTGCCTCCTCCTGTCCTGTGTATATGTAAACAGAGGAGGGAGGACTCGAGGAGGCGGCTTAAGTCCGCTCCGCTGTGAGAGACACAGATCAGTGCAGGGGTGTGCGGACCGTGCGATGCCGCTGCCCACAGGTGTCACCCGGGTGCGATCTGCACCCCCCACCCAGCAACACCACTGATCGGCTCCCCGCCGAATTTAGAACTCCTGCTCTCTGCCTTTCTCCTGACTCCGCCCTCTGAGTTCTCTGAGCCGGAACTACAGAGAGAGCATCGGGTATCAATGCGCGCTGACTGTTCTCACTGTCAGCGCGCATTGGGAACAGTGAAAACAACATTGGACGGATATACATCCGCCACAATGTTGAATCGCGGCGGAACCCCTGGGGACTTCTCGCGGAACCCCAGGGTTCCGCGGAACCCCGGTTGAGAAACACTGATCTAGATAAAGGAAGGCCGTAGACGTGGTGTATCTAGATAAAGGAAGGCCCGTAGATGTGGTGTATCTAGATAAAGGAAGGCCGTAGACGTGGTGTATCTAGATAAAGGAAGGTCCGTAGACGTGGTGTATCTAGATAAAGGAAGGCCGTAGACGTGGTGTATCTAGATAAAGGAAGGTCCGTAGACGTGGTGTATCTAGATAAAGGAAGGCCCGTAGACGTGGTGTATCTGGATAAAGAAAGGCCCGTAGATGTGGTGTATCTAGATAAAGGAAGGCCCGTAGATGTGGTGTATCTAGATAAAGGAAGGCCGTAGACGTGGTGTATCTAGATAAAGGAAGGCCGTAGACGTGGTGTATCTAGATAAAGGAAGGCCGTAGACGTGGTGTATCTAGATAAAGGAAGGTCCGTAGACGTGGTGTATCTGGATAAAGGAAGGCCCGTAGACGTGGTGTGTCTGGATAGAGAAAGGCCCGTAGACGGGGTGTATCTGGATAGAGGAAGGTCTGTAGACGTGGTGTATCTAGATAAAGGAAGGCCGTAGACGTGGTGTATCTAGATAAAGGAAGGCCGTAGACGTGGTGTATCTAGATATAGGAAAGCCCGTAGACGTGGTGTATCTGGATAAAGGAAGGCCCGTAGACGTGGTGTATCTGGATAAAGGAAGGTCCGTAGACGTGGTGTATCTGGATAAAGGAAGGCCCGTAGACGTGGTGTATCTGGATAAAGGAAGGTCCGTAGACGTGGTGTATCTGGATATAGGAAGGCCCGTAGACGTGGTGTATCTGGATATAGGAAGGCCCGTAGACGTGGTGTATCTGGATAAAGGAAGGCCCGTAGACGTGGTGTATCTGGATAAAGGAAGGTCTGTAGACGTGGTGTATCTGGATAAAGGAAGGCCCGTAGACGTGGTGTATCTAGATAAAGGATAGCCAGTAGACGTGGTGTATCTGGATAGAGGAAGGTCTGTAGACGTGGTGTATCTAGATAAAGGAAGGCCGTAGACGTGGTGTATCTGGATAAAGAAAGGCCCGTAGATGTGGTGTATCTGGATAAAGGAAGGTCTGTAGACAGGGTGTATCTAGATAAAGGAAGGCCGTAGACGTGGTGTATCTAGATAAAGGAAGGCCGTAGACGTGGTGTATCTAGATAAAGGAAGGCCGTAGACGTGGTGTATCTAGATAAAGGAAGGCCCGTAGACGTGGTGTATCTGGATAGAGAAAGGCCCGTAGACGTGGTGTATCTGGATAGAGAAAGGCCCGTAGACGTGGTGTATCTGGATAGAGGAAGGTCTGTAGACGTGGTGTATCTAGATAAAGGAAGGCCGTAGACGTGGTGTATCTAGATAAAGGAAGGCCCGTAGACGTGGTGTATCTAGATAAAGGAAGGCCCGTAGACGTGGTGTATCTAGATAAAGGAAGGCCCATAGACATGGTGTATCTGGATAAAGGAAGGCCCGTAGACGTGATGTATCTGGATAAAGAAAGGTCTGTAGACGGGGTGTATCTAGATAAAGGAAGGCCGTAGACGTGGTGTATCTGGATAAAGGAAGGCCCGTAGACGTGGTGTATCTGGATAAAGAAAGGTCTGTAGACGGGGTGTATCTAGATAAAGGAAGGCCCGTAGACGGGGTGTATCTAGATAAAGGAAGGCCCGTAGACATGGTGTATCTGGATAAAGGAAGGCCCGTAGACGTGGTGTATCTAGATAAAGGAAGGCCCGTAGACGGGGTGTATCTAGATAAAGGAAGGCCCGTAGACGTGGTGTATCTAGATAAAGGAAGGCCCGTAGACGTGGTGTATCTGGATAAAGGAAGGCCCGTAGACGTGGTGTATCTGGATAAAGGAAGGTCCGTAGACGTGGTGTATCTGGATAGAGGAAGGCCCGTAGACGTGGTGTATCTGGATAAAGGAAGGCCCGTAGACGTGGTGTATCTGGATAAAGGAAGGCCCGTAGACGATGGTGTATCTGGATATAGGAAGGCCCGTAGACGTGGTGTATCTAGATAAAGGAAGGCCCGTAGACGTGGTGTATCTGGATAAAGGAAGGCCCGTAGACGTGGTGTATCTGGATAAAGGAAGGCCTGTAGACGTGGTGTATCTGGATAAAGGAAGGCCTGTAGACGTGGTGTATCTAGATAAAGGAAGGTCTGTAGATGTGGTGTATCTGGATAAAGGAAGGCCCGTAGACGTGGTGTATCTGGATAAAGGAAGGCCCGTAGACGATGGTGTATCTGGATATAGGAAGGCCCGTAGACGTGGTGTATCTGGATAAAGGAAGGCCCGTAGACGTGGTGTATCTGGATAAAGGAAGGCCCGTAGACGTGGTGTATCTGGATAAAGGAAGGCCCGTAGACGTGGTGTATCTGGATAAAGGAAGGCCCGTAGACGTGGTGTATCTGGATAAAGGAAGGCCCGTAGACGTGGTGTATCTGGATAAAGGAAGGCCCGTAGACGTGGTGTATCTGGATAAAGGAAGGCCCGTAGACGATGGTGTATCTGGATAAAGGAAGGCCCGTAGACGTGGTGTATCTGGATAAAGGAAGGCCCGTAGACGTGGTGTATCTGGATAAAGGAAGGCCCGTAGACGTGGTGTATCTGGATAAAGGAAGGCCCGTAGACGTGGTGTATCTGGATAAAGGAAGGCCCGTAGACGTGGTGTATCTGGATAAAGGAAGGCCCGTAGACGTGGTGTATCTGGATAAAGGAAGGCCCGTAGACGTGGTGTATCTGGATAAAGGAAGGCCCGTAGACGTGGTGTATCTGGATAGAGGAAGGCCCGTAGACGTGGTGTATCTGGATAGAGGAAGGCCCGTAGACGTGGTGTATCTGGATAAAGGAAGGCCCGTAGACGTGGTGTATCTGGATAAAGGAAGGCCCGTAAACGTGGTGTATCTGGATAAAGGAAGGCCCGTAGACGTGGTGTATCTGGATAAAGGAAGGCCCGTAGACGTGGTGTATCTGGATAAAGGAAGGCCCGTAGACGTGGTGTATCTGGATAAAGGAAGGCCCGTAGACGATGGTGTATCTGGATATAGGAAGGCCCGTAGACGTGGTGTATCTAGATAAAGGAAGGCCCGTAGATGTGGTGTATCTGGATAAAGGAAGGCCCGTAGACGTGGTGTATCTGGATAAAGGAAGGCCTGTAGACGTGGTGTATCTAGATAAAGGAAGGTCTGTAGATGTGGTGTATCTGGATAAAGGAAGGCCCGTAGACGTGGTGTATCTGGATAAAGGAAGGCCCGTAGACGATGGTGTATCTGGATATAGGAAGGCCCGTAGACGTGGTGTATCTGGATAAAGGAAGGCCCGTAGACGTGGTGTATCTGGATAAAGGAAGGCCCGTAGACGTGGTGTATCTAGATAAAGGAAGGCCCGTAGACGTGGTGTATCTGGATAAAGGAAGGCCCGTAGACGTGGTGTATCTGGATAAAGGAAGGCCCGTAGACGTGGTGTATCTGGATAAAGGAAGGCCCGTAGACGTGGTGTATCTAGATAAAGGAAGGCCCGTAGACGTGGTGTATCTGGATAAAGGAAGGCCCGTAGACGTGGTGTATCTGGATAAAGGAAGGCCCGTAGACGTGGTGTATCTGGATAAAGGAAGGCCCGTAGACGTGGTGTATCTGGATAAAGGAAGGCCCGTAGATGTGGTGTATCTGGATATAGGAAGGCCCGTAGACGTGGTGTATCTAGATAAAGGAAGGCCCGTAGACGTGGTGTATCTAGATAAAGGAAGGCCCGTAGACGTGGTGTATCTGGATAAAGGAAGGCCCGTAGACGTGGTGTATCTGGATAAAGGAAGGCCCGTAGACGTGGTGTATCTGGATAAAGGAAGGCCCGTAGACGTGGTGTATCTGGATAAAGGAAGGCCCGTAGACGTGGTGTATCTAGATAAAGGAAGGCCCGTAGACGTGGTGTATCTAGATAAAGGAAGGCCCGTAGACGTGGTGTATTTGGATAAAGGAAGGTCTGTAGACGTGGTGTATCTGGATAAAGGAAGGCCCGTAGATGTGGTGTATCTGGATAAAGGAAGGCCCGTAGATGTGGTGTATCTAGATAAAGGAAGGCCCGTAGACGTGGTGTATCTGGATAAAGGAAGGCCCGTAGACGTGGTGTATCTGGATAAAGGAAGGCCCGTAGACGTGGTGTATCTGGATAAAGGAAGGCCCGTAGACGTGGTGTATCTGGATAAAGGAAGGCCCGTAGATGTGGTGTATCTGGATATAGGAAGGTCCGTAGACGTGGTGTATCTAGATATAGGAAGGCCCGTAGACGTGGTGTATCTAGATAAAGGAAGGTCCGTAGACGTGGTGTATCTGGATATAGGAAGGCCCGTAGACGTGGTGTATCTAGATAAAGGAAGGTCCGTAGACGTGGTGTATCTGGATAAAGGAAGGCCCGTAGACGTGGTGTATCTGGATATAGGAAGGCCCGTAGACGTGGTGTATCTGGATAAAGGAAGGCCCGTAGACGATGGTGTATCTGGATAAAGGAAGGCCCGTAGACGTGGTGTATCTAGATAAAGGAAGGCCCGTAGACGTGGTGTATCTGGATAAAGGAAGGCCCGTAGACGTGGTGAATCTAGATAAAGGAAGGCCCGTAGACGTGGTGTATCTGGATAAAGGAAGGCCCGTAGACGTGGTGTATCTGGATAAAGGAAGGCCCTTAGACGTGGTGTATCTGGATAAAGGAAGGCCCGTAGACGTGGTGTATCTGGATAAAGGAAGGTCCGTAGACGTGGTGTATCTAGATATAGGAAGGCCCGTAGACGTGGTGTATCTAGATAAAGGAAGGTCCGTAGACGTGGTGTATCTGGATATAGGAAGGCCCGTAGACGTGGTGTATCTGGATAAAGGAAGGCCCGTAGACGTGGTGTATCTGGATAAAGGAAGGCCCGTAGATGTGGTGTATCTGGATAAAGGAAGGTCCGTAGACGTGGTGTATCTAGATATAGGAAGGCCCGTAGACGTGGTGTATCTAGATAAAGGAAGGTCCGTAGACGTGGTGTATCTGGATAAAGTAAGGTCCGTAGACGTGGTGTATCTGGATATAGGAAGGCCCGTAGACGTGGTGTATCTAGATAAAGGAAGGCCCGTAGACGTGGTGTATCTAGATAAAGGAAGGCCCGTAGACGTGGTGTATCTGGATAAAGGAAGGCCCGTAGACGTGGTGTATCTGGATAAAGTAAGGTCCGTAGACGTGGTGTATCTAGATAAAGGAAGGTCTGTAGACGTGGTGTATCTGGATAAAGGAAGGCCCGTAGATGTGGTGTATCTAGATAAAGGAAGGCCCGTAGACGTGGTGTATCTGGATAAAGGAAGGCCCGTAGACGTGGTGTATCTGGATAAAGGAAGGCCCGTAGACGTGGTGTATCTAGATAAAGGAAGGTCTGTAGACGTGGTGTATCTGGATAAAGGAAGGCCCGTAGACGTGGTGTATCTGGATAAAGGAAGGTCTGTAGACGTGGTGTATCTGGATAAAGGAAGGTCCGTAGACGTGGTGTATCTGGATAAAGGAAGGCCCGTAGACGTGGTGTATCTGGATAAAGGAAGGTCCGTAGATGTGGTGTATCTAGATAAAGGAAGGTCCGTAGACGTGGTGTATCTGGATATAGGAAGGCCCGTAGACGTGGTGTATCTGGATAAAGGAAGGCCCGTAGATGTGGTGTATCTGGATAAAGGAAGGTCTGTAGACGTGGTGTATCTAGATAAAGGAAGGTCTGTAGATGTGGTGTATCTGGATAAAGGAAGGCCCGTAGACGTGGTGTATCTGGATAAAGGAAGGCCCGTAGACGATGGTGTATCTGGATATAGGAAGGCCCGTAGACGTGGTGTATCTGGATAAAGGAAGGCCCGTAGACGTGGTGTATCTGGATAAAGGAAGGCCCGTAGACGTGGTGTATCTAGATAAAGGAAGGCCCGTAGACGTGGTGTATCTGGATAAAGGAAGGCCCGTAGACGTGGTGTATCTGGATAAAGGAAGGCCCGTAGACGTGGTGTATCTGGATAAAGGAAGGCCCGTAGACGTGGTGTATCTAGATAAAGGAAGGCCCGTAGACGTGGTGTATCTGGATAAAGGAAGGCCCGTAGACGTGGTGTATCTGGATAAAGGAAGGCCCGTAGACGTGGTGTATCTGGATAAAGGAAGGCCCGTAGACGTGGTGTATCTGGATAAAGGAAGGCCCGTAGATGTGGTGTATCTGGATATAGGAAGGCCCGTAGACGTGGTGTATCTAGATAAAGGAAGGCCCGTAGACGTGGTGTATCTAGATAAAGGAAGGCCCGTAGACGTGGTGTATCTGGATAAAGGAAGGCCCGTAGACGTGGTGTATCTGGATAAAGGAAGGCCCGTAGACGTGGTGTATCTGGATAAAGGAAGGCCCGTAGACGTGGTGTATCTGGATAAAGGAAGGCCCGTAGACGTGGTGTATCTAGATAAAGGAAGGCCCGTAGACGTGGTGTATCTAGATAAAGGAAGGCCCGTAGACGTGGTGTATTTGGATAAAGGAAGGTCTGTAGACGTGGTGTATCTGGATAAAGGAAGGCCCGTAGATGTGGTGTATCTGGATAAAGGAAGGCCCGTAGATGTGGTGTATCTAGATAAAGGAAGGCCCGTAGACGTGGTGTATCTGGATAAAGGAAGGCCCGTAGACGTGGTGTATCTGGATAAAGGAAGGCCCGTAGACGTGGTGTATCTGGATAAAGGAAGGCCCGTAGACGTGGTGTATCTGGATAAAGGAAGGCCCGTAGATGTGGTGTATCTGGATATAGGAAGGTCCGTAGACGTGGTGTATCTAGATATAGGAAGGCCCGTAGACGTGGTGTATCTAGATAAAGGAAGGTCCGTAGACGTGGTGTATCTGGATATAGGAAGGCCCGTAGACGTGGTGTATCTAGATAAAGGAAGGTCCGTAGACGTGGTGTATCTGGATAAAGGAAGGCCCGTAGACGTGGTGTATCTGGATATAGGAAGGCCCGTAGACGTGGTGTATCTGGATAAAGGAAGGCCCGTAGACGATGGTGTATCTGGATAAAGGAAGGCCCGTAGACGTGGTGTATCTAGATAAAGGAAGGCCCGTAGACGTGGTGTATCTGGATAAAGGAAGGCCCGTAGACGTGGTGAATCTAGATAAAGGAAGGCCCGTAGACGTGGTGTATCTGGATAAAGGAAGGCCCGTAGACGTGGTGTATCTGGATAAAGGAAGGCCCGTAGACGTGGTGTATCTGGATAAAGGAAGGCCCGTAGACGTGGTGTATCTGGATAAAGGAAGGTCCGTAGACGTGGTGTATCTAGATATAGGAAGGCCCGTAGACGTGGTGTATCTAGATAAAGGAAGGTCCGTAGACGTGGTGTATCTGGATATAGGAAGGCCCGTAGACGTGGTGTATCTGGATAAAGGAAGGCCCGTAGACGTGGTGTATCTGGATAAAGGAAGGCCCGTAGATGTGGTGTATCTGGATAAAGGAAGGTCCGTAGACGTGGTGTATCTAGATATAGGAAGGCCCGTAGACGTGGTGTATCTAGATAAAGGAAGGTCCGTAGACGTGGTGTATCTGGATAAAGTAAGGTCCGTAGACGTGGTGTATCTGGATATAGGAAGGCCCGTAGACGTGGTGTATCTAGATAAAGGAAGGCCCGTAGACGTGGTGTATCTAGATAAAGGAAGGCCCGTAGACGTGGTGTATCTGGATAAAGGAAGGCCCGTAGACGTGGTGTATCTGGATAAAGTAAGGTCCGTAGACGTGGTGTATCTAGATAAAGGAAGGTCTGTAGACGTGGTGTATCTGGATAAAGGAAGGCCCGTAGATGTGGTGTATCTAGATAAAGGAAGGCCCGTAGACGTGGTGTATCTGGATAAAGGAAGGCCCGTAGACGTGGTGTATCTGGATAAAGGAAGGCCCGTAGACGTGGTGTATCTAGATAAAGGAAGGTCTGTAGACGTGGTGTATCTGGATAAAGGAAGGCCCGTAGACGTGGTGTATCTGGATAAAGGAAGGTCTGTAGACGTGGTGTATCTGGATAAAGGCAGGTCCGTAGACGTGGTGTATCTGGATAAAGGAAGGCCCGTAGACGTGGTGTATCTGGATAAAGGAAGGTCCGTAGATGTGGTGTATCTAGATAAAGGAAGGTCCGTAGACGTGGTGTATCTGGATATAGGAAGGCCCGTAGACGTGGTGTATCTGGATAAAGGAAGGCCCGTAGATGTGGTGTATCTGGATAAAGGAAGGTCTGTAGACGTGGTGTATCTGGATAAAGGAAGGCCCGTAGACATGGTGTATCTGGATAAAGGAAGGCCCGTAGACATGGTGTATCTGGATAAAGGAAGGCCCGTAGACGTGGTGTATCTGGATAAAGGAAGGTCCGTAGACGTGGTGTATCTGGATAAAGGAAGGCCCGTAGACGTGGTGTATCTGGATAAAGGAAGGTCCGTAGATGTGGTGTATCTAGATAAAGGAAGGTCCGTAGACGTGGTGTATCTGGATATAGGAAGGCCCGTAGACGTGGTGTATCTGGATAAAGGAAGGCCCGTAGATGTGGTGTATCTGGATAAAGGAAGGTCTGTAGACGTGGTGTATCTAGATAAAGGAAGGTCTGTAGATGTGGTGTATCTGGATAAAGGAAGGCCCGTAGACGTGGTGTATCTGGATAAAGGAAGGCCCGTAGACGATGGTGTATCTGGATATAGGAAGGCCCGTAGACGTGGTGTATCTGGATAAAGGAAGGCCCGTAGACGTGGTGTATCTGGATAAAGGAAGGCCCGTAGACGTGGTGTATCTAGATAAAGGAAGGCCCGTAGACGTGGTGTATCTGGATAAAGGAAGGCCCGTAGACGTGGTGTATCTGGATAAAGGAAGGCCCGTAGACGTGGTGTATCTGGATAAAGGAAGGCCCGTAGACGTGGTGTATCTAGATAAAGGAAGGCCCGTAGACGTGGTGTATCTGGATAAAGGAAGGCCCGTAGACGTGGTGTATCTGGATAAAGGAAGGCCCGTAGACGTGGTGTATCTGGATAAAGGAAGGCCCGTAGACGTGGTGTATCTGGATAAAGGAAGGCCCGTAGATGTGGTGTATCTGGATATAGGAAGGCCCGTAGACGTGGTGTATCTAGATAAAGGAAGGCCCGTAGACGTGGTGTATCTAGATAAAGGAAGGCCCGTAGACGTGGTGTATCTGGATAAAGGAAGGCCCGTAGACGTGGTGTATCTGGATAAAGGAAGGCCCGTAGACGTGGTGTATCTGGATAAAGGAAGGCCCGTAGACGTGGTGTATCTGGATAAAGGAAGGCCCGTAGACGTGGTGTATCTAGATAAAGGAAGGCCCGTAGACGTGGTGTATCTGGATAAAGGAAGGCCCGTAGACGTGGTGTATCTGGATAAAGTAAGGTCCGTAGACGTGGTGTATCTAGATAAAGGAAGGTCTGTAGACGTGGTGTATCTGGATAAAGGAAGGCCCGTAGATGTGGTGTATCTAGATAAAGGAAGGCCCGTAGACGTGGTGTATCTGGATAAAGGAAGGCCCGTAGACGTGGTGTATCTGGATAAAGGAAGGCCCGTAGACGTGGTGTATCTAGATAAAGGAAGGTCTGTAGACGTGGTGTATCTGGATAAAGGAAGGCCCGTAGACGTGGTGTATCTGGATAAAGGAAGGTCTGTAGACGTGGTGTATCTGGATAAAGGCAGGTCCGTAGACGTGGTGTATCTGGATAAAGGAAGGCCCGTAGACGTGGTGTATCTGGATAAAGGAAGGTCCGTAGATGTGGTGTATCTAGATAAAGGAAGGTCCGTAGACGTGGTGTATCTGGATATAGGAAGGCCCGTAGACGTGGTGTATCTGGATAAAGGAAGGCCCGTAGATGTGGTGTATCTGGATAAAGGAAGGTCTGTAGACGTGGTGTATCTGGATAAAGGAAGGCCCGTAGACATGGTGTATCTGGATAAAGGAAGGCCCGTAGACGTGGTGTATCTGGATAAAGGAAGGTCCGTAGACGTGGTGTATCTGGATAAAGGAAGGTCTGTAGACGTGGTGTATCTGGATAAAGGAAGGCCCGTAGACGTGGTGTATCTGGATAAAGGAAGGTCTGTAGACGTGGTGTATCTGGATAAAGGCAGGTCCGTAGACGTGGTGTATCTGGATAAAGGAAGGCCCGTAGACGTGGTGTATCTGGATAAAGGAAGGTCCGTAGATGTGGTGTATCTAGATAAAGGAAGGTCCGTAGACGTGGTGTATCTGGATATAGGAAGGCCCGTAGACGTGGTGTATCTGGATAAAGGAAGGCCCGTAGATGTGGTGTATCTGGATAAAGGAAGGTCTGTAGACGTGGTGTATCTAGATAAAGGAAGGTCCGTAGATGTGGTGTATCTGGATAAAGGAAGGCCCGTAGACGTGGTGTATCTAGATAAAGGAAGGTCCGTAGACGTGGTGTATCTGGATAAAGGAAGGCCCGTAGACGTGGTGTATCTAGATAAAGGAAGGCCCGTAGATGTGGTGTATCTGGATAAAGGAAGGCCCGTAGACGTGGTGTATCTGGATATAGGAAGGTCCGTAGACGTGGTGTATCTGGATAAAGGAAGGCCCGTAGACGTGGTGTATCTAGATAAAGGAAGGTCCGTAGACGTGGTGTATCTGGATAAAGGAAGGTCCGTTGGCATGGACCATAGGGGTGAGGACATGGACTGAAAACTGGCTACAAGGGCAAGTTCAGAGGGTGGTGATAAATGGGGGTACTCGGAATGGTCGGGGGTGGGTAGTGGGGTCCCCCAGGGTTCTGTGCTGGAGGATGGGGGTAAGCAGTACAATCTCTGTATTTGCGGACGATACTAAGCTAAGCAGGGCAATAACTTCTCCACAGGATGTGGAAACCTTGCAAGAAGATCTGAACAAATTAATGGGGTCTTTGAGTACAAAGAAGGACAACAAAGCTAATAAAGGGTCTGGAGGATATTAGTTATGAGGAAAGGTTGGGGGTTCTGAACTTATTCTCTCTGGAGAAGACACTTGAGAGGGGAGATGATTTCAATGTATAAATACCGTACTGGTGACCCCACAATAGGGAGAAAACTTTTCCGCAGAAGGGAGTTTAATAAGACACGTGGCCACTCACTAAAATTAGAAGAAAAGAGGTTTAACCTTAAACTATGTAGAGGGTTCTTTACTGTAAGAGCGACAAGGATGTGGAATTCCCTTCCACAGGCGGTGGTCTCAGCGGGGAGCATCGATAGTTTCAAGAAACTATTAGATAGATAATCACCTGAAGGACCACAACATACAGGATATACAATGTAATACTGACATCTCATCACACCCAGAGGATGGACTACTATGTAACTTTGTGGATATACAGTGGCGGGGCTCCTCCTATATTTCCATACATCCCCGTAACTTTGCTGCCACCCTTTGGTTGAACCTTGTATGACATCTAATGAATTTTCATACACATTTCTGTTACTCTGCTGCCATCCAGTGTTCGGAGGTGGTAGGACGCCCTGTATTATATCATACACACAATAGTAGCAGCACTGTGCTGCCATCTGGTGGTTGTGATTGGCAAGAGTTGAAGAAAATAAATGCTGCCAAATAAAATGGAGTCAGTGCTGAGAATATACAATGGTTGTGTAGGAATGGATTACCATGGCCGCCATTTGTTTTGGACCGCAGTGATTTTCTCCCATATGATTGGACAGCAGAGCGGAACACGCCCCCCCCCGCAAGTGAAGCTTGAGAATTGCAGCTTTTCTCTCCTCTCTAGTCACAGCAGCGATGTCCTCTATGGCTGCCATTATCCGGAGGACCAAAACACCTTTCCCTATTGGAGAATGCTGGTGACCAGGCATGCGTTGTATGCCGCCATTTTGCAGAAGCGAAAATACTCTGCGGTCCTCAACAAAATGGTAGCCACGAAAATCATACCCGAGGAACCGTTATGAAGAGACGTCAGCTGAGCTTCACGTCTATGATTTACCCCATTCCAAAATGGTATGATACACGTCCGCCATTGTGTTCAGGATCACTTACCCCTACCTACATTCTGCCACCTTGTGGTTGGACCTGTTTAGGACCCCCTATATTATCATACACATAATATTACTGGTACTCTGCTGCCACCTAGTGGTTAGAACTGGTATGACACCCCCTATATTACCATACACAATATTAGCGGTACTCTGCTGCCACCTAGTGGTTAGAACTGGTAGGGCGCCCCCTATATTACCATACACATATTAGCGATACTCTGCTGCCACCTGGTGGTGAGAACTGGCATGACTCCTCCTATATTACCATACACACAATATTACTGTCACGGTGCTGCCACCAATGGATAGAAGTGGTATAACTTTCTCCATATTACCAGGTAATCCGTGGACTGTGGGCAGAGAGCAGTGACCAACAAGCAGCCAGACTGCAAATTTATAAAAAAGAGGTCACCTGACAGGTTGCCACGGGTTACCGCTCTCTGCTGATAATCTGTCCGGAACCCGAACATCTCTCCACCATTTATAATAACAGAAACAGAAAACGTCCGAGACAAAAATCATCTTTAATTCACAAACTCCGATAATTCCCGGCAATACTGACCCAAGTCCGGCCTGACCATCGTCTCGATCCATGACGGGTTACATGAGGACCCGGATCTTTATTTTCAGTCATGTGACGGTAATTCTCACCTCTCATTGGCTGAGCTCACTTCTCTGGAAATAAGGATCTTCCTCCGGGTTTCACCTTTGAGAATTGAGCCCATTGTGCTTCACTGAATAAAAAATATAAAATATTTCCATTTCCCGAGTTTCCTTATCAATAAAAAAAAAAGCTTAAAAAAAAAGTCAATAAAAACAGAAAAATGATTCTTCTCCGCAGAGCGCAGCGGGAACGGCTCCGGGGACCTCCGTATAAATACCGATAATAAACCGTACAGGAAGTACCACAGGTAACCCCGCCCCCCTGACACGGAGGATTCTGGGTAGAACACCGACCTCCACCCATAAAACCTGAGCAAGCATGGCTGACCCATAGGAGCAACACTTCATGAATAAAATCCCTTCAATGTGGTAAAAAAAAATAAAACCTCACCGATAACCGCTTCCCGTCTGTGCCCGCCCCCCAACACCGGCAACCAATAGCGCAAAGCCCCTCCCAGACTGAGGAGGCGATACCCTTTCCATAGTGCAATATGAAATAATACCAAAAGATGGCGCCGGGAGGAAGGTCTCTCCTCCCACACCCAGCGTGTGCCGCCCTCTACAGGCGAGCCAAGGGAGGGCAGTCTAAGGCACTCTGCAATGTCTTCGGCCCACACGGGCCATGACCAGAAATCGGCGCACATTTCACGCCTCATCCGGGGACTGCGAGACGAGTGCCGGCTCTGAGGAGTCCTGGGTGTAATAGGGGTGAAACAGTCTCTCTTGGCTACATAGGCGCATGGCAAGGTAAGTGTGCAGCAAAAGTCCTGGAAATCGGGAGGTAAAATAGCGGACAAAGTCGTCAGGGACGCTCCCCAGTGTATCCTGCACCTCGGGCGGTAATTCTCTGTAGTGATGTTTCTGGAAATAGAAGAGAAGAATTATTCCAGCAGCTCACCTTCCACTCACCGCCCCTCCCCCCGCTATGACCGCCCCTCCCCCACACTCACCTTATTACGTAACGCCCGCAGAAGATCCCTCACCGATCGGCCCTTGTAACTGCGGAACTTCCTGAGATCTACAAGAGAAGAGAACTTATCTACCGGATATCGGCAAAGACTGTTCACTTCCTACCTACCGCTGAGGTAAGTAATTGTCTGGCAGAGTCGGGCCCTGTACCATACGGCAGATCTGGCAGAGTCGGGCCCTGTACCATACGGCAGATCTGGCAGAGTCGGGCCCTGTACCATACGGCAGATCTGGCAGAGTCGGGCCCTGTACCATACGGCAGATCTGGCAGAGTCGGGCCCTGTACCATACGGCAGATCTGGCAGAGTCGGGCCCTGTACCATACGGCAGATCTGGCAGAGTCGGGCCCTGTACCATACGGCAGATCTGGTAGAGTCGGGCCCTGTACCATACGGCAGATCTGGCAGAGTCGGGCCCTGTACCATACGGCAGATCTGGCAGAGTCGGGCCCTGTACCATACGGCAGATCTGGCAGAGTCGGGCCCTGTACCATACGGCAGATCTGGCAGAGTCGGGCCCTGTACCATACGGCAGATCTGGCAGAGTCGGGCCCTGTACCATACGGCAGATCTGGCAGAGTCGGGCCCTGTATTGGCAGAGTCGGGCCCTGTACCATACGGCAGATCTGGTAGAGTCGGGCCCTGTACCATACGGCAGATCTGGTAGAGTCGGGCCCTGTACCATACGGCAGATCTGGTAGAGTCGGGCCCTGTACCATACGGCAGATCTGGTAGAGTCGGGCCCTGTACCATACGGCAGATCTGGTAGAGTCGGGCCCTGTACCATACGGCAGATCTGGTAGAGTCGGGCCCTGTACCATACGGCAGATCTGGTAGAGTCGGGCCCTGTACCATACGGCAGATCTGGTAGAGTCGGGCCCTGTACCATACGGCAGATCTGGTAGAGTCGGGCCCTGTACCATACGGCAGATCTGGTAGAGTCGGGCCCTGTACCATACGGCAGATCTGGCAGAGTCGGGCCCTGTACCATACGGCAGATCTGGCAGAGTCGGGCCCTGTACCATACGACAGATCTGATAGAGTCGGGCCCTGTACCATACAGCAGAGCTGGTAATCAGGCACTTGGTATGTTCCATGTCCTGTATGGCACATCTGGTACCTATGGTGGGGGTGTGGTGAAGTCGGTTACCTGTCTGCAGTGGAAGGGTGATCTGCTCCCTCCAGTCCAGCTTCACCACGTCTCTTCCTCCTCTCTCCAGCTGTCTGACGATCGCTCCATCCAGAGCCTCTTTCTCTATTCGGTCGCTGACGTCCTGCAGGAAGTGGAGAGAATTACTCTGATTTGTGATTTATAACAGACGAGTCTCAGAGAGGAGACACAGCAATGGGCCGGTGAGCAGTGTCCGGGGAGACCAGTAATGGCCGCTCATTGGATCAAACATTCCACCAAATAGGGGGGCAGAGAGTCTCCAGAGCTGGGAAACCACATCACACTTCACCACCCGCCCCCCCCCCCCTGGTGGGGAATACAGAACACACCCTACACTCACCTGAAAGAACTGGAGCTGCTTCTCCAGGCTCCAGAAGAACGGTTGTTTCAGGACGGCCGGGGCGGACGGCCGTGTCTGAGGGTCCTTGTCAATCATCTGCTGGATCAGGTGATGTGCTACAAGGTCTTCTGTAATGGCAGGAAACAGTCATGTGATCAGACAGGGAGACCCCCTCCAGCGTGGCGCCCTCACCCTTGGGTCGGGAGTGGCGGGACTCACCGTGGTTGTCTAGGCTCAGACAGTCCAGGTTTGAAGCTCCCAGTAGAATGTTGGCTTGCCGCTGCAGGGACTTGCCAAAAGGGTGTTTCCCCTCTGAGACCACGTAGTAGAAGACACAGCCGGCAGAGAAGATGTCCACGGTATAAGTCTGAAATAAAGACACCACCTACAGTCAGAATAACACTAATGGAGTCCGCTCAGACAACGAGGATCTGATAATAGGAGGACTTCTCAATACTCACCATACATTCCTCATCCTCACTGAGTGACACAGGAAGCCATTAACTGTCGGGTTATATTGCCTCCTACAGGAGGATTGGACACAAAATAGTAGGCTGACCCAGGATGACCACTCCTCTACCCAGCATGCCTCAGCCTGGAGGAAGCTGTACCAAAAGCCCAAAAAACACTGAGAGGTGGGACCAGTGTCCCTCAATGGACTCCAAAAACAGACAGACATTTACATTCAGTACTAAATTCTATTTTTCTGTACCGTCCATTGAGAGACAAAAAAATACTAAGACAGGTTCACTGAGGACAACAGGACGGGGACTGCCTGCAGATCAGAGCCAACCGAAGGACCTTCCGACTGGCGCTGGGACCAGACAAGGCCACAAGCCTACCGGGGAGAACCTTGGAATCATGAACAGAGAACCAGGTGGCGGCCAGAGCAGTCTGATGCCAAGAGTCCAAGGAACACTCAATAGATCTAGTAGTCACCTGGATGGTAAACAGAGGAACATAAGTCTGGATAACGGACTGTGCAAGCCACCAAGGACTGGTTCATCTTCCCGAGGACATCTGGAATGACAAGGAGAGTCAGTCTGAAGTAAGCAATGGATGACAGAGGAAGATCCCACAGCCTGAATCACATCCAGACAGGGAGGAGAATCCTCTTGAAGAACTGGCATTTGCCCTCAGAAAGATGATGGCAGGAAGAATCACCACCATGTGGGTGAGAGGGGAAAGGGAAATACCCCCCCGATAGGTTCAATGGGTACCAAGAACCAGACTCAGATCCCATGGAGTCACAAGGGAGAGAACATATTGGTCTCTAGAACTAGTATGAGCAGAGCCCTGAGGTTGCTGAGGATCAAATCCTGGTCCAAACCCATCTTGTAAATTAGGTAAGGATCCTTCCCATGGAGAACTTGCCTCACACCGAGCCCTCCACGTATTGTGATACTCCTGGTGAGAAGGAGACCTCCTGGCTTTCAGCATCATGGGAATCATCAATTCAGAGATGTCCCTCAGAACCTGGGCTTAGGACTGTGACAGTGTAGTCACTTTGGACACAGGGTGAATAAAAGAAACCCCCGATATGGTCTGTGATAGCCATATTCAAGGCTGTATATACATTGTATATAGATTGGATGTATACTGTATGTGGGGGTTAAGTATCATTGCTGTGAGGAATTAAGTTGTTTTGCATTTCTATTGTTCATTTAAGTCTGTCCTTGTGTGTATTGTAAAGTGCCAGACAGACTGGCTGCCAACCCTTTGTGAAAAGATGTGTATTGGAGATCGTATATTCTATTGTGTTGGGATCTTTTGAAGCCTAGCAGACGTCAGGATGAGGTGTTGAGTTTTGGGATGTGTGGGTGGAGCTGGGCCCTTGTTCATGTTAAATCATGTGCCCTGAATTGTGTATAAAGTTACAATGTTTCTCAATAATAAATTCATTCCTACTACAGAAGAGACAGAGTGCGTCTCGTCTTCTTCCAGAGGGGTCGGCTCCTATAGGAAAGGGTCGTTTAGCTGTGGATATCGGTAGCGAGTGGATGTGTGCCTAGGAGAGGGAACATCGTAAACGGCGTTAATACCCCTTGAGATTGGGGTGCCGTTACATTGGTTGGCAGCAGCGGGATTTTCCCTCCAGTTCCTGGGACACTCCAAGCCACCACAGTGAATGACCAAGCTATGCAGCCTGCAGGAAAGTCACGCTGAAAGACTTACTTGAGAGCCGAGATGAACGAGAGGAATGGTGATGCAGGACCCCGGTCAGTTGAAGATTTGTTTCAGCAACGAGTTCGAGAGCGCTTGGCATTATATGGTGCTAACCCATCAGAGACCGCCATACAGGAAGCCATTAGAGAAATCGAGCGGCAGGATGAGCGACAACATGAGCAGAGAATGGCGGAAATACGGCAATCAGAGACAACACCTAAAAAAGCAGCACCAACTGAAAGGAGAGGAGAGATACAGATACCAGCCGCCATGGAAAAGGAATTCAGAAGGAGGTTGCGAGAGATGCAGATACAGCATAGAGGACCAGTATCAGAGGAGGTCCTGCTGGGATGGTCTGATTCGATCCGCTGCGAACTCTGGAAGAAAGCGCTAGCTCTCGAGCAGCAACACCAGGGAAAGATTCTCCCCTCCATCCATGTAAGGTACTGGTCGAAGTATGAAGTATGAATGCTGTTATTGGGGGAACAACCGAAGCAGGAGTGGACAGCTGAGTTAAGCAGGCTGATCCGGGCAGAGATGCGGTTGGACGAGAGCTACAGAGCCCTCCGGTGGTATGTAGCCCAAGAGTGCCCATGGTCAGCGGATGACAGCCCCACGGAAGGCTTTGACTATAATGGCCTGGGATTGTTGTATTGGAGGCTGTCCGAGGACCCTGACTTTGGGAGTGATCAGGAGTGGCGTTTGGAGGAAATAATGGAGCACAGAGAACAAAGACTGAATGTCTCGGAAGGGCACTGGGCAGAGGAAGATTTGGAGTTTCTGGCCGTTCAGGAATGGGAGCTGGAGATTGCCTACAAACAGCTGCTAGACTCTGCTCAGCAGCAGGGTGGGGCTCCCTTTGCCTGGGACTATCAGGAATTACCAGTTGACAACTATGAAATCCTGGCTGAAGAATCAGCAGTGGAAAATCTGAAGATTGCCACCCCTAAAGCCGAAGTGAATGATACAGAGTTCCAGGGAGCTAGGGCAGTTGGCTCATCACCCCAACCACAGATTACAGAAGGTATGGACTTAATGGACTGTGCAGAGGGTGTTATGAATTATGCATCGCCCGCTCAAGTACTGGCAGCAGGACAAAGTACTGCAGACCCCTGCTCTACACCCGTGGCAGTGTTGGAGGCCCGTGTTGAGAAGGTGATGGTTCCTCTTTCTGAGTGGATTTCAGAGATGCAGGGAGGAGAAGCAGCCATTTTCCCTCCCCAACAGGTAGCCAGAGCAGATGGTGTGGAGTCCCCAGCAGGAGTACTGGCAACAGGGCAGAGTGATAGCAACCTGTGCTGCCCAGCACCGGAAACAACTGTGGAGTTTCAGGGAGCCGGGGCAGTTGGCCCTTCTCTCCAGCAACAAGCTGAGGTGGTAAAGCTTTTACCCCCAGCTGAATCACTGGCAGCAGGGCAGAATGCTACTGGCCGCTGCACACAACTGCCACTTGAGCGGATATCGGTGGATGGGACTGCGGTCTCCACTCACAGCAACCCAGCAGAAGAGCTGGCAACAGAGCCGAGTGTCACGGGCCTCGGCTCTCAACTAACAGAAGAGGGAGTTCCTGTGGTATTGGATGGGACTTCAGTCCTCACTGACACAACCCCAGAAAATGGTGTGACACTGAGACAGGAGGATGTCAGCCTTGCTTTGCAAGTACTGGGGGACTTCCACCTACCACAAGTGGATGGGACTTCAGTCTCCACTTGTATACCCCAGGGATGCCGGGCAGTCGACCCAGATCCCCAACAGCATGACGGACTGAGCCCAGTCACCCTGTCCTCTCCCCAGCGGCGGGTATGTTCTCTGAGAGAGGCAGAGGTTGGCTGGGTAAGTAATGCTCTGCTTGGAGCAATTCATTTGTGGTACTGGGTGGATACCAGCATTGGAAGAATGGACCCATGGACTAACTTCGGAGTAGACCCGTCTGGGGTCCCCTCCTCTGTTAGTCCCCTGCCGAAAGGGGAGATGTGTGACAGTGGGGTCACTTTGGACACAGGGTGAATAAAAGAAACCCCCGATATGGTCTGTGATAGCCATATTCAAGGCTGTATATACATTGTATATAGATTGGATGTGTACTGTATGTGGGGGTTAAGTATCATTGCTGTGAGGAATTAAGTTGTTTTGCATTTCTATTGTTCATTTAAGTCTGTCCTTGTGTGTATTGTAAAGTGCCAGACAGACTGGCTGCCAACCCTTTGTGAAAAGATGTGTATTGGAGATCGTATATTCTATTGTGTTGGGATCTTTTGAAGCCTAGCAGACGTCAGGATGAGGTGTTGAGTTTTGGGATGTGTGGGTGGAGCTGGGCCCTTGTTCATGTTAAATCATGTGCCCTGAATTGTGTATAAAGTTACAATGTTTGTCAATAATAAAGGCTTTCCTACTACAGAAGAGACAGAGTGCGTCTCGTCTTCTTCCAGAGGGGTCGGCTCCTATAGGAAAGGGTCGTTTAGCTGTGGATATCAGTAGCGAGTGGATGTGTGTCTAGGAGAGGGAACCTCGTAAACGGCGTTAATACCCCTTGAGATTGGGGTGCCGTTACAAGGACTATGGGGACTGTTGTGGAAATTTTATGAAGATGTATTTAATATGTATTGTCATAGTGTCGCCCAGTGTTAGTTCTCCCGCAACCCGCTCTAAAGAGCTGACTGGGGCAGACCCACGCTGGTTGAGTCCCGTCTGGTAGGGGGAAAACTTCCTGGGGTTAGGGAGAGGTGTTTGCAGAGTGGGGATATGTCCGCCAGCGAGGGGCCCCTGTGCGACGCACAGAATGATCGTCTGAGGGGGATATGATCGCTCTGCAAGGATATTATCGGTTATAGGCGGATGTGCGCTCTTGTCTCTGCTGTGTCTGATCAGCACATGTCGGGACTCGTAGCGTACGCCTGCAGATAGCCTCCCATCCCCAGGAATGGTAGTTTAATCCGGGTATGAGTTGTTCTCTGGAACAATGCAGAATAAGGATTCCTATCAGCGGAAATATGGGAGTCTTTGAGTTGTTATGGTCAGAGACGGAGTCCATGTTTGAAAGCCATGCGGCTTCTTTTGTTTGGCTTCCAGGTACAGGAAAAACATGATTGCACCCGGTCTCTACTCAGACACGCCCATAAGACTCCTTTTAGCCATTATTCATTGGTTGTTTGTATTAACTCATCCTGTTAGAAGGATTTCTTGTTGGGTCATTTCCTGTGATGTCACTTCCCATGGAGGAAGCGATTGGCACGTCCTGTTTGTTATTGTGATTTACAAATAAAAAGCCGGGCACACCGACAGTCATGCTGATGGAGCTGAGACGTGAGCTGTGGTGATGTCCATTTACTTGGGGGATATACGGGAAAACGAGTGATTGGTAAGATGCATTATATCATTAGATGAAATGTGTGCTTATTAGCACAGGAGAGATGGTGTGCGCTCAGCGTACAGCCCAATTTCCCTGACAGTACCTTAATGCCATGCCTTGAAATCCAGCAATCGTTATGTAGGATACAAAAATGAGTCTTTAAGCAAGAAGGCCCAGGCAATCCAACCAATCCACAGAGAGTCCTCCTTATCACGTCAGAGCACTACATCCATAAGGGCCAGCCTGGAGCACTGAGGATCACTAGAATATCCTACAATGTATACTAGGAAGGAGTTTTCGGGGAGAAAAGACATAGATCTGGGTATACTAATCCCACAGAGCCACTAGAGCATGCGCTTCTTCCACCAGAGGATCCCTGTAACTGTAGATGACCTTGTCTGGCATGTTGTTGAGCCGCGAGGTAAGGAGGTCTAATCCCGTCATCCCCTTCCTGGGACACCTCTGGGTGCAGATAAATGGTGGGCGATGCTGAAACATGAACTTCTGCCCAGGGTAAGGTTGGCTCTATACCCTTTTTGCCACAGCAAGATTTCTGGTTCCTCCCTGAGGGTCGATGTATGACTGAATCCAGATCGGGGGACCCTCCCAGCCAGGTGGTCTAGAGCAGTGGTTCTCAAGTACCCCCAACAGGCCATGTTTGCAGGTTTTCCTTTATCTTGCAAAGGTGCTTTTAAATCATGGTCAATGGCTTGGTATTTTGGAGAGCTATTTTATCTAAAGCCTCGTACACACGATCGGATTTCCATCGGACAAAGCCGTGGATTTTGGTACGAAGGGCGTTGTCTGTGAACTTGTTTTGAATACAGACGGCAGAACTTTTTCAGCCAACATACACAAAACGACATGGTTTTTCAGCTCTTTAGCACCACCCTTTGGGCAACTTCTGCTAATGTTGTCTGATGGTTAGCATTGGTTTGGAGCATGCGTGTTTCTACTTTGGATTTTTTTCCAACGAACTTGTGTACACACGATCGGATAAGCCGACAAGACACATTTGTTGTCGGCCAGTTTTAAAGCATGCTATCCAACAATTGTTGTCGGACAATCCAACAACAATTGTCCGATCAAGGGTACAAACGGTCGGATTTGCCGACAAAACCTTTCTATCACACATTTGTTGTCGGAAAATCCGATTGTGTGTTCGAGGCTTAAGAAATTCCTAAAACATGGCCTGTTGGGGGTACTTGAGGACTGAGGATGAGAACCCCTGGTCTAGAAATACAGAGAAATGTTCCAGAATGTCCAAGTCTCCTCCCCAGACTGACATCACAAAGATCTTTTCAGACACCAGAGCCTGGAGCCTCCAAACAAGGGACAAGTTGGTTCATGTCACCGGGTCAATTGGTCTGTCCAACACCAGACTGACTGACACTAAAGGCAGAATACGGTGTCTGGAGGGTAATGGAGAGGGGCCACCATCAGTCCCAAGCCTCTCATGTAGGATGGAAAGGTTGGGGGACTGAAGAGTACATGATTGGAAGCCGAGAGTTCAGTTTCTCCTCGGAAGGGGACACTCTGGCCGGAAGGTTCAGAATCCACCCCAACGTCTGCCAGGTACAGTTGGGTGAAGGCTTTAATATCCACAAGACCCTGTGCCAACAGTTCCCTCAGCAAGAGGCTGTTCTATTATCCCTCTGAGAGTCCGGCAAGGCCAGCATTTTGGTGAACACACCCCATGCAGAAGATTGGCCAAATGGCAACACCACAAGCCGAAAGGGCAGAGGAGCCACAACAAGGCAAAGAACCCGCTGGAAGCATGGGACAGGCATAATGATTTCCTAAAAGAGGTAGGCCACAGCAGAACTTCTAATCCCCAATAAGGACATAGAGATCCCAAACCAAAAGTGCTGCATTCACCCATCATGGAGCTGTGAACAGGCTGGATTAGAACTCCTGACACCCGTTCCACTGCTGGGACTGGAGCAATGACACCCAGGTCCTGGAGACCTCCAATCTGACATTTGTGGGGTGACACAGGAAGGGAGCAATGTATGAACTGGGAAGGACTGGGAGATAATCTCCGGCTCACAGTGACTGGAGACCACCTTCCTGCACCCGAACATCAGAGATACAAGCTGGTCAAATGTCTGCAAACAGATGTCACCCTAAAGAGGGAGCGGAGCGCAGTGACCTTCCTGCTGGAAAACATTTGTCTGAGGATACAGCGAAGTTCCAGGACTTGAAGGACACCAGAGAGCTCAGCCTGGTTTGGCCTCAAAGCGGTAGAAACGTCCTTTTATTGATTAAATCCTAAGGGTTAGCTTAACCCTAAACAAAGCTTACCTACAAGTACAATAAATATCTCCTAAACCTGCACAGTCTAGGACAGTGATGGAGAACCTTGGCACCCCAGATGTTTTGGAACTACATTTCCCATGAGGCTCATCCACTCTGCAGTGTAGTGGAGCATCATGGGAAACACAGTTCTGGGGTGCCGAGGTTCGCCATCACTGGTCTAGGAGATATTTACTTTAGCAGTGCCGGTGATGTCACCAGCGCACCGCTTCCTCATTGGACGGCGTGCCGCTCATTGAGGGCGCTGTGCCACGGCTGTGAGGTCATCATGGCTCAGCCATTCAAACGACCAAAGCATGCGAACCCGGAAGGAAGAACAGGTGAAGATGGAAGACCTGTGAATGGCGACGGCGTGCCGCTGGAGGGCTTCTTTTTCAGGCAAGTCTTTCATAATGTGCTGGCCCGGTTCTGATCACTTAGGAGCTGCAAGACACTACAGGGAGAGGGTGCAAAAAAAGGGATTTTTATAACAGCTTACCTGTAAAATCCTTTTCTTGGAGTACATCACGGGACACAGAGTGGCATAGTCATTACTAATGGGTTATATAGATACCTTCAGGTGCTGGCACTGGCAACTTCCAAAACCGGAAGTAACCTCCCCTATATAAGCCCCTCCCACCTGGGAGCACCTCAGTTTTGTAGCAAAGCAATAAGTGTCCCAAAAGAGGGGTGGGAGCTGTGTCCCGTGATGTACTCCAAGAAAAGGATTTTACAGGTAAGCTGTTATAAAAATCCCTTTTTCTTTTTCGTACATCACGGGACACAGAGCGACATAGTCATTACTAATGGGACGTCCCAAAGCAATGCCCAATGAGGGGGGGGATACACCATACATAAGCTGGGCACCATCAGGCATGAGGATCTTTTGCGGCCTGCAACACACTGCGCCCAAAGGCGACATCCTCCTGACTTCTAACGTCCACCTGGTAGAACCTAGTAAACGTGTGAACTGAAGACCACGTTGCGGCCTTACAGATTTGAGCCAGGGAGACCTGGTGATGCACTGCCCATGAAGTTCCAACTGCTCTCGTGGAGTGCGCCCTAACTTTGAACGGAGGCGGTCTCCTTCTCAAGCCATAGGCTTGTATTATGACCTGTCGAATCCACTTGGCTAAAGTAGATTTTGACGCTGCCTGACCCTTTCTGGGGCCTTCCGGCAGAATAAACAAAGAATCCGTTCTACGAATCTGAGCAGTGGCTTTTAGATAAGCTTTAACTGCTCTTACTACATCCAAAGAATGCAATAACTTTTCCTCTACCGAAGTAGGTTTGGGGAAAAAAGAAGGAAGAACCACATCTTGGTTCAAATGAAACCTCGATACCACCTTAGGAAGAAAGGCTGGATGAGGACGTAACACTACTCTGTCCTTATGGACAACCAGATATGGCTCCTTACAGGACATAGCTGCTAATTCCGACACTCTTTTAGCCGAACAAATGGCTACTAGAAAAATCAATTTCCTGGTGAGAAGAACCAAGGAAATGTGTTGTAATGGTTCAAATGGTTGTTTCTGTAGAACCGACAGAACCAGGTTTAGATCCCATGGACATATGGGAATACTAACCGGAGGGCTAATACGCATCACTCCTTGTATGAAAGCTTTGACTAATGAATGCAAAGCCAAGGGCCTTTGAAAAAATATTGACAAGGCCGAAATCTGACCCTTGATAGTACTCAAGGCCAGCTTCCTATCTACAGCCCACTGTAGGAAGTCCAGAATCCTACCTATTACGTACTTACATTTCCTGGCTTCACACCACGCGATGTACGCCTTCCAGATCCTATAATAGATCTGCCTGGATACCGGCTTCCTGGCATTGATCATGGTAGATACCACAGGATTAGAGAGCCCTCTCTTTTTTAGAATGTGGGCTTCAATAGCCAGGCCATCAACCCTAGGGCTGGTAAGGAAGGGTGGTATATCGGTCCTTGCGACAGCAGGTCCGGACGATGTGGGAGGGTCCAAGGACTCCTCACTGACATTTTTACAATCTCCGCGTACCATGCCCTTCGGGGCCACGCTGGAGCCACCAGAATCACTGGTTTCTTTTCTACCCTGATTCTGCGGAGTAATCGAGGTAACAATTGTGGCGGTGGGAATGCATATATCAGCTTGAACTGATCCCAAGGGAACACTAGGGCATCCGAGCCGCAAGCTAGGGGATCCCTTGTCCGAGAGACAAACCTGTCCACCTTTGCGTTGAATCTGGATGCTAGCAGATCTACATCCGGTGTTCCCCACCGCTGGCATATTGCCTGGAAAACCTCGGGGTGAAGAGACCATTCCCCCGGGCATAATTGTTGGCGACTTAAAAAGTCCGCTCTCCAATTTTCCACTCCTGGGATGAAAACTGCGGATATGGCTGGGACATATCTTTCTGCCCATTCCAGGATGCAATTCGCTTCCCTCTGGGCTGCACGACTCCTGGTGCCACCCTGGTGATTGATATATGCCACTGTTGTGGCATTGTCTGATTGAATTCTGACAGGGGACCCTTGGAGTTTGGATGTCCATGCTACTAGGGCATACCGGGCTGCTCGTATCTCTAAGAGATTGATGGGCAGGGCCTTCTCTGCTTCTGACCACTTGCCCTGGAGAGACCATTGCTCCAGTACTGCCCCCCAGCCTATGAGGCTGGCATCTGTAGTGACCACCTTCCAAGAAACCGGACTGAAGGGTTTCCCCTTTTCCAGATTCTGGGGCACCAACCACCAATGGAGGCTCTTGCGAACGGAAGGGGACAGGGACATTGGTAAGTCTAAAGCCTGAACTTTTTTGTTCCAGGCTGACAGTATGGCCCTCTGCAAGTTCCTTGAATGGAATTGACCGTAGGGTACCGCTTCGAAAGAAGCCACCATTTTTCCCAGCAGCCTCATGCACAGGCGTATGGATGGTTTTCTTTTTGTACCCACTAAGTGGGTCAAATCTCTCAAAGACGACACCTTCTCTGGAGGTAAGAAAATCTTTCTTTGATTTGAATCCAGCCTTAGCCCTAAGTATTCCAGACTTTTGACTGGTCTTAGAGCTGACTTGTCTCGGTTGATAATCCAACCGTGATATTCCAGATACTTGATTGTCTCGTGAATAGCTACTTCCAGTTTTTCCACTGAGTGGTCTATCAGCAATAAGTCGTCTAGATATGCCATTATCGTTACACCCCGTGTTCTTAGATTGGCCAATAGTGGGGCCAGAATTTTTGTGAACACTCGTGGTGCTGTGGCCAGACCGAAAGGTAAGGCTCTGAACTGAAAAGGGCGCCCTTCTACTACAAAGCGTAGAAATTTCTGGTGGGCCGGAAAGATGGGAATATGCAAATAAGCATCCTTTATGTCGATCGAGGCTAACCATTCCTGCCCTTGTAGGGCGGTGGCCACCGATCGGATCGACTCCATCCGAAAAGTCCTGATATGTAGGAATTTGTTTAGCCCTTTTAGATTTAATATGGGCCTCACGTCCCCATTTGGCTTGGGGACTGTGACAAGGTTCGAGTAAAACCCGAACCCGCTTTCTTCCAAGGGAACCTTCATGATTACACCTTGGAGCAATAGTTGTTCTAGTGCCAGAAGGAGGGATCCTCTCTTTTGGGGATCGCTTGGCACGTTTGACCTCATAAAATGGGCAGGAGGAGTGTCTTTTAACTCCAGCTTGTATCCCAGACTTACTGCGGAGATCACCCATTTGTCTCTGATGGTGTCCCGCCAGGTCTCTGTGAACAACTGAAGCCTTCCCCCCACCCGATTGAGTGGGGGCAACGCTTCATGACTTGGGGGGAGGTTTTGTACCTCTCTTGACCCAGGGTTTCTTGTTACCCTGTGATTGTCCCTGATTTCTGCCCCCTGAATTTGACCGCGGAGGCCGTCGGAACTGTTTCACAGCCGATGTGCCAGGGACTGGAGAAGTAGGCCTCTTAAAAGAAGGACTTCTACCCTTATTCTTAACCGGCAAGAGTGAACTTTTACCGGCAGAAATTTTCTGGATATACTTGTCCAGATCTTCTCCAAATAAGCGTTCTCCATGAAATGGGAAGCTAATCAGCAATTTCTTACAGGGAGCTTCAGCAGACCAGTTTTTGAGCCATAGAAGCCTACGCATATGTACTACAGACAGCGTAAAGCGGGAGGCCTGATGGATTGAATCCTTTATAGCGTCCACCGCAAAGCATAAGGCTCTAGGCAGGTCAGCTAGGGCAAGAGCCTGCTGATCTGGTAAGTCTCATAAGACTTGTTTCAACTGATCCTTCACTGCTTGGCAGACCCCAATCGCTGCTACCGCAGGTTGTGTCACCATGCTTGCTGTAGAGAAAGCTGATTTTAGTAAAGACTCCAATTTTTTATCTATTGGGTCTTTGAACATTGGAACATTATCTACTGGACATGTCAGTGATTTGTTAACAGAAGAGATGGCTGCGTCCACTGTAGGGACCCTCCATTTTTTTATGAACTTATCCTCCATGGGATAGATCACCGGAAATCTCTTGGGGGGAGCAAATATTTTATCAGGATGCTCCCAATCCTGGTAAATAAGCCCTTCCAATAAAGGGTGGATTGGGAAGGAACAGACAGCCTGGGGAGCTTTTAGCGACCCCAGCGAGGAAACCGTAGTGGTTGATGGTTCCGCCAGAGGCATTTTAAATGCTGATCGGACCATGTTAGTCAGAGACTGAACCCATAATCTTTCAGCCTGAGATGCTGAGAAAGGTTCTTCCACTGTTGATTCCTCCATAACTGAATCAACCTCATCCTGATCCCCTTCAGGTAGGTCGATCTCTGTGTGGGGCTGTTCCTCCACTAACAGGCACTCTGAAGGAGGAGACGGAGATCGGACGCGCTTTCCCTGTGACAGGGAAGCAGCGATCAATGCTGTTAATCTCTCTTCCAATCCTCCCAGAGTTGAGGATAAAACCTCCTCTGTTATATATACAGGAGCAGGTGGACTGGGGACAGCCGCAGCACCAGGTACTCCTGCGGGGTTCCTACGGCTACTGACCTCTGAAATTTCAGGGGAGATTGGTGCAATACAAGCATGCCCAAAATCCTCAGAGCCCGATGGAGACCCCTTTGGCTTCCTGGAAGACTTATTTCCGGAGCGTCTGGACGACATATCCTTTAAGCACAAAGCTGAGGTATTCCCGTCGTCATACACCCAATTTTACTGGTAATAGTCTAACACAGTTGCTGCTATATACCAGCTGGTGTCCACTAAAGTGCCTTTCTATGGGGATGCCTGCATCAACCGCCTCTGTGTGCCACTGTTTGTTTCTAGCTCTGCTTGCATCCAGCTGACACTTGTACTGTGTCTTTTATCCATGCTGGGACGCCTGCACATGCGCAGAAGCGCCGCGGCGCGCATCGAGCGTCATCCACCCGCCCCTTTCCTTTCATAGGAGGCGCGTGCACGCGCCCGTGTGCCTTCGGCGCCTTTTTTGAAAACAAGCAGGGACTAGGAGCCAGGGCCCTTTTTGCCGGAGGGCCTGTGCGGTGGATGAGCGCAGCAACAGGGCAGAGGAAGTGGATTCCCACAGAGAAACTTACCAACTGCCTGGATCTTTTGACTTAAAAAGCCAAAAATCCACATGATAAGAAAAATGGACCACAGCGGCCTCTAGTGGTTTAACACAGGTACCGCGGTCTCCTTTTTTTTTTTTTTCTTGACTACTATTAAAATTTTACATTTTCTCAGTAGTAACAGGCATACACAGATATTAGCGGGAATACCGTTAGGTAACAGACAGAAAGACAAATTAGGCTTGGGGGTCCCCCAATAGAACCAAGTTCCTGGGGGCCCCCACTTACCTGTTCCCCGCCGCAGGACTCTGTTTGGTCCACAGAAGCCCAAACTTCACCTATCACGGCAGGCATTGTAATTAAACCTTCAGGGACCAGGTTCCCAAGGATTCCACTCCCCTGGACCTGTATAGCACCCTGCACAGACAACATCTTGGTCATGGGTATGACCAGAGCTCTGGATCCCAGGGTCCAGCCCTCCTAAGAGAGGCATTACAGGCAAAACCTTGCTCTTCTGTTGCAAGGCCCGGGTACCGACCGTTTAGCTATGAAGCTTTTTTGGTCGGATCCGGAACAGCTTACTGAGGCCCATAAAAGAACCTGTACGCAAGCTCAGTGAAAACACATGTTACTCTTTGGCCAACACCTTAGACACTGGCAAAAAACTGAGGTGCTCCCGGATGGGAGGGGCTTATATAGGGGAGGGTACTTCCGGTTTTGGAAGTTGCCAGTGCCAGCACCTGAAGGTATCTATATAACCCATTAGTAATGACTAAGTCGCTCTGTGTCCCGTGATGTACGAAAAAGAAAGTCGGGTGCAGCTCTGCATGGCAGCCAATCAGCTTCTACCTTCAGCTTGATAATAAAACCTGGAAGCCGATTGGTTTCTATGCAGAGCTGCACCAGATTCGGAGTGCTCCAGATTTAATAAGCCAGCCCTTCGTGTCATCAATAAAAAGTTAAAGGAAGTGGAAAGGATCAATCACACCGGAGGAGACCTCTCCACCCTCCGCTGAACATTGACCTCATTATCCTGCCCAGCAATGAGATTTGTATCAGCCTGATGGTGACTGTGACAGACCTAGCCGGGACAGAGGCTTTTGGAGACGACTGAATGCTGGCCTCTTACCTACTGATTATGGGCCCTGGATTTTAAGGGAACAATACTCTTTGTGAGGTGCATGCCTGTGGACCTTGAAGTAATGTTACTTTGGATTCAAGTCCATGTCCCCCCAAAACACACAGACTCTGGGAACCCTGTATATGCCATATTATAGTGATGACTTCATAATGTTGGGGCTCATAGAAGAGGCTGATGTCATCACCTCCAGCCACCTGTCTGTCTGTCTGTATAATGTGTTTATTGTAAATAAGTCTAGTGTGGGCTCTAAGGCCCGGTTCACATAGGGGCGCCTCCTCAGGCGACTGTCGCCTGAGGAGTCGCGTCCAGGTCTGTGCTATGGAACCGTTCTAATAGGAGCGACCTGAGTCGCTCCGACTTAGAAAAAAGGTTCCTGTACTACTTTGGGGGCGACTTGCATTGACTTCTATACAGAAGTCATTATGCAAATCGCCTCAGGCGGGCATCTCAAGTCGTCTTGAGGGTGCGCCACCGAGTGGCCCCCCGAAGTCGTGCCGCCCCTGTGAGAACCGGGCCTAAGTCTCTCACCCATTGTTGTTTATGATTATTATCTCTGATATTGTGAGAAGGTTTTCTGTGTTTCTATTTATGATAATGTTGATTGTGTCTGAGCTAAAAGACGGCAAGTCTGTCCTAAAGGTCATGCCTCCGAGTCACCTAGGCTGTCTAAAGGATTAGATAATTAGCTCATGTTATATAGGTTTCTGGTTAGAGTTTGTATTGTCACCCTTGTGTATATATTTGTGTGAGATCTCAAATAAAAGGCTATTCCTGATGTACTCCAAGACTGGTGTTGTCTGGTGACTGGGGGGGGGGGGTTAAAGAGTCTTGGATGGTGCTGGTTCTGGACAAAGGGAGCATTGACGGCAGACAAAGTCCGGTTTGAGGACGAGGGTTTGTCACAGTGACACACAGAGGAGATGTATATAGCTACAACCATGACATCACTAGACATTCATATTATTGTACACAAGGTGGGGGGGAAGGGGCACACTGACACCCAATAATACAGACAGAAGACACAGATCTACTTACAGGGTTCTCCTTGAAATCTTCACTTAGCATTTCTGGGGCGATCCATCCTTCAGTACCAGGAACCCCAGATCTCCGGCTGAAGCTGTGTCTTCCCACCGCCAGCTTCTTGCACAGACCGAAGTCGGAGATGATGGCCTTCACTCTGCCGTGAGCGTTGGGCATAGAGATGAGGATGTTGTGTGGCTTCAGGTCACGGTGCACTGAGAGAGGACAGGACAATGTTCATTCAAGAGACCCGGTCACATATACCGCAGTACAGAGAACACAGAGCAGTCACATAAGAAGGTTGGTCCCAGACATGGATGGCTGGTCACCTACCGATGTTCAGGGAGTGGAGGTAGGCCAGGCCGGACATGGTCTGCTCCAGGAGGGTGATGGGTTCCAGGCCGTGCCGATCAAAGTCCTTCTCTTCTACATACTGAGGAACAGAGGACAGACATAAGACACACAACCATTGGAGGAGATGGACAGACATAAGACACACAACCATTGGAGGAGATGGACAGACATAAGACACACAACCATTGGAGGAGATGGACAGACATAAGACACACAACCATTGGAGGAGATGGTGAGGACAGGCATTAACAACAGCCATTGGAGGAGATGGTGAGGACAGACATAAGACACACAACCATTGGAGGAGATGGTGAGGACAGACATAAGACACAACCAATGGAGGAGATGGTGAGGACAGACATAAGACACACAGCCATTGGAGGAGATGGTGAGGACAGACATAAGACACACAACCATTGGAGGAGATGGTGAGGACAGACATAAGACACACAGCCATTGGGGAGATGGACAGACATAAGACACACAGCCATTGGGGAGATGGACAGACATAAGACACACAGCCATTGGGGAGATGGACAGACATAAGACACACAGCCATTGGGGAGATGGTGAGGACAGACATAAGACACACAGCCATTGGAGGAGATGGTGAGGACAGACATAAGACACACAACCATTGGAGGAGATGGTGAGGACAGACATAAGACACACAACCATTGGGGAGATGGACAGACATAAGACACACAACCATTGGGGAGATGGTGAGAACAGACATAAGACACACAACCATTGGAGGAGATGGTGAGGACAGACATAAGACACACAGCCATTGGAGGAGATGGTGAGGACAGACATAAGATACACAACCATTGGAGGAGATGGTGAGGACAGACATAAGACACACAGCCATTGGAGGAGATGGTGAGGACAGACATAAGACACACAACCATTGGAGGAGATGGTGAGGACAGACATAAGACACACAACCATTGGGGAGATGTTGAGGACAGACATAAGACACACAGCCATTGGAGGAGATGGTGAGGACAGACATAAGACACACAGCCATTGGAAGAGATGGACAGACATAAGACACACAACCATTGGAGGAGATGGACAGACATAAGACACACAACCATTGGAGGAGATGGTGAGGACAGACATAAGACACACAACCATTGGAGGAGATGGTAAGGACAGACATAAGACACACAGCCATTGGAGGAGATGGTGAGGACAGACATATGACACACAACCATTGGAGGAGATGGTGAGGACAGACATAAGACACACAACCATTGGAGGAGATGGTGAGGACAGACATATGACACACAACCATTGGAGGAGATGGTGAGGACAGACATAAGACACACAACCATTGGAGGAGATGGTGAGGACAAACATAAGACACACAACCATTGGAGGAGATGGACAGACATAAGACACACAACCTTTGGAGGAGATGGTGAGGACAGACATAAGACACACAACCATTGGAGGAGATGGTGAGGACAGACATAAGACACACAGCCATTGGAGGAGATGGTGAGGACAGACATAAGACACACAGCCATTGGAGGAGATGGACAGACATAAGACACACAACCATTGGGGAGATGGACAGACATAAGACACACAACCATTGGAGGAGATGGACAGACATAAGACACACAACCATTGGAGGAGATGGACAGACATAAGACACACAACTATTGGAGGAGATGGTAAGGACAGACATAAGACACACAGCCATTGGAGGAGATGGTGAGGACAGACATATGACACACAACCATTGGAGGAGATGGTGAGGACAGACATAAGACACACAACCTTTGGAGGAGATGGTGAGGACAGACATAAGACACACAGCCATTGGAGGAGATGGTGAGGACAGACATAAGACACACAGCCATTGGAGGAGATTGACAGACATAAGACACACAGCCATTGGAGGAGATTGACAGACATAAGACACACAACCATTGGGGAGATGGACAGACATAAGACTAGGGATGAGCTTCGTGTTCGAGTCGAACATACGTTCGACTCGAACATCGGCTGTTCGATCGTTCGACGAAGATCGAACGATTTGGGCCGTTCGCGCCAAATTCGAGTGACGCGAACGGCCCACAATGCACTACGCCATCGCAGTGTCATCCAGGCGCTGTGATTGGCCAAGCATGCACTGTGACCCCGCATGCTTGGCCAATCACAGCGCCGGCAGCGAGGAGAGCAATGATTGGCCACAGGCAGGATGCCTGTGGCCAATTATTCTTGAGGGGGTTTAGTACACGCCCCACACTATAAAAGGCCGCCAGCGCGGCGGCCTTGTGTAGTGTGTTCCGGAGCAGGGAAAGAGAAGCATAGGCAGGGACAGTGTCATTTTTTTTCCTTTACTAATCCTGGATTCCTTGTGTTTAGGGACAAATAAGGATAGGTAGGGAGAGTGTCAGTGTGTTTTTCTGTGCTAAACCTTGTTTGTAGGGACAGAGAGGTACAGTGAGGGAAAGTGTCAGTGTGCTATTCTGTTCTAAACCAATCTTGCTGAACCATATTTGAAATCCTTGAGTTTAGGGACTGAGAGGTACAGTGAGGGAAAGTGTCAGTGTGCTATTCTGTGCTAAATCTTGCTAAATCACTCTGCTGCCCATACCGCCATCCTCGGTGAGGGAACCAGGAAGTGAAGCCTTGCGGCTTCACTGCCCGATTCCCTACGGCGCATGCACGAGTCGCGCTGTGCCGCTCTGACTGGTCCCCGTGTGTTCTGGGAGCCGAGTGTCTCCCAGAACACAACGGGTATTCTGCAGGAAGTGACGTACTTCCCACAGATTTCCCGCAGAGGACTACCGGAAATTGGTGCAAATACCTGTCTTAGACAGGTATCTGCACCCCTCTCCCTCCTGAAAGGTGTCAATTGTGACACCGGAGGGGGGGAGGGTTCCGATGAGCGGAAGTTCCACTTTAGGGTGGAGCTCAGTTTTAAGCATCCTATAGATAAGAAGCTGGAAGTTTTTTTAATGTCATGTGATCACTGGGAGGAGGAGGGGATCATGTGATCACTGGGAGGAGAGAGGATCATGTGATCACTGGGAGGAGGAGGAGATCATGTGATCAATGGGAGGAGGAGGAGATCATGTGATCACTGGGAGGAGAGAGGATCATGTGATCACTGGGAGGAGAGAGGATCATGTGATCACTGGGAGGAGAGAGGATCATGTGATCACTGGGAGGAGAGAGGATCATGTGATCACTGGGAGGAGAGAGGATCATGTGATCACTGGGAGGAGAGAGGATCATGTGATCACTGGGAGGAGGAGATCATGTGATCACTGGGAGGAGAGAGGATCGTGTGATCACTAGGAGGAGGAGATCATGTGATCACTGGGAGGAGAGAGGATCATGTGATCACTAGGAGGAGGGGATCATGTGATCACTTGGAGGAGGAGAGGATCATGTGATCACTGGGAGGAGAGAGGATCATGTGATCACTGGGAGGAGGAGGGGATCATGTGATCACTGGGAGGAGGAGAGGATCATGTGATCACTGGGAGGAGAGAGGATCATGTGATCACTGGGAGGAGGAGATCATGTGATCACTGGGAGGAGGAGGGGATCATGTGATCACTGGGAGGAGGAGGGGATCATGTGATCACTGGGAGGAGGAGGGGATCATGTGATCACTGGGAGGAGAGAGGATCATGTGATCACTGGGAGGAGGAGGAGATCATGTGATCAATGGGAGGAGGAGGAGATCATGTGATCACTGGGAGGAGAGAGGATCATGTGATCACTGGGAGGAGAGAGGATCATGTGATCACTGGGAGGAGAGAGGATCATGTGATCACTGGGAGGAGAGAGGATCATGTGATCACTGGGAGGAGAGAGGATCATGTGATCACTGGGAGGAGAGAGGATCATGTGATCACTGGGAGGAGAGAGGATCATGTGATCACTGGGAGGAGGAGATCATGTGATCACTGGGAGGAGAGAGGATCGTGTGATCACTAGGAGGAGGAGATCATGTGATCACTGGGAGGAGAGAGGATCATGTGATCACTAGGAGGAGAGGATCATGTGATCACTGGGAGGAGAGAGGATCATGTGATCACTGGGAGGAGAGAGGATCATGTGATCACTGGGAGGAGGAGGGGATCATGTGATCACTGGGAGGAGGAGAGGATCATGTGATCACTGGGAGGAGAGAGGATCATGTGATCACTGGGAGGAGGAGATCATGTGATCACTGGGAGGAGGAGGGGATCATGTGATCACTGGGAGGAGGGGATCATGGGATCACTGGGAGGAGGGGATCATGTGATCACTGGGAGGAGGAGAGGATCGTATGATCACTGGGAGGAGGAGGGGATCATGTGATCACTGGGAGGAGGAGGGGATCATGTGATCAATGGGAGGAGGAGAGGATTAGGTGATCACTGGGAGGAGGAGAGAATTGTCATGGATATGCAGTAGTTTGTCTGTCAGCTTACCTTCCTTCCCATGTGTTCATCTTAGAGGCCTGAGCCCTTTCACCTGGCTTCCTTTATAATCTCCTCCCAGCCAGACTCCACCCCAGGCCCTATCACAGAACACTATATTAACCTGTGCTAGGGATGAGCTTCGTGTTCGAGTCGAACATACGTTCGACTCGAACATCGGCTGTTCGATCGTTCGACGAAGATCGAACGATTTGGGCCGTTCGCGCCAAATTCGAGTGACGCGAACGGCCCACAATGCACTACGCCATCGCAGTGTCATCCAGGCGCTGTGATTGGCCAAGCATGCACTGTGACCCCGCATGCTTGGCCAATCACAGCGCCGGCAGCGAGGAGAGCAATGATTGGCCACAGGCAGGATGCCTGTGGCCAATTATTGCTGAGGGTGTTTAGTACACGCCCCACACTATAAAAGGCCGCCAGCACGGCGGCCTAGTGTAGTGTGTTCCGGAGCAGGGATAGAGCAGCATAGGCAGGGACAGTGACTGTTATTTCTTTCTTGCTTAACCTGGATTCCTTTAGTTTAGGGAAAGAGAAGGATAGGTAGGGAGAGTGTCAGTGTGTTTTGTGCTTGTGCTATAGTGTGCTTAAAAAAAACATTTTTTCTAGGGACAGAAAACTGTAGGTAGGGAGAGTGTCAGTTTATTTCACTCTGCAAGTCCTTGTTTCCAGGGACCTGTAAGGACAGTGAGTGAATTGTCCTTGTGCTATATTGTGATTAAAAAAAACATTTTTTCTAGGGACAGAAAACTGTAGGTAGGGAGAGTGTTTTTTTTCTTTCACTCTGCAAGTCCTTGTTTCCAGGGACCTGGAAGGACAGTGAGTGAATTGTCCTTGTGCTATATTGTGCTTAAAAAAAACATTTATTCTAGGGACAGAAAACTGTAGGTAGGGAGAGTGTCAGTTTATTTCACTCTGCAAGTCCTTGTTTCCAGGGACCTGTAAGGACAGTGAGTGAATTGTCCTTGTGCTATATTGTGATTAAAAAAAACATTTTTTCTAGGGACAGAAAACTGTAGGTAGGGAGAGTGTTTTTTTTCTTTCACTCTGCAAGTCCTTGTTTCCAGGGACCTGGAAGGACAGTGAGTGAATTGTCCTTGTGCTATATTGTGCTTAAAAAAAACATTTTTTCTAGGGACAGAAAACTGTAGGTAGGGAGAGTGTCAGTTTCTTTCACTCTGCAAGTCCTTGTTTCCAGGGACCTGTAAGGACAGTGAGTGAATTGTCCTTGTGCTATATTGTGATTAAAAAAAACATTTTTTCTAGGGACAGAAAACTGTAGGTAGGGAGAGTGTTTTTTTTCTTTCACTCTGCAAGTCCTTGTTTCCAGGGACCTGTAAGGACAGTGAGTGAATTGTCCTTGTGCTATATTGTGCTTAAAAAAAACATTTATTCTAGGGACAGAAAACTGTAGGTAGGGAGAGTGTCAGTTTATTTCACTCTGCAAGTCCTTGTTTCCAGGGACCTGTAAGGTCAGTGAGTGAATTGTCCTTGTGCTATATTGTGCTTAAAAAAAATATTTTTTCTAGGGACAGAAAACTGTAGGTAGGGAGAGTGTCAGTTTCTTTCACTGTGAAAGTCCTTGTTTCAAGGGACAGAGAAGGACACCTGAAGGTAGCCCTTATTGCTTTTTTCCCATCTCCCTGCAGGCCATCTATTAGAATGTCTGGAAGGCAAACAAGGAGAGGCAGACAGTCAGGAGGCAATAAAAGAGGGCAAGCAGGCTCTGTGTCTGGGGGCAACAGTGCTGGTCGTGGACGCGGTGCATTGTCATCAGCACATGGCCATGGGACACGCTTGTCCTTCTTTTCGGCAGCTGGACATGTTGAGCCACATCATGCCGAAGACTTGGTAGAGTGGATGACCAAGCCCTCCTCCTCCTCCTCATCCTCTCTCACCCAGGCTCAGGGTACTGGCAAAGCAGCTGCCAAAGCGTCCTCTTCCCTGGTATCAATGTCAGACTCATCATCAGTCACTCCTTCCCTAGACCCACCATGTCCTCCTCCTGAGGAGTCCCCCGAACTGTTTCAGCACAGTGTTGGGTACATGCTCCAGGAGGATGCCCAGCGTTTCGAAGGGTCTGATGATGAAACCCAGCTACAGGAAGGCAGTAGCATGAGAGCAGACAGAGGGGATGCTCAAGAAGGACACCAATCTGGCAGTCATGTTCCAGCAGCTGCAGCATACTGCCAGATTGGCTCCAGTGATGAGGAGGGAGGGGATGATGAGGTCACTGACTCCACGTGGGTGCCTAATAGGAGAGAGGAGGAGGAGGAGGATGAGGAGGAGGCACATCTCCAACGAGGCAGGATGCCCTTTGGTGGCCAGCGTAAGGGCAGTACACCGACGGAATCACACCGCAGAGCTCCGCCTGTGCAGGGCGCTGCCTCTGCCCGTCATTCAAAAAGTTCTTTGGTGTGGGCCTTTTTTGAGGCTAGTGCATCAGATCGCACAGCTGCTGTTTGCAACATATGTCTCAAGCGTATATCGCGTGGCCAAAACATCAGCCGCTTGGGTACCACATGCCTGACCAGACATATGTTGACCTGCCATGCAGCTCGTTGGCAAGCCTACCTCAAAGACCCACACCAAAGAACAAAGCGGACCTCTCCTTGCACCGCATCAGCTGGGATCTCCAACCCCACTATAACTTCAGTCCTCTCTGAAACATGCACTGAGAGGAATGAAGGTGTAGAATTAGGTGTGTCACAGCCAAGTACTTGCGGCCACTCTGCTAGCAGTACACCGACGTCCGATTCTAGCAGGCAAATTTCCCTGCCCCAGCTGCTGGACCGTCGAAAGAAGTTCACTCCCAGCCATCCACATGCCCAGCGGTTGAATGCTAGCTTGGCTAAATTGCTAGCGCTTCAACTGCTGCCTTTTCAGTTGGTAGACTCGGCCCCCTTCCGTGAGTTTGTGCAATGTGCGGTTCCTCAGTGGCAGGTTCCCAAACGCCACTTTTTCTCACGGAAGGCTATTCCGGCTCTCTACCGGCATGTGGAAGGCAATGTCTTGGCCTCGCTGGACAGGGCGGTCAGCGGTAAGGTGCATATTACCGCTGACTCATGGTCCAGCAGGCATGGACAGGGACGTTACCTTTCTTTCACGGCCCATTGGGTCACTCTTTTGGCAGCTGGGAAGGATTCAGGACAAGGTGCAGTAGTGTTGGAGGTTGTCCCACCGCCACGCCTCCAAAATGCTACTACTGGTTGTGACACACCTCTCTCCTCCACCCCCTCCTCTTCTTCCTCCATGGCCTCTTCCTGTGGTTTGTCCTATGAACCAGCGGTGCTCCGTAGCCGTTCACGGGGCTACGCAAGTACGCAGGCAAAAAGATGCCATGCCGTGCTTGCGCTGGTGTGTTTGGGGGACAGAAGCCACACTGGGGCAGAGGTCCTGTCTGCTCTGCAGGGCCAGGCCGAGAGGTGGTTGACGCCACGCCAGCTTAAGCCAGGAATGGTGGTTTGCGACAATGGCACCAACCTCCTCTCCGCCCTCCGACAGGGACAACTGACCCATGTGCCCTGTGTGGCTCACGTCCTTAACCTGGTGGTGCAGCGCTTCTTGGGCAGGTACCCGGGCTTACAGGATGTCCTGAGGCAGGCCAGGAAAGTCTGTGTACATTTCCGCAGATCTTATAATGCCAGTGCTCGCCTGGCTGAGCTGCAAAAGGAGTTGAACCTGCCCAAGAACCGCCTTATATGTGACATGCCCACCAGGTGGAACTCAACGTTGGCCATGCTGCAGCGGCTGCACACGCAGCAGAGGGCCATCAATGAGTACCTGTGCGACTACGGCACCAGGACAGGGTCAGGGGAGCTTGGTTTTTTTTCTCCACGCCAGTGGGGCATGATCAGGGATGCATGCACTGTCCTGGCACCATTTGAGGAGGCCACGAGGATGGTGAGCAGTGACAGTGCATGCATCAGTGACACTGTACCTCTTGTCCACCTGTTGGAGCACACGCTGCGTGGAATAATGGACAGGGCACTTGAGGCAGAACAGAGGCAGGAAGAGGAGGACTTCCTTGCCTCTCAAGGCCCCCTTTACCCAGACAGTGTTCCTTCTGTCCCACCCATCGCACAGGAAGAGGAGGAGGAGGAGGAGGATTGTGTCAGCATGGAGGTGGAGGCTGGCACTCAGCATCATCAGCAGCAGTCTTTTAGGGATGATTTACAGTCCCAAGAAACCAGTGGACTTGTACGTGGCTGGGAGGAGGTGGCTGCGGATCATGTCGTCCTTAGTGACCCAGAGGACTCCGGAGCGAATGCCTCAGCTAACCTACGCTGCATGGCCTCCCTGATCCTGCAAAGTCTGCGGAAGGATCCTCGTATTCTTCGGATCAAGGAGAGGGACCATTACTGGCTGGCCACTCTCCTTGATCCACGGTACAAGGGTAAGGTTGCGGACCTTATGTTACCGTCGCAGAGGGAGCAGAGGATGAGACAACTCCGGGAGGCCTTGCAGAAAGGTCTGTGCAACGCGTTCCCAGAGACTGGGAGGTTACAAACTCCTGGTCCTGGACAACGAGTTGCTGAGGCTTCGGCCAGTCAAAGAAGGAGCGGTGGGGAAGGTGGCCGTCTGACCGATGCGTTCAGACAATTCTTTAGTCCGCAGCCCCAAAGTATGATCGGTTCCAGCAACCATCGCCAGCGTCTGATAAACATGGTGCAGGAATATCTAGGGGCAAGGTCAGACTTGGACACCTTTCCCACCGAAAATCCTCTGGCTTACTGGGTCTTGAGGATGGATCACTGGCCAGAGCTTGCACAGTATGCAATTGAGCTACTGGCCTGTCCTGCATCCAGCGTTCTTTCGGAACGCACATTCAGTGCTGCTGGAGGATTTGTCACGGATCACAGGGTGCGCCTGTCCACCGACTCGGTTGATCGACTGACTTTCATCAAGATGAACCAGTCTTGGATCACCACCAGCTACCACACACCTGATGCTGATATAACAGACTAATTGATTTTAACATGTCACATCCCTTCAAGACTGATGCTGATGCTGAGTGCCTGTGCTGTTATGTTGACTGGCTATCCTCCTCCTCCGAGTCCTCAATGATACGATTGATGATGATAGCTTGGAAGATCATTTTTGTTTATGGGTGCCGCCACCAGTGCCTAACGCCCAATTTTTCAGCCCCTGTTTAACAGGGGCGTGTAATTACAATTTTTGAAGCAATACTTTGCAACAGGGCTCATTGCTGTGCTCCAAGTACAGTATCTGTGAGGAGTTGCAGTGTTGTGCCACCAGTGCCTAAGGCCCAATTTTTCAGCCCCTGTTTAACAGGGGCGTGTCATTACAATTTTTGAAGCAATACTTTGCAACAGGGCTCATTGCTGTGCTCCAAGTACAGTATCTGTGAGGGGTTGCAGTGTTGTGCCACCAGTGCCTAAGGCCCAATTTTTCAGCCCCTGTTCAACAGGGGCATGTAATTACAATTCTTGATCTAATAATTCACAGCAGGGCCCATTGCTGCACCCACCAAGAGTAACTGTCAGGGCTTACAGTGTTGTGGCACCAGCACCACCATCAAAGGCCCAATTTTTACTACCACTGTTCAACAATTATATGTAATTAAAATTCCTGATATAATAGTTGACAGCAGGGCGTTCCAGCACCAACCAAGAGTAACTGTGAGTGCTTACAGTGTTGTGCCAACACCAACAACTAAGGGGCCTATTTCTGCAGAGTATATACGGCAGGTCCCTACTTTCAAACATCCAACTTACAAACGACTCCTACTTGCAAACGCAAGAAGACAACAGGAAGTGAGAGGAAATCTACCACTAGGAAGGAAAATTCTCTCCTGTAAGAATAAATATGGGAGAAAGGTGTCTCCTCTGTACTGATGCTTTATCAGCAATCCTTGTTTCAAGAAAAACACCACATTTCAAAAACAGTTGTCATTGGGACGGAAAGTGAGGTGAAATGTTCTGAACAGGGGCACAGACAGCAAAACAAATGTTACAGGGGTGATAACCCTTCCCTATGTTTTCCCTAAAGTTTAAAAATAGATTTTTGGTCTGGAGCTACACTTCAACAATGTACCTGTTCAAAATTACAAACAGATTCTACATAAGAACAAACCTACAGTCCCTGTCTTGTATGCACCGCCTGTATAGGGCTGTTCAGAGTATATAGGGCCTTTTTTATTTTATGTGCGGGGTTCCCCTTAATATCCATACAAGACCCAAAGGGGCTGGTAATGGGCTGGGGTAGGGGGGGGGCATGGGGTAGCTATGCCATTTTTCTTAAAGAATTTCATCCATATTACCGGGACCAGACATTACATTAAAGCCGCAAGCAGTTTTAAATGGCTTTTTTTTCCTTTAGAAGTGTCATTTTGTGCAGGGACAGTTCTAAACACGGGAAACACGTGGCACTTCACAGGCATACTTTAGACACCCCCCAGGTACGATATTTAAAGGAATATTTGACTTTTTTTTTTTCACTTTATGCATCATTAAAATGACTGCTCCCGAAAAACGACCGTTTTTAAAACTTCTTTTTGCATTGATACATGTCCCCTGGTGCAAACCCTTTTTAGGACAATAACATGCATAATAGTTGTTATAATTAGCACTTTAGAATTCGAACGTTCGCATCCATTGTATTTAATAGGGTTCTAATGTTCGTTCGAACTTTCGGTCCGTTCGCGGGTTCTGGTGCGAACCGAACCCGGGGGTGTTCGGCTCATCACTACATAAGACACACAACCATTGGAGGAGATGGACAGACATAAGACACACAACCATTGGAGGAGATGGACAGACATAAGACACACAACCATTGGAGGAGATGGACAGACATAAGACACACAGCCATTGGAGGAGATGGTGAGGACAGACATAAGACACACAACCATTGGAGGAGATGGTGAGGACAGACATAAGACACACAACCATTGGAGGAGATGGACAGACAGACATAAGACACACAACCATTGGAGGAGATGGACAGACATAAGACACAACCATTGGAGGAGATGGTGAGGACAGACATAAGACACACAACCATTGGGGAGATGGTGAGGACAGACATAAGACACACAACCATTGGAAGAGATGGACAGACATAAGACACACAGCCATTGGAGGAGATGGTGAGGACAGACATAAGACACACAGCCATTGGAAGAGATGGACAGACATAAGACACACAACCATTGGAGGAGATGGTGAGGACAGACATAAGACACACAACCATTGGAGGAGATGGACAGACATAAGACACACAACCATTGGAGGAGATGGACAGACATAAGACACACAACCATTGGAGGAGATGGTGAGGACAGACATAAGACACACAACCATTGGAGGAGATGGTGAGGACAGACATAAGACACAACCATTGGAGGAGATGGACAGACAGACATAAGACACAACCATTGGAGGAGATGGACAGACATAAGACACAACCATTGGAGGAGATGGTGAGGACAGACATAAGACACACAACCATTGGAGGAGATGGACAGACATAAGACACACAACCATTGGAGGAGATGGTGAGGACAGACATAAGACACAACCATTGGGGAGATGGTGAGGACAGACATAAGACACACAACCATTGGAGGAGATGGACAGACATAAGACACACAACCATTGGAGGAGATGGTGAGGACAGACATAAGACACAACCATTGGGGAGATGGTGAGGACAGACATAAGACACACAGCCATTGGAGGAGATGGACAGACATAAGACACACAACCATTGGAGGAGATGGTGAGGACAGACATAAGACACACAACCATTGGAGGAGATGGTGAGGACAGACATAAGACACAACCATTGGAGGAGATGGTGAGGACAGACATAAGACACACAACCATTGGAGGAGATGGTGAGGACAGACATAAGACACACAGCCATTGGAGGAGATGGTAAGGACAGACATAAGACACACAGCCATTGGAGGAGATGGTGAGGACAGACATAAGACACACAACCATTGGAGGAGATGGACAGACAGACATAAGACACAACCATTGGAGGAGATGGACAGACAGACATAAGACACACAACCATTGGAGGAGATGGACAGACATAAGACACAACCATTGGAGGAGATGGACAGACATAAGACACAACCATTGGAGGAGATGGTGAGGACAGACATAAGACACAACCATTGGAGGAGATGGACAGACATAAGACACACAACCATTGGAGGAGATGGACAAACATAAGACACACAACCATTGGAGGAGATGGACAGACATAAGACACAACCATTGGAAGAGATGGACAGACATAAGACACACAGCCATTGGAGGAGATGGTGAGGACAGACATAAGACACACAGCCATTGGAAGAGATGGACAGACATAAGACACACAACCATTGGAGGAGATGGTGAGGACAGACATAAGACACACAACCATTGGAGGAGATGGACAGACATAAGACACACAACCATTGGAGGAGATGGACAGACATAAGACACACAACCATTGGGGGAAGAGGACAACCTCTCCAGTGACTACTGACCTCCTGCAGGGTGGCTGCACACAGCTCTATGGCGATATACTGGAACTGGCGGTCCCTCTCTGTACAGAAGTAGCGGACGACATTGGGATTCTCGTCAGATTCTCTCAGCAGCTGAACTTCTCTATCTGCAAAACTGAAACACTCCGGCAGGATCCTCTTCACCGCCACATCTCTGTTATCAAAGTGCCCCCTGCAGGAGAAGAGCGGTACAATATGAGCGGGTGGGGAGTGACGTATTACAGGGTGGGGTGGGGTGGGGTGAGGGCGAGGGGACCGACCACAGGGTCGGTTGGGGGGGTATGACCCTTTTTCCTTGGCCTGGGTAATGGAAGGATCACTGACACAAAGACAGAAGTCATACAATCTGAGAGTTGAGTGAAATGGTGACCTGTAGACGATGGTCCCCTCTGCTCCATGACCAAGGACCTCTCGGGGGTTGAAGGAGATCTTCCCCACCATCACATCATCATCATCTGCACAAGAAAACAGTACAATGTATAACCAGCCAGGACGTTGGACAAGCGTCCAATGTACGATGGATAATACCAGAGCCGGTCCACTCATAGTGTGCTGGACTCTGGTGTCACATGGAAGATACAGAAAGAAGAACTCCGTTACCTCCGTCCTCCTGCTCCATGGAGGTGACACTGCCGACCTCGGACACAGACAGATTGGAGTGCAGCGAGTGGTTGGAGGCCTTTGGGGACATGTTGGGGGTGCTGTTAGCTGAGCTCTCACACCGCATGCCAGTCATATCCAGATAATCTCCATCAGTCGTCACCTCGGCGGGCTGGAAAGGAGCGTGCTGAACCTGCAGAAGTTGGATCTTCTCCTCCAGCTGCTTCTGGAACTGCTGGTGCTGCAACTGCTGCTGCTGCTGGACAGTCTGGGGGGCACAGAAACACGAATGACTGGGGTGAACCATGGAATTGGGGGGTCTCGGGGAACGTCTCACTTACCTTAGGATATGTGATGACAAAGGCTACCCATCCCGCCAGGAGGAAAGTGCTGAGGATGATGGTGGCTAGGTCCTTCAGCATCGAGTCCACCGGAGCCTCTGGCTTGGGCAGGAATGGCTTCGATATGTCAGAGATTTCCTGAGCGTAGGACGGGGGCAGCTGTTCTGGGGGGTCCTCCACCATCCCCAACACCTCCTGCCAAGAGACAGAACACAGGGAGAGGGTGAGGGGAACCATTTCTATGAAACACTGGAGAGGACCTCAGGGAGGCTCCAGAACAATGCTGGGGGTTGTGGTCTCCAGTAATGACCAGGAGCTTCAGCTGTGACAGGTCCTTTTTGTTTACAAGTCATTTAATATTACAGCCATGACACCGGTGGCAGGAAAGTATGTGAACCCTTCAGAATGTCCTCATTGTGGTCTCAGCATCACCCAAATACAACAAAAATAGTGTCGCCTGACCTTGGAGAAGGAATCCCTACCTCTGAACACCCGAGTCCCACCATCAGATCACTCTTCAATTTCTGTACACTCATTGCTCAAAACTGGAAGTCTCCACCCTCCCCCCCTTGGAAGTTTCCACATCTCCCCCCCCCCCAACACTGGAAGTCTCCACATCCCCCCCTGGAATTCTCCACATCTTCCTCCAACCCTGGAAGTCTCCACATCCTCCCCCCCAACCCTGGAAGTCTCCACATCCCCCCCCCCCAAACCTGGAAGTCTCCACATCCTCCCCCCCAACCCTGGAAGTCTCCACATCCTCCCCCAACCCTGGAAGTCTCCACATCCTCCCCCAACCCTGGAAGTCTCCACATCCCCCCCCAACACTGGAAGTCTCCACATCCCCCCCCTGGAATTCTCCACATCTTCCTCCAACCCTGGAAGTCTCCACATCCTCCCCCCCAACCCTGGAAGTCTCCACATCCCCCCCCCCAAACCTGGAAGTCTCCACATCCTCCCCCCCCAACCCTGGAAGTCTCCACATCCTCCCCCAACCCTGGAAGTCTCCACATCCTCCCCCAACCCTGGAAGTCTCCACATCCCCCCCCAACCCTGGAAGTCTCCACATCCCCCCCCCAACCCTGGAAGTCTCCACATCCTCCCCCCCCCAACCCTGGAAGTCTCCACATCTTCCCCCAACCCTGGAAGTCTCCACATCTTCCCCCAACCCTGGAAGTCTCCACATCCTCCCCCCCCCAACCCTGGAAGTCTCCACATCCTCCCCCCCCCAACCCTGGAAGTCTCCACATCCTCCCCCCCCCCAACCCTGGAAGTCTCCACATCCTCCCCTCCCCCCCAACCCTGGAAGTCTCCACATCCTCCCCTCCCCCCCAACCCTGGAAGTCTCCACATCCTCCTCCCCCCCAACCCTGGAAGTCTCCACATCCTCCCCCCCCAACCCTGGAAGTCTCCACATCCCCCCCCCCCCAACCCTGGAAGTCTCCACATCCTCCCCCCCCAACCCTGGAAGTCTCCACATCCTCCCCCCCCAACCCTGGAAGTCTCCACATCCCCCCCCCCAACCCTGGAAGTCTCCACATCCCCCCCAACCCTGGAAGTCTTCACATCCTCCCCCTCCAACCCTGGAAGTCTCCACATCTTCCCCCAACCCTGGAAGTCTCCACATCTTCCCCCAACCCTGGAAGTCTCCACATCTTCCCCCAACCCTGGAAGTCTCCACATCCCCCCCCAACCCTGGAAGTCTCCACATCCCCCCCCCCCAACCCTGGAAGTCTCCACCCCCCGACCCTGGAAAACTCCACCCCCCCCCCAACCCTGGAAGTCTCCACATCCTCCCCCTCCCCAACCCTGGAAGTCTCCACATCCTCCCCCAACCCTGGAAGTCTCCACATCCTCCCCCCCTCAACCCTGGAAGTCTCCACATCCTTCCCCCCCCCAACCCTGGAAGTCTCCACATCCCCCCCCAACCCTGGAAGTCTCCACATCCTCCCCCCCCCCCCAACCCTGGAAGTCTCCACATCCTCCCCCCCCAACCCTGGAAGTCTCCACATTTTCCCCCAACCCTGGAAGTCTCCACATTTTCCCCCAACCCTGGAAGTCTCCACATCTTCCCCCAACCCTGGAAGTCTCCACATCTTCCCCCCCAACCCTGGAAGTCTCCACATCCCCCCCCCAACCCTGGAAGTCTCCACATCCCCCCCCCCCAACCCTGGAAGTCTCCACATCCCCCCCCCCAACCCTGGAAGTCTCCACATCCCCCCCCCAACCCTGGAAGTCTCCACATCCTCCCCCCTGACCCTGGAAGTCTCCACATCCTCCCCCCCAACCTTGGAAGTCTCCACATCCTCCCCCCCCCCCAACCCTGGAAGTCTCCACATCCTCCCCCCCCCCAACCCTGGAAGTCTCCACATCCTCCCCCCCCAACCCTGGAAGTCTCCACATCCTCCCCCCCAACCCTGGAAGTCTCCACATCCTCCCCCCAACCCTGGAAGTCTCCACATCCTCCCCCCCAACCCTGGAAGTCTCCACATCCTCCCCCCCAACCCTGGAAGTCTCCACATCCTCCCCCCCCAACCCTGGAAGTCTCCACATCCTCCCCCCCCAACCCTGGAAGTCTCCACATCCTCCCCCCCAACCCTGGAAGTCTCCACATCCTCCCCCCCCCAACCCTGGAAGTCTCCACATCCCCCCCCCCAACCCTGGAAGTCTTCACATCCTCCCCCCCCAACCCTGGAAGTCTTCACATCCTCCTCCCCCCCAACCCTGGAAGTCTCCACATCCTCCCCCCCCCCAACCCTGGAAGTCTCCACATCCTCCCCCAACCCTGGAAGTCTCCACACACACTCCACCTCATTTTCTGGAGATTAACAATGAACGGTTCTCCTACTTCCTCTGAACGAAGAAACGTTCTAGTGATGTTCTCCATGTGATCACCATGATCGGGGTGTGATCCACTGAGGTGTGTGACTTGGAGGGAGAACAGACCTCAGCCAGGAGACCTGTACATGTATACAGACATTGGAAACCAGCACCCCACCCCCGTATACGCCTCCCCTCCTCACCTCATTGAAGCGTGCTTTGTCCCGGGCGGTCTCTATGACGTTCTCCCCTCCCCGGGGGAGGGTGGATGGGAAGGTATCCAGGATCTTGGTTGGGGCAGACAGTGGGATTTCATGATGTCCTGTAGAGATATAATTGGAGGGGATGAGATCAGAGTGACATGTGTGTGTGGGGGAGGGGGGGGGGGGGTGGGTTCAGGAGTTTGGTACTCGGGTATGGAGAGTCTTCTTTAAGAAACACATGATAGTAATGGCCAATGCACTTTACCTATGGCAGCCAATCAGATAAGTGGAATATGAACTCCCACCACACACCTGTGAAGCCTTCTTCTTTGATTGGGGGGTTCTCTATGGTTCCTAAGGGCTCCCCCAGAACAGTCCGGGCCCCGACACTGCCGGTCACACATAATAAAGAGGGAAAGCTACTCATAGAACTAGATGTGCCCAGCAGGGGGCAGAGTTCATACCTATTAACAGCCAATGGTTCCTCCAGTAACTCAGCTTGTCTTTCCCTTTCCCCCCGGGGAGAGTCTTCAGATCGGTGCTGGGGGTGAACTCACACTCTCCGTTCTCCTCTATGGTCACCCCATCTCTGGTGGGTCCATCCAGCAGGGGGATGGCTCTTCCTCTGGGCTACAGACAAGACATACAGTCATCTCTACGGCTGGGGGAGCTCTGATTGGTTACTTTGTAAAGTCACACAGAGGGACACTTACCACCACAGTGACCCCTTCATGCACCAGGGAGGACGAGGCGTACAGGCTGCTGGAATACTTGCCCACATACAGAGTCGGCCTGGAGACAAAAACAAGAGACATGAGACCAGTGAGGCTCCGCCCCTTCCTGGGTCCCCCTCCTATCCTGGAACGGGAAGGTTGTCACTCACATCAGTTGACTTTTGGTCTCGGTTTCTTTGGGGAAGGGATACTTCCACTTGGTGATACGGCCCACCTCCCCGGACATAAAGGTGAGATAGCGCAGCGTCTCCACCCCCACGTTGGTGTGTAGGACCTTCCTGAGACCTTCCCTCTGCCAGATGTAGAGCGCCACCACCGGAGAGGCGTAATTCTGAATCCACAGGACATCCCCCAAATCGCTGTCCACCGTCACCACCAGACCGTCCCCATTGGACACAAAGTGAGACATTTCTACAAGAGAGACCCAAATCACAACCCCTTCCATGAAGAAACAGCGCCCCCTCCCCCAAAACCAGAGCTTACTGTAATCGGTGCCCTCGTCAGGCAGGGGGGCGGCGTAGTCGTAGTAGGTGGCGTTCCAGCGCAGTTCCTTATTCTTCGTGTCATACATGGTGATTGTATACTCTGCAATACAAAACGTCATTCCTCATACTGGGACCCAGCCAATCATCTGCCTCCACACCGGGACCCACCCACATAGCCAATCAGCTGCCTCCTTATCGGGACCCACCCAGCCAATCAGCTGCCTCCATACCGGGACCCACCCAGCCAATCAGCTGCCTCCATACCGGGACCCACCCAGCCAATCAGCTGCCTCCATACCGGGACCCACCCAGCCAATCAGCTGCCTCCATACCGGGACCCACCCATCCAATCAGCTGCCTCCTTATCCGGACCCAGCCAATCAGCTGCCTCCTTATCCGGACCCACCCAGCCAATCAGCTGCCTCCTTATCCGGACCCACCCAGCCAATCAGCTGCCTCCTTATCCGGACCCACCCAGCCAATCAGCTGCCTCCTTATCCGGACCCACCCAGCCAATCAGCTGCCTCCTTATCCGGACCCACCCAGCCAATCAGCTGCCTCCTTATCCGGACCCACCCAGCCAATCAGCTGCCTCCTTATCCGGACCCACCCAGCCAATCAGCTGCCTCCTTATCCGGACCCACCCAGCCAATCAGCTGCCTCCTTATCCGGACCCACCCAGCCAATCAGCTGCCTCCTTATCCGGACCCACCCAGCCAATCAGCTGCCTCCTTATCCGGACCCACCCAGCCAATCAGCTGCCTCCTTATCCGGACCCACCCAGCCAATCAGCTGCCTCCTTATCCGGACCCACCCAGCCAATCAGCTGCCTCCTTATCCGGACCCACCCAGCCAATCAGCTGCCTCCTTATCCGGACCCACCCAGCCAATCAGCTGCCTCCTTATCCGGACCCACCCAGCCAATCAGCTGCCTCCTTATCCGGACCCACCCAGCCAATCAGCTGCCTCCTTATCCGGACCCACCCAGCCAATCAGCTGCCTCCTTATCCGGACCCACCCAGCCAATCAGCTGCCTCCTTATCCGGACCCACCCAGCCAATCAGCTGCCTCCTTATCCGGACCCACCCAGCCAATCAGCTGCCTCCTTATCCGGACCCACCCAGCCAATCAGCTGCCTCCTTATCCGGACCCAGCCAATCAGCTGCCTCCTTATCCGGACCCACCCAGCCAATCAGCTGCCTCCTTATCCGGACCCAGCCAATCAGCTGCCTCCTTATCCGGACCCACCCACACAGCCAATCCGCTGCCTCCTTATCTGGACCCACCCACACAGCCAATCAGCTGCCTCCATACCGGGACCCAACCAACCCACCCACACAGCCAATCAGCTGCCTCCATACCGGGACCCACCCATCCAATCAGCTGCCTCCATACCGGGACCCACCCACACAGCCAATCAGCTGCCTCCATACCTGGGGTGCGATTGGCTGTATTGAGGTACCTACAGGTGGTCTGCCATTTTTTTTTTTTTTTTTTAGCTCAAAGCTAACCCTAAGTCAGGAGTTGGAAGGCCATGACCTTTTGGGGTCACTGCGGAGGAGGGGAATCCTAATGTCCAAATCCTGGGGGTGACCAGACTATGGAGTGCAGCTTTATATCACTGGAGGCCTGCCTTATCTACAGTCATGACATCATCCACTGATGGTGACATCACAGATGGAGATAGATGGACTCACCTGTCCTGCCCAGGTACAGCAGTGTGGTGGACGGACAGACACTCTCTGCGAAGGACGAGGTCAGAGTCTGCTGCTTCTCCCCCGTTACCAGATCAACAACGTACCAAACGTCCTGCTTCTTCCCTGCATGGAGGACAACCACAGAGGTCTACACCCACTTCATGACATCACACAGGAGACCCACCAATGTCTGCATCCAAAATATGGGGCCGTCCAATCACTGATCGTCCAATCCATGTCCACACCCACTTCACAATATCACACAGGAGACCCACCAATGTCTGCACCAATATATGGGGCCGTCCAATCACTGATCACACATATGTGATGACCTCATCCCCATCTGCACCAATCACATTCCTACCTGGTGATGGCTGTGCACCTCATTCACATGCTGCATACAATCTGCCCCCATCCTCTCCATATTATAGGTGGGCAGTCACAGGAGGACTTCCCACACTTACCGCCCCCCACCCAACCCCCCCCACTCACCCATATACAGTATTCCATCCGAGCTGCGACATGGAGAGGCCTGGACCAGCTCTGGGATAGTGAATGGAAGCTTCTGCAAATATACAAAAAGGGACAAGATGTGACCCCTCCCATTACCCCGACACAGGCCCACCCACCCCATGTGACAGCCCCTCCCATTACACCGACACAGGACCACCCACCCAATGTGACAGCCCCTCCCATTACCCTAACACCCCATCCAGTGTGATAGCCCCTCCCATTACCCTGATACCGGCCCATCCCCTCCCCCCAGTGTGACAGCCCCTCCCATTACCCTAACACCCCCCCAGTGTGACAGCCCCTCCCATTACCCTAACACCCCCCCAGTGTGACAGCCCCTCCCATTACCCTAACACCCCCCCAGTGTGACAGCCCCTCCCATTACCCTAACACACCCCCAGTGTGACAGCCCCTCCCATTACCCTAACACACCCCCAGTGTGACAGCCCCTCCCATTACCCTAACACACCCCCAGTGTGACAGCCCCTCCCATTACCCTAACACCCCCCCCAGCGTGACAGCCCCTCCCATTACCCTAACACCCCCCCCAGCGTGACAGCCCCTCCCATTACCCTAACACCCCCCCCAGCGTGACAGCCCCTCCCATTACCCTAAAACCCCCCCCAGCGTGACAGCCCCTCCCATTACCCTAACACCCCCCCCGTGTGCCAGCCCCTCCCATTACCCTAACACCCCCCCCAGTGTGACAGCCCCTCCCATTACCCTAACACCAGCCCACCCCCCCAGTGTGACAGCCCCTCCCATTACCCTAACACCCCCCCAGTGTGACAGCCCCTCCCATTACCCTAACACCCCCCCAGCGTGACAGCCCCTCCCATTACCCTAACAACCCCCCCAGCGTGACAGCCCCTCCCATTACCCTAATAACCCCCCCAGCGTGACAGCCCCTCCCATTACCCCAACACCCCCCCCAGCGTGACAGCCCCTCCCATTACCCTAAAACCCCCCCCAGCGTGACAGCCCCTCCCATTACCCTAAAACCCCCCAGCGTGACAGCCCCTCCCATTACCCTAACACCCCCCCTAGTGTGACAGCCCCTCCCATTACCCTAACACCCCCCCCCAGTGTGCCAGCCCCTCCCATTACCCTAACACCCCCCCCAATGTGACAGCCCCTCCCATTACCCTAACACCAGCCCACCCCCCCAGTGTGACAGCCCCTCCCATTACCCTAACACCCCCCCCAGTGTGACAGCCCCTCCCATTACCCTAACACCCCCCCCAGTGTGACAGCCCTCCCATTACCCTAACACCCCCCCCCCAGTGTGACAGCCCCTCTCATTACCCTAACAACCCCCCCAGTGTGACAGCCCCTCCCATTACCCTAACACCCCCCCCAGTGTGACGGCCCCTCCCATTACCCTAACACCCCCCCCCAGTGTGACGGCCCTTCCCATTACCCTAACACCCCCCCCCCAGTGTGACAGCCCCTCTCATTACCCTAACACCCCCCCCCAGTGTGACAGCACCTCCCATTACCCTAACACCCCCCACCCAGTGTGACAGCCCCTCCCATTACCCTAACACCCCCCACCCAGTGTGACAGCCCCTCCCATTACCCTAACACCCCCCCCAGTGTGACAGCCCCTCCCATTACCCTGACACCAGCCCACCCCCCCAGTGTGACAGCCCCTCCCATTACCCTGACACCGACCCCTCCCCCCAGTGTGACAGCCCCTCCCATTACCCTGACACCGACCCCTCCCCCCCAGTGTGACAGCCCCTCCCATTACCCCTAACACCCCCCCAGTGTGACAGCCCCTCCCATTACCCCAACACCCCCCCCAGTGTGACAGCCCCTCTCATTACCCTAACCCCCCCAGCGTGACAGCCCCTCCCATTACCCTAATACCCCCCCCCAGTGTGACAGCCCCTCCCGTTACCCTAACACCCCCCCCCCCAGTGTGACAGCCCCTCCCATTACCCTAACACCCCCCCCCCAGTGTGACAGCCCCTCCCATTACCCTAACACCCCCCCCAGTGTGACAGCCCCTCCCATTACCCTAACAGCCCCCCCAGTGTGACAGCCCCTCCCATTACCCTAACAGCCCCCCCCAGTGTGACAGCCCCTCCCATTACCCTAACAGCCCCCCCCAGTGTGACAGCCCCTCCCATTACCCTAACACCCCCCCCCCCCAGTGTGACAGCCCCTCCCATTACCCTAACACCCCCCCCCAGTGTGACAGCCCCTCCCATTACCCTAAGACCCCCCCCCAGTGTGACAGCCCCTCCCATTACCCTAAGACCCCCCCAGTGTGACAGCCCCTCCCATTACCCTAACATCCCCCCCAGTGTGACAGCCCCTCTCCCCCAGTGTGACAGCCCCTCCCATTACCCTAACACCCCCCCCCCAGTGTGACAGCCCCTCCCATTACCCTAACACCCCCCCCCCAGTGTGACAGCCCCTCCCATTACCCTAACACCCCCCTCCTCCCCAGTGTGACGGCCCCCCCCATTACCTTAACACCCCCCCTCCCCAAGTATGACGGCCCCTCCCATTACCCTAACACCCCCCCCAGTGTGACAGCCCCTCCCATTACCCTAACACCCCCCCCCCCCAGTGTGACAGCCCCTCCCACTACCCTGACACCAGCCCACCCCCCCAGTGTGACAGCCCCTCCCATTACCCTAACATCCCCCCCAGTGTGACAGCCCCTCCCATTACCTTAACCCCCCCCCAGTGTGACAGCCCCTCCCATTACCCTAACACCCCCCAGTGTGACAGCCCCTCCCATTACCCTAACACCCCCCCAGTGTGACAGCCCCTCCCATTACCCTAACACCCCCCCCAGTGTGACAGCCCCTCCCATTACCCTAACACCCCCCCCTAGTGTGATGGCCCCTCCCATTACCCTAACACCCCCCCCCCAGTGTGACAGCCCCTCCCATTACCCTGACACCAGCCCACCCCCCCAGTGTGACAGCCCCTCCCATTACCCTAACACCCCCCCAGTGTGACAGCCCCTCCCATTACCCTGACACCAGCCCACCCCCCCAGTGTGACAGCCCCTCCCATTACCCTAACACCACCCCCCCCAGTGTGACAGCCCCTCCCATTACCCTAACACCCCCCCCCAGTGTGACAGCCCCTCCCATTACCCTAACACCACCCCCCCAGTGTGACAGCCCCTCCCATTACCCTAACACCCCCCCCCCAGTGTGACAGCCCCTCCCATTACCCTAACATCCCCCCCCCAGTGTGGCAGCCCCTCTCCCCCAGTGTGACAGCCCCTCCCATTACCCTAACACCCCCCCCAGTGTGACAGCCCCTCCCATTACCCTAACACCCCCCCAGTGTGACAGCCCCTCCCATTACCCTAACACCCCCCCAGTGTGACAGCCCCTCTCATTACCCTAACACCCCCCCCAGTGTGACAGCCCCTCCCATTACCCTAACACCCCCCCAGTGTGACAGCCCCTCTCATTACCCTGACACCGGCCCATCCCCCCCCCCAGTGTGACAGCCCCTCCCATTACCCTAACACCCCCCCCTCCCCAGTGTGACGGCCCCCCCATTACCCTAACACCCCCCCAAGTATGATGGCCCCTCCCATTACCCTAACACCCCCCCAGTGTGACAGCCCCTCCCATTACCCTAACACCCCCCCAGTGTGACAGCCCCTCCCATTACCCTAAGACCCCCCCCCCCAGTGTGACAGCCCCTCCCATTACCCTAAGACCCCCCCCAGTGTGACAGCCCCTCCCATTACCCTAAGACCCCCCCCAGTGTGACAGCCCCTCCCATTACCCTAACATCCCCCCCCAGTGTGACAGCCCCTCTCCCCCAGTGTGACAGCCCCTCCCATTACCCTAAGACCCCCCCCAGTGTGACAGCCCCTCCCATTACCCTAACATCCCCCCCCAGTGTGACAGCCCCTCCCATTACCCTAACACCCCCCCCCCAGTGTGACAGCCCCTCCCATTACCCTGACACCGGCCCATCCCCCCCCAGTGTGACAGCCCCTCCCATTACCCTGACACCCCCCCCCCCCCTCCCCAGTGTGACAGCCCCCCCCATTACCTTAACACCCCCCCTCCCCAAGTATGACGGCCCCTCCCATTACCCTAACACCCCCCCCCAGTGTGACAGCCCCTCCCATTACCCTAACACCCCCCCCCAGTGTGACAGCCCCTCCCATTACCCTGACACCAGCCCACCCCCCCAGTGTGACTGCCCCTCCCATTACCCTAACACCCCCCCCCAGTGTGACAGCCCCTCCCATTACCTTAACCCCCCCCCCCAGTGTGACAGCCCCTCCCATTACCCTAACACCCCCCCAGTGTGACAGCCCCTCCCATTACCCTAACACCCCCCCAGTGTGACAGCCCCTCCCATTACCCTAACACCCCCCCCCAGTGTGACAGCCCCTCCCATTACCCTAACACCCCCCCCAGTGTGATGGCCCCTCCCATTACCCTAACACCCCCCCCCAGTGTGACAGCCCCTCCCATTACCCTGACACCAGCCCACCCCCCCAGTGTGACAGCCCCTCCCATTACCCTAACACCCCCCCAGTGTGACAGCCCCTCCCATTACCCTGACACCAGCCCACCCCCCCAGTGTGGCAGCCCCTCTCCCCCAGTGTGACAGCCCCTCCCATTACCCTAACACCCCCCCCCAGTGTGACAGCCCCTCTCATTACCCTAACACCCCCCCCAGTGTGACAGCCCCTCTCATTACCCTAACACCCCCCCCCAGTGTGACAGCCCCTCCCATTACCCTAACACCCCCCCCAGTGTGACAGCCCCTCCCATTACCCTAACACCCCCCCAGTGTGACAGCCCCTCCCATTACCCTAACACCCCCCCAGTGTGACAGCCCCTCTCATTACCCTAACACCCCCCCCCAGTGTGACAGCCCCTCCCATTACCCTAACACCCCCCCCCCCCCAAGTATGATGGCCCCTCCCATTACCCTAACACCCCCCCCAGTGTGACAGCCCCTCCCATTACCCTAACACCCCCCCCCAGTGTGACAGCCCCTCCCATTACCCTAACACCCCCCCCCAGTGTGACAGCCCCTCCCATTACCCTGACCCATCCCTTCCCCCCCAGTGTGACAGCCCCTCCCATTACCCTAACACCCCCCCCAGTGTGACAGCCCCTCCCATTACCCTAACACCCCCCCCCCGAGTGTGACAGCCCCTCCCATTACCCTAACACCCCCCCCAGTGAGACAGCCCCTCCCATTACCCTAACACCCCCCCCCCAGTGTGACAGCCCCTCCCATTACCCTAACACCCCCTAGTGTGACAGCCCCTCCCATTACCCTAACACCCCCCCCCAGTGTGACAGCCCCTCCCATTACCCTAACACCCCCCCCCAGTGTGACGGCCCCTCCCATTACCCTAACACCCCCCCCCAGTGTGACAGCCCCTCCCATTACCCTAACACCCCCAGTGTGACAGCCCCTCCCATTACCCTAACACCCCCCAGTGTGACAGCCCCTCCCATTACCCTAACACCCCCCAGTGTGACAGCCCCTCCCATTACCCTAACACCCCCCCCCCAGTGTGACAGCCCCTCCCATTACCCTAACAACCCCCCCCCAGTGTGACAGCCCCTCCCATTACCCTGACACCAGCCCATCCCCCCAGTGTGACAGCCCCTCCCATTACCCTGACACCAGCCCACCCCCCCAGGTGTGACAGCCCCTGTCATTACCCTAACACCCCCCCAGTGTGACAGCCCCTCCCGTTACCCTAACACCCCCCCCCAGTGTGACAGCCCCTCCCGTTACCCTAACACCCCCCCCAGTGTGACAGCCCCTCCCGTTACCCTAACACCCCCCCCCAGTGTGACAGCCCCTCCCATTACCCTAACACCCCCCCCCCAGTGTGACAGCCCCTCCCATTACCCTAACACCCCCCAGTGTGACAGTCCCTCCCATTACCCTAACACCCCCCCCCAGTGTGACAGCCCCTCCCATTACCCTGACACCAGCCCACCCCCCCAGTGTGACAGCCCCTCCCATTACCCTGACACCAGCCCACCCCCCCAGTGTGACAGCCCCTCCCATTACCCTGACACCAGCCCACCCCCCCAGTGTGACAGCCCCTCCCATTACCCTGACACCAGCCCACCCCCCCAGTGTGACAGCCCCTCCCATTACCCTGACACCAGCCCACCCCCCCAGTGTGACAGCCCCTCCCATTACCCTGACACCAGCCCACCCCCCCAGGTGTGACAGCCCCTCTCATTACCCTGACACTGATTACCACCTCTACCTCGTGTGACCCCCCGCCCCCCCAGCATCTTACCGTCAGCCCCTCGTTATGTTTACTGCCCAGGGTGTAGAGACTTCCATCATTGGGATCAGGGAGGAAGGCCGGCCTGGAGAGGAGAGAGAAGTCAGACATGACACTACACGGGGGAGGGGCACACAGAGACCAGACATAAACCCCTCCCCCGGGAATATGATATCTATAGACCTGGACAGTGCAGTCTGAGCCAATTCCATACATTCCTTCCCCAGACTGCTCATCTCCACAATATACACCTCCCCGGAGGGCACAGTGCCTGGAAAAAGTATTCACACCCCTTGAAATTTTCCACATGTTGTCATGTTACAACTAAAAACCATAAATGTATTTTATTGGGATTTTATGTGATGGACCAACACAAAGTGTCACATAATTGTGAAGTGGAAGGAAAATGATAAATGATACAAATAAATATGTGAAAAATGTGGGGGAGGGGGGGCATTTGTATGGTGCCCCCCGGAGTCAATACTTTGTAGAACCCCCTTTCTCTACAAGTCTTTTTGGGGGTGTCTCTACCAGCTTTGCACATCTAGAGAGGGACATTTCTGCCCATTCTTCTTTGTAAAATATCTCAAGTTCTGTCAGATTGGATGGAGAGCGTCTGTGATCAGCAATTTTCATGTCTTGCCACAGATTCTCAATGGGATTTAGGTCTGGACTGTGACTGGGCCATTCTAACACATGAATATGCTTTGATGTAAACCATTCCATTGTAGCTCTGGCTGTATGATTCGGGTCGTTGTCCTGCTGGAAGGTGAACCTCCACCCCAGTCTCAAGTCTTTTGTACACTCTAACAGGTTTTCTTCTAAGATTGTCCTGTATTTGTCTCCATCCATCTTCCCATCACCTCTGACCAGCTTCCCTGTCCCTGCTGAAGAAAACCATCCCCACCACATGATGCTGCCACCACCGTGTTTCACAGTGGGGATGGTGTGTTCAGGGGGATGTGCAGTGTTAGTTTTCCCCACACATAGCATTTTACTTTTAGGCCAAAAAGTAGAATTTCGGTGTCATGTGACCAGAGCACCTTCTTCCACACGATTGCTGTGTCCCCCCCACACGATTGCTGTGTCCCCCCACACGATTGCTGTGTCCCCCCCACATGTTTGCTGTGTCCCCCCCACACGATTGCTGTGTCCCCCCCACACGATTGCTGTGTCCCCCCCACATGATTGCTGTGTCCCCCACATGGCTTCTCACAAACTACAAACAGGACTTCTTATGACTTTCTTTCCCCAATGTCTTTCTTCTTGTCACTCTTCCATAAAGGGCAGATTTGTGGAGAAGCACGACTAATAGTTGTCCTGTGGACAGATTCTCCCCCCTGAGCTGTGGATCTCTGCAGCTCCTCCAGAGTTACCATGGACCTCTTGGCTGCTTCTCTGATGAATGCTCTCCTTGCCCGGCGCGGTCAGTTTAGGTGGACGGCCATGTCTTGGTAGGTTTGCAGTTGTGCCATACTCATTCCATTTTCCGATGATGGATTGAACAGAGCTCCGTGAGATGATCAAAGCTTGGGAGATTTTTTTATAACCTAACCCTGCTTTATACTTCTCCAAAACTTTATCCCTGACCTGTCTGGTGTGTTCCTTGGCCTTCATGATGCTGTTTGTTCACAAAGGTTCTCCAACAAACCTCTGAGGGCTTCACAGAACAGCTGTATTTATACTGAGATTACATGACACACAGGTGGACTCTATTTACTAATTAGGTGACTTCTGAAGGCAATTTGTACCACTGGATTTTAATTATCAGAGTAAAGGGGTCTGAATACAAATACCCCTCCCCCCCCCCCCCACACTTTTCACATATTTATTTGTATCATTTTCCTTCCACTTCACAATTATGTGACACTTTGTGTTGGTCCTTCACATAAAATCCCAATAAAATACATTTACAGTTTTTGGTTGTAGCAAAATGTGTGGAATTTCAAGGGGTATGAATACTTTTTCCAGGCGCTGTACATGTGACCAGCTGGCGCTCTATTCAGTGTACACAGAGCGGGAACTTACTCTTCCACATGTGTGGGGACCTGAAGTACCGGATCTGCAAGAGAAGAGGAGGGGGAGGGGAGATGTTAGATTGAGGTCAATGAATCCTCATCTGTAGAGAAGAGCAGAGAGAACCCAACAAGAAAGACTTCCATTCATAAGGTGCCCCTCACTGTACCTCCGTCCCCCCCCCACCTCGCCGCACCTCCGTCCCCCCCCCCACCTCGCCTCCGTCCCCCCCCCACCTCACCGCACCTCCGTCCCCCCCACCTCGCCGCACCTCCCCCCCCCCACCTCGCCTCCGTCCTCCACCTCGCCTCCGTCCTCCACCTCACCTCCATCCTCCCACCTCACCTCCATCCTCCCACCTCACCTCCATCCTCCCACCTCACCTCCATCCTCCCACCTCACCTCCGTCCCCCCCACCTCACCTCCGTCCCCCCCCACCTCCGTCCCCCACCTCGCCTCCGTCCCCCCCCACCTCCGTCCCCCACCTCGCCTCCGTCCCCCCCCACCTCCGTCCCCCCCCACCTCGCCGCACCTCCGTCCCCCCCCACCTCGCCTCCGTCCTCCCACCTCACCTCGCCTCCGTCCTCCACCTCACCGCGCCTCCGTCCTCCACCTCACCTCCGTCCTCCACCTCACCTCCATCCTCCCACCTCACCTCCGTCCTCCCACCTCACCTCCGTCCCCCCCCACCTCACCTCCGTCCCCCACCTCGCCTCTGTCCCCCCCCACCTCCGTCCCCCACCTCGCCTCCGTCCCCCCCCACCTCCGTCCCCCACCTCGCCTCCGTCCCCCCCCACCTCCGTCCCCCCCCACCTCGCCGCACCTCCGTCCCCCCCCCACCTCACCTCCGTCCTCCCACCTCACCTCCGTCCCCCCCCACCTCACCTCCGTCCCCCACCTCGCCTCCGTCCCCCCCACCTCCGTCCCCCCCCACCTCGCCGCACCTCCGTCCCCCCCCCCACCTCGCCTCCGTCCTCCCACCTCGCCTCCGTCCCCCCCACCTCACCTCGCCTCCATCCTCCACCTCACCGCGCCTCCGTCCTCCACCTCACCTCCGTCCTCCCACCTCGCCTCCGTCCCCCCCACCTCACCGCGCCTCCGTCCTCCACCTCACCTCCGTCCTCCCACCTCGCCTCCGTCCCCCCCCCACCTCGCCGCACCTCCGTCCTCCACCTCACCTCCGTCCTCCACCTCGCCTCCGTCCCCCCCCCACCTCGCCGCACCTCCGTCCCCCCCCCACCTCGCCTCCGTCCTCCACCTCGCCTCCGTCCCCCCCCCCACCTCGCCGCACCTCCGTCCCCCCCCCACCTCACCTCCGTCCTCCACCTCGCCTCCGTCCCCCCCCCCACCTCACCTCGCCTCCATCCCCCCCACCTCGCCTCACCTCCGTCCCCCCCACCTCGCCTCCGTCCCTCCACCTCGCCTCGCCTCCGCCCCTCCACCTCGCCTCGCCTCCGCCCCTCCACCTCGCCGCGTCTCCGTCCCCCCACCACCTCACCTCCGTCCCCCACCTCGCCCCCCCCCACCCCCACCGTCCTCCCACCTCGCCTCCGTCCCCCCCCCCCACCTCACCTCCGTCCCCCCCCCACCTCGCCTCCGTCCTCCACCTCGCCTCCGTCCTCCACCTCGCCTCCGTCCTCCACCTCGCCTCCGTCCTCCACCTCGCCTCCGTCCTCCACCTCGCCTCCGTCCTCCACCTCGCCTCCGTCCTCCACCTCGCCTCCGTCCTCCCACCTCGCCTCCGTCCCTCCCCACCTCGCCTCCGTCCCTCCCCACCTCGCCTCCGTCCCTCCCCACCTCGCCTCCGTCCCTCCCCACCTCGCCTCCGTCCCCCCCACCTCGCCTCCGTCCCCCCCACCTCGCCTCCGTCCCCCCCACCTCGCCCCCGTCCCCCCCACCTCGCCCCCGTCCCCCCACCTCACCGCGCCTCCGTCCCCCCACCTCACCGCGCCTCCGTCCTCCACCTCACCTCCGTCCTCCCCCCCACCTCGCCTCCGTCCTCCACCTCACCTCCGTCCTCCCCCCCACCTCGCCTCCGTCCCCCCCCACCTCACCGCGCCTCCGTCCTCCACCTCACCTCCGTCCTCCCCCCCACCTCGCCTCCGTCCCCCCCCACCTCACCGCGCCTCCGTCCTCCACCTCACCTCCGTCCTCCCACCTCGCCTCCGTCCCCCCCCACCTCACCGCGCCTCCACCTCGCCTCCGTCCCCCCCCCACCTCGCCGCACCTCCGTCCCCCCCCACCTCACCTCCGTCCTCCACCTCGCCTCCGCCCCCCCCCCACCTCGCCGCACCTCCGTCCCCCCCCCACCTCACCTCCGTCCTCCACCTCGCCTCCGTCCCCCCCCCACCTCGCCGCACCTCCGTCCCCCCCCCACCTCACCTCCGTCCTCCACCTCGCCTCCGTCCCCCCCACCTCACCTCGCCTCCATCCCCCCCACCTCGCCTCACCTCCGTCCCCCCCACCTCGCCTCCGTCCCTCCGCCCCTCCACCTCACCGCGTCTCTCCACCTCGCCTCGCCTCCGCCCCTCCACCTCACCGCGTCTCCGTCCCCCCACCACCTCACCTCCGTCCCCCACCTCGCCCCCCCCCCACCTCACCGCGCCTCCGTCCCCCCCACCGTCCTCCCACCTCGCCTCCGTCCCCCCCCCCACCTCACCTCCGTCCTCCCACCTCGCCGCACCTCCGTCCCCCCCACCGCACCTCCGTCCCCCCCACCTCGCCTCCATCCCCCCACCTCACCGCGCCTCCGTCCTCCACCTCACCTCCATCCCCCCCACCTCGCCGCACCTCCGTCCCCCCCAACCCCGCACCTCCGTCCCCCCACCTCGCCTCCGTCCTCCACCTCACCGCGTCTCCATCCCCCCACCACCTCACCTCTGTCCCCCACCTCGCCTCGCCTCCGTCCCCCACCTCGCCTCCGTCCCCCACCTCGCCTCCGTCCCCCACCTCGCCTCCGTCCCCCACCTCGCCTCGCCTCCGCCCCTCCACCTCACCGCGTCTCCATCCCCCCACCACCTCACCTCCGTCCCCCACCTCGCCTCGCCTCCGTCCCCCACCTCGCCTCGCCTCCGTCCCCCACCTCGCCTCCGTCCCCCACCTCGCCTCCGTCCCCCACCTCGCCTCCGTCCCCCACCTCGCCTCCGTCCCCCACCTCGCCTCACCGCGTCTCCATCCCCCCACCACCTCACCTCCGTCCCCCACCTCGCCTCGCCTCCGTCCCCCACCTCACCTCGCCTCCGTCCCCCACCTCGCCTCCGTCCCCCACCTCGCCTCCGTCCCCCACCTCGCCTCCGTCCCCCACCTCGCCTCCGTCCCCCACCTCGCCTCCGTCCCCCACCTCGCCTCCGTCCCCCACCTCGCCTCGCCTCCGCCCCTCCACCTCACCGCGCCTCCATCCTCCCCCACCTCGCCGCACCTCCGTCCTCCCACCTCGCCTCCGACCCCCCCCCCACCTGGCCGCACCTCCGTCCTCCCACCTCGCCTCCGCCCCCCCACCTTGCCGCACCTCCGTCACACCACTCCCCGTCCTCCTTCACACCACTCCCCACGCCCTGCACCCCGTCACACCACTCCCCCACCCCACCGCTCCCCTCCCTCCTTCACACCGCTCCCCCCGCCCTGCACCCCGTCACACCACTCCCCCACCCCACCGCTCCCCGTCCTCCTTCACACCACTCCCCCACCGCTCTCCGCCCTCCGCCTCACAACTCTTTACCATACAGCTCTACAGACACAGGAGACGCATGCACTGACTCTCTCACCTTCTTTCAATGTCCACTTGATAGTTCCGGTCCTCTTGCTGACGGCATGGAGACTTCCATCCAAGGTGGAGACAAAAAGAAGCGTTTCCGGCAGAGACACAGTGCTGCTCCCTCCACCGCCCTGCAGGATATAGAGAGAGGAAGGTCATACCAACAGATTTCCAATACACCTATAGAGCGCACACACCGGGGGGGGCCACTCCTTTCACCTATAGCGCACACACACCGGGGGGCACTCTTTCCACCTATAGAGCGCGCACACACCGGAGGGGGCCTCCTTCCACCTATAGAGCGCGCACACACCGGAGGGGGCCTCCTTCCACCTATAGAGCGCACACACACCGGAGGGGGCCTCCTTCCACCTATAGAGCGCACACACACCGGAGGGGGCCTCCTTCCACCTATAGAGCGCACACACACCGGAGGGGGCCTCCTTCCACCTATAGAGCGCACACACACCGGAGGGGGCCTCCTTTCACCTATAGAGCGCACACACACCGGAGGGGGCCTCCTTTCACCTATAGAGCGCACACACACCGGAGGGGGCCTCCTTTCACCTATAGAGCGCGCACACACCGGAGGGGGCCTCCTTTCACCTATAGAGCGCGCACACACCGGAGGGGGCCTCCTTTCACCTATAGAGCGCGCACACACCGGAGGGGGCCTCCTTTCACCTATAGAGCGCGCACACACCGGAGGGGGCCTCCTTTCACCTATAGAGCGCGCACACACCGGAGGGGGCCTCCTTTCACCTATAGAGCGCGCACACACCGGAGGGGGCCTCCTTTCACCTATAGAGCGCGCACACACCGGAGGGGGCCTCCTTTCACCTATAGAGCGCGCACACACCGGAGGGGGCCTCCTTTCACCTACAGAGCGCGCACACACCGGAGGGGGCCTCCTTTCACCTACAGAGCGCGCACACACCGGAGGGGGCCTCCTTTCACCTACAGAGCGCGCACACACCGGAGGGGGCCTCCTTTCACCTACAGAGCGCGCACACACCGGAGGGGGCCTCCTTTCACCTATAGAGCGCGCACACACCGGAGGGGGCCTCCTTTCACCTACAGAGCGCGCACACACCGGAGGGGGCCTCCTTTCACCTACAGAGCGCGCACACACCGGAGGGGGCCTCCTTTCACCTACAGAGGGCACACACACCGGAGGGGGCCTCCTTTCACCTACAGAGCGCACACACACCGGAGGGGGCCTCCTTTCACCTACAGAGCGCACACACACCGGAGGGGGCCTCCTTTCACCTACAGAGCGCACACACACCGGAGGGGGCCTCCTTTCACCTATAGAGCGCACACACCGGAGGGGGCCTCCTTTCACCTATAGAGCGCACACACCGGAGGGGGCCTCCTTTCACCTATAGAGCGCACACACCGGACGGGGCCTCCTTTCACCTATAGAGCGCACACACCGGACGGGGCCTCCTTTCACCTATAGAGTGCGCACACACCGGACGGGGCCTCCTTTCACCTATAGAGTGCGCACACACCGGAGGGGGCCTCCTTTCACCTATAGAGTGCGCACACACCGGAGGGGGCCTCCTTCCACCTATAGAGTGCGCACACACCGGGGGGCCCCTCCTTCCACCTATAGAGTGCGCACACACCGGAGGGGGCCTCCTTTCACCTATAGAGCGCACACACCGGAGGGAGCCTCCTTTCACCTATAGAGCGCACACACCGGTGGGCCTCCTTTCACCTATAGAGCGCGCGCACACCGGGGCCTCCTTTCACCTATAGAGCGCGCGCACACACACACACACCGGAGGGGGCCTCCTTCCACCTATAGAGCGTGCACACACCGGAGGGGGCCTCCTTCCACCTATAGAGCGCGCACACACCGGGGGGCCCTACTTCCACCTATAGAGCGCACACACCAGGGGGGCCTCCTCCCACCTATAGAGCGCACACACCGGGGGGCCTCCTTCCACCTATAGAGCGCACACACCGGGGGGCCCCTACTTCCACCTATATAGAGCACACACCGGGGGGCCCTCCTTCAACCTATAGAGCGCACACACCGGGGGGCCCCTACTTCCACCTATATAGAGCACACACCGGGGGGCCCTCCTTCCACCTATATAGAGCACACACCGGGGGGCCCTCCTTCAACCTATAGAGCGCACACACCGGGGGGGCTCTACTTCCACCTATATAGAGCACACACCGGGGGGGCCCCTACTTCCACCTATAGAGCGCACACACCGGGGGGCCCTCCTTCCACCTATAGAGCGCACACACCGGGGGGCCCTCCTTCCACCTATAGAGCGCACACACCGGGGGGGCCCTCCTTCCACCTATAGAGTGCGCACACACCGGAGGGGGCCTCCTTTCACCTATAGAGCGCACACACCGGAGGGGGCCTCCCACCTATAGAGTGCACACACACCGGAGGGGCCTCCTTTCACCTATAGAGCGCACACACCGGGGGCCCCTCCCACCTATAGAGCGCACACACCGGAGGGGGCCTCCTTCCACCTATAGAGCGCACACACCGGGGGGCCCCTCCTTCCACCTATAGAGTGCGCACACACCGGAGGGGGCCTCCTTTCACCTATAGAGCGCACACACCGGAGGGGGCCTCCTTCCACCTATAGAGCGCACACACCGGGGGCCCCTCCTTCCACCTATAGAGTGCGCACACACCGGAGGGGGCCTCCTTTCACCTATAGAGCGCACACACCGGAGGGAGCCTCCTTTCACCTATAGAGCGCACACACCGGAGGGAGCCTCCTTTCACCTATAGAGCGCACACACCGGAGGGAGCCTCCTTTCACCTATAGAGCGCACACACCGGAGGGAGCCTCCTTCCACCTATAGAGCGCACACACACCGGAGGGGGCCTCCTTCCACCTATAGAGCGCACACACACCGGGGGGCCCTACTTCCACCTATAGAGCGCACACACCGGGGGCCTCCTTCCACCTATAGAGCGTGCACACACCGGGGGCCTCCTTCCACCTATAGAGCGTGCACACACCGGAGGGGGCCTCCTTCCACCTATAGAGCGCACACACCAGGGGGGCCTCCTCCCACCTATAGAGCGCACACACCGGGGGGGCCTCCTCCCACCTATAGAGCGCACACACCGGGGGGCCCCTACTTCCACCTATATAGAGCGCACACCGGGGGGGCCCTCCTTCAACCTATAGAGCGCACACACTGGGGGGGGCCCTACTTCCACCTATATAGAGCACACACCGGGGGGGACCTCCTTCAACCTATAGAGCGCACACACCGGGGGCCCCTACTTCCACCTATATAGAGCACACACCGGGGGGCCCCTCGTTCCACCTATAGAGCGCACACACCGGGGGGCCCTCCTTCCACCTATAGAGCGCACACATCGGGGGGCCCCCTCCTTCCACCTATAAAGCGCACACACCGTGGGGGGGCTCCTCCTTCCACCTATAGAGCGCACACACCGGGGGGGCCCCTCCTTCCACCTATAGAGCACACACACCGGGGGGCCCCTCCTTCCACCTATAGAGCACACACACCGGGGGGGCCCCTCCTTCCACCTATAGAGCACACACACACCGGGGGGGCCTCCTTCCACCTATAGAGCGCACACCGTGGGGGGGGCTCCTTCCACCTATAGAGCGCACACACCGGGGGCCCCCCTCTCCTCCATCCACACACGTGGGCAGTAAAGAGAAGTTTCCAGAGTCTCCTAGTTTTGGTTTCAGTCAGATAAAACCTGGGAAGAGACATGTGCTCCGAGCTTTATCTCACCCGCTTCTGTGAACACACCACACTCGTCATAACACCCCCCACCAGGATAGGGGTAGTCTCTTCTTACAGATGGGGAACTATTTCCACCTATTGCATCATCTCTCCTACAGGAGCACACCGCAGGTCTACAGAATTCAACCCTACAGCACTGGGAACCCAAAAACCTTAGCGAGGGTCATCAGGACATTGTTCCAGGACCACCAAGTGTATATTTTATTTCTTTGTTGGTTGAACTTCGTAACTACCCAAAAGTTAGTTCCTGGGGCCCCCATTTTATGGCTGGTCCTAGTTATGGGTGGTCAAGGACCTCCAGACTTTAGTTAGCCCCCATGTCAGCACACCATTGTCCTGAAACATTGGCAGGTCCTGGCCGGGGGCTCCCCCCGAATGTGTGATTGCTGTGCTGTGAGGGTTAACTGGAGATTTATCCCCCCATCTCTACCAGAAACCGTTCTCCAATAAATCACAGGTAAGTGGGGGGAGGATGGGGTGAACGGCATTAGTCCTTCGACCAGAATACACCCAGGAATGGAAGGTGACCATGGCGCCCTCTATAACATCACCATGGGGGTCCAACCAGCCTCAGCGCCTCAATCCTCCGAACCGAGGGCCGCTCAGGCTGTATGGAAGGAGGTCCTGTAAGTGCTGTCCGGGAAGGGAGCTTGTCTATGATCCAGGCAATGGTAGAGAGTAACTAGGTGTCCCGAGAGCCACACACACCAACTCAAAGACCTGCTGTATTATAGTAAAAGGCAGTCTCAGCCTGGACCCCCCCACCCCACAACGAGCCCCAACCTAAGAGGGCATTCCCCCCCCCACAACGAGCCCCAACCTGAGAGGACATTCCTCCCCACAACGAGCCCCAACCTAAGAGGGCATTCCCCCCCCCACAACGAGCCCCAACCTAAGAGGGCATTCCCCCCCCCCACAACGAGCCCCAACCTAAGAGGGCATTCCCCCCCCCACAACGAGCCCCAACCTAAGAGGGCATTCCCCCCCCACAACGAGCCCCAACCTAAGAGGGCATTTCCCCCCCCACAACGAGCCCCAACCTAAGAGGGCATTTCCCCCCCACAACGAGCCCCAACCTAAGAGGGCATTTCCCCCCCCCACAACGAGCCCCAACCTAAGAGGGCATTTCCCCCCCCCACAACGAGCCCCAACCTAAGAGGGCATTTCCCCCCCCCACAACGAGCCCCAACCTAAGAGGGCATTTCCCCCCCCCACAACGAGCCCCAACCTAAGAGGGCATTTCCCCCCCCCCACAACGAGCCCCAACCTAAGAGGGCATTTCCCCCCCCACAACGAGCCCCAACCTAAGAGGGCATTTCCCCCCCCCACAACGAGCCCCAACCTAAGAGGGCATTTCCCCCCCCCACAACGAGCCCCAACCTAAGAGGGCATTTCCCCCCCCCACAACGAGCCCCAACCTAAGAGGGCATTCCCCCCCCACAACGAGCCCCAACCTAAGAGGGCATTCCCCCCCCCACAACGAGCCCCAACCTAAGAGGGCATTCCCCCCCCCCACAACGAGCCCCAACCTAAGAGGGCATTCCCCCCCCCCCACAACGAGCCCCAACCTAAGAGGGCATTCCCCCCCCCCACAACGAGCCCCAACCTAAGAGGGCATTCCCCCCCCCCCACAACGAGCCCCAACCTAAGAGGGCATTCCCCCCCCCCACAACGAGCCCCAACCTAAGAGGGCATTTCCCCCCCCCCACAACGAGCCCCAACCTAAGAGGGCATTTCCCCCCCCCCACAACGAGCCCCAACCTAAGAGGGCATTTCCCCCCCCCCACAACGAGCCCCAACCTAAGAGGGCATTTCCCCCCCCCACAACGAGCCCCAACCTAAGAGGGCATTTCCCCCCCCCACAACGAGCCCCAACCTAAGAGGGCATTTCCCCCCCCCACAACGAGCCCCAACCTAAGAGGGCATTTCCCCCCCCCACAACGAGCCCCAACCTAAGAGGGCATTTCCCCCCCCCCACAACGAGCCCCAACCTAAGAGGGCATTTCTCCCCCCACAACGAGCCCCAACCTAAGAGGGCATTTCTCCCCCCACAACGAGCCCCAACCTAAGAGGACATTCCTCCCCACAACGAGCCCCAACCTAAGAGGACATTCCTCCCCACAACGAGCCCCAACCTAAGAGGACATTCCTCCCCACAACGAGCCCCAACCTAAGAGGACATTCCTCCCCACAACGAGCCCCAACCTAAGAGGACATTCCCCCCACAACGAGCCCCAACCTAAGAGGACATTCCTCCCCACAACGAGCCCCAACCTAAGAGGACATTCCTCCCCACAACGAGCCCCAACCTAAGAGGACATTCCTCCCCACAACGAGCCCCAACCTAAGAGGACATTCCTCCCCACAACGAGCCCCAACCTAAGAGGACATTCCTCCCCACAACGAGCCCCAACCTAAGAGGACATTCCTCCCCACAACGAGCCCCAACCTAAGAGGACATTCCTCCCCACAACGAGCCCCAACCTAAGAGGACATTCCTCCCCACAACGAGCCCCAACCTAAGAGGACATTCCTCCCCACAACGAGCCCCAACCTAAGAGGACATTCCTCCCCACAACGAGCCCCAACCTAAGAGGACATTCCTCCCCACAACGAGCCCCAACCTAAGAGGACATTCCTCCCCACAACGAGCCCCAACCTAAGAGGACATTCCTCCCCACAACGAGCCCCAACCTAAGAGGACATTCCTCCCCACAACGAGCCCCAACCTAAGAGGACATTCCTCCCCACAACGAGCCCCAACCTAAGAGGACATTCCTCCCCACAACGAGCCCCAACCTAAGAGGACATTCCTCCCCACAACGAGCCCCAACCTAAGAGGACATTCCTCCCCACAACGAGCCCCAACCTAAGAGGACATTCCTCCCCACAACGAGCCCCAACCTAAGAGGACATTCCTCCCCACAACGAGCCCCAACCTAAGAGGACATTCCTCCCCACAACGAGCCCCAACCTAAGAGGACATTCCTCCCCCACAACGAGCCCCAACCTAAGAGGACATTCCTCCCCACAACGAGCCCCAACCTAAGAGGACATTCCTCCCCACAACGAGCCCCAACCTAAGAGGACATTCCTCCCCACAACGAGCCCCAACCTAAGAGGACATTCCTCCCCACAACGAGCCCCAACCTAAGAGGACATTCCTCCCCACAACGAGCCCCAACCTAAGAGGACATTCCTCCCCACAACGAGCCCCAACCTAAGAGGACATTCCTCCCCACAACGAGCCCCAACCTAAGAGGACATTCCTCCCACAACGAGCCCCAACCTAAGAGGACATTCCTCCCCCACAACGAGCCCCAACCTAAGAGGACATTCCTCCCCACAACGAGCCCCAACCTAAGAGGACATTCCTCCCCACAACGAGCCCCAACCTAAGAGGACATTCCTCCCCACAACGAGCCCCAACCTAAGAGGACATTCCTCCCCACAACGAGCCCCAACCTAAGAGGACATTCCTCCCCACAACGAGCCCCAACCTAAGAGGACATTCCTCCCCACAACGAGCCCCAACCTAAGAGGACATTCCTCCCCACAACGAGCCCCAACCTAAGAGGACATTCCTCCCCACAACGAGCCCCAACCTAAGAGGACATTCCTCCCCACAACGAGCCCCAACCTAAGAGGACATTCCTCCCCACAACGAGCCCCAACCTAAGAGGACATTCCTCCCCACAACGAGCCCCAACCTAAGAGGACATTCCTCCCCACAACGAGCCCCAACCTAAGAGGACATTCCTCCCCACAACGAGCCCCAACCTAAGAGGACATTCCTCCCCACAACGAGCCCCAACCTAAGAGGACATTCCCCCCACAACGAGCCCCAACGTGAGGAAGACATTGGTATCCTTATCGTAGGTATACAGGGTGTGTGGGGGAGGGGTGAATAGTATACAGTACGATGAGCGATTAATCGTTAAAAAAAAAAAAAATCTCAATTTAAACCCCACATGATCTTAGCATTGCATTTCCAGGATTCTGTGCAGAGAGTTCTCAGCTCACAGCTGACAAAGAAAAGAAACGGGCGCCTGCCAAGTTCATCACAACATTGTCAGAGCAGAAAAACTATAAACAATGTATCATTCCATTATTTTAGATGAAAGGGAGGAACTGCGGTCTGTAAATGAGGGGAGTTTAACCACTTAAAGACCCGGCCTTTTTCTGGCACTTATTGCTTACAAGTTAAAATCAGTAATAGAACCCCCAATATAGTGTACAGTACACAGGTGTGTAGGGGGGAGGGGGTGTACAGGACACAGGTGTGTAGGGGGGGGGGAGGGGGGTGTACAATACACAGGTGTGTGCGGAGGGGGGGCGAGGGGGGGTATACAGGACACAGGTGGGTGTACAGGACACAGGTGGGGAGGGGGTGTACAGTACACAGGTGTGTAGGTAGGGGAGGGGGGGGTGTACAGTACACAGGTGTGCAGGGGGAGGGGGTGTACAGTACACAGGTGGTGTAGGGGGAGGGGGTGTACAGTACACAGGTGTGTAGGTGGGGAGGGGGTGTACAGTTACACAGGCGTGTAGGGGGAGGGGGTGTACAGTACACAGGTGTGTAGGGGAGGGGGGTTGTACAGTACACAGGCGTGTAGGGGGAGGGGGGTTGTACAGTACACAGGCGTGTGGGGGGAGGGGGGTGTACAGTACACAGGCGTGTGGGGGGGGAGGGGGGGTGTACAGTACACAGGCGTGTAGGGGGAGGGGGGTGTACAGTACACAGGTGTGTAGGGGGAGGGGGGGTTGTACAGTACACAGGTGTGTAGGGGGAGGGGGGTTGTACAGTACACAGGTGTGTGGGGGGAGGGGGGTGTACAGTACACAGGCGTGTGGGGGGGGAGGGGGGGTGTACAGTACACAGGTGTTTAGGGGGAGGGGGGTGTACAGTACACAGGTGTGTAGGGGGAGGGGGGGGTGTACAGTACACAGGTGTGTAGGGGGAGGGGGTGTACAGTACACAGGTGTGTAGGGGGAGGGGGGTGTACAGTACACAGGTGTGTAGGGGGAGGGGGTGTACAGTACACAGGTGTGTAGGGGGAGGGGGTGTACAGTACACAGGTGTGTAGGGGGAGGGGGGTGTACAGTACACAGGTGTGTAGGGGGAGGGGGGTGTACAGTACACAGGTGTGTAGGGGGAGGGGGGTGTACAGTACACAGGTGTGTAGGGGTGAGGGGGTAGTACAGTACACAGGTGTGTAGGGGGGAGGGGGGTGTACAGTACACAGGTGTGTAGGGGGAGGGGGTGTACAGTACACAGGTGTTTAGGGGGATGACACCATATGGTAGTACATAATGTATTAGGTGCTCCTCTGGCGGTAGGTCCTCCTATCACACACGCGGTCAGTCCCGGTTAGGCCGGGTGTGTAGTCGGTAGGTAGGTGGGTGTGTAGTATAGAGAAGGGTACTCACCGTCAGGCAGAGGAGGAGGAGGAGTGTGAGGAGAACCGGGAACCCCATCACCGGACACCGACTCCGCTCTCCTCCATTACCGACCATAAACTCCGCCCTCTTCCTGACTCCGCACCGCCCATACCCCGCCTCCTCCGCTACGTCATATAACTCCGCCTCTCATATTTCCTTATTCTTCTACCCGCCTTCTCCAGAATTCACACGGCCACGCCCCCCACACATCGTACACACCCCCTTCCTGCCTTCTGAGGAGGGACTGCGAGACCCCTCCCCTTTCTTCTTCCCTCCATCACTTCTCGCTGTTCATATTCACCCGCAATTTTCCCTCTTTCTCCTCACATTCTCCCCACACATTCCCCCTCTACATTCACCTCACTTTCTCCCCACACATTCCCCCTCTACATTCACCTCACTTTCTCCTCACATATTCCCCTCACACTCTCCCCACTTTCTTCTCACATTCTCCCAACATTCTCCCCACTTTCACCCATTTTTCTCACTTTCTACTCACATTCTCCCCACACATTCCGCCCACTTTCTACTCACATTCCCCTCTCTTTCTCCTCACACATTCCCCCCTCTTTCTCCTCACACATTCCCCCCTCTTTCTCCTCACACATTCCCCCCCTCTTTCTCCTCATACATTCCCCCCCCCCTCTTTCTCCTCACACATTCCCCTTACATTCTCCTCACGTTCTCCCCCACACATTCCCCCCCTCTTTCTCCACATTCTCCCCACTTTCCTTTCACATTCCCCGCTCTTTCTCCTCACACATTCCCCCCTCTTTCTCCTCACACATTCCCCCCTCTTGCTCCTCACACATTCCCCTCACGTTCTCCCCACACATTCCCCTCTACTTTCCTTTCACACTCTCCCCACTTTCACCCATCTTTCTCACTTTCTCCTCACATTCACCTCACTTTCTCCCCACACTCTCCTCACATATTCCCCTCTCTT